>BLSH010110468.1:310699-320896 GCA_018402905.1 Glandirana rugosa | reverse complement strand
TCCATATAAATGGCCCACCCTGTATATATGTATATATATATATATATATATATATATATATATATATATATATATATATATATATAATATATATCATTTTTTTTTTTTTAATACTGTGTCACTACTGCTGTGGCAGTGATCATGTACAATGGTTGCTCTGATATCACTTTGTGTTAGTTCTGCCAACCATTGTCTGTGATTACCGCCACAATAGTACAATGTCACCAGACCAGTGCTGCCATTGATCACACCACTCAGTGTTTTTGATCACCACACCAGTCATATTGTCCTTGATCACCACTACACCACAACACCAGTCCTAGTGTGGCCATACCAATGCATGCACACCCCCCACCAGGCTCACACTTTGTACACATCATGAGACTGTCTGCAAGTCCCGACCAATGATTCATGGCCGGGATCTGCTGATCTTCTGTGTGCAATCACAGCTCAGAGCTCTTGTGTTTCAGGGATGAGAAACTGAAAGACCAGTTTGTAAAAGCACACTGTACACACATTACACATGGTTGGGCACATGTTTAACCCCTTGATCGCCCTAGAGGTTAACCCCTTTCCAGCCAGTGTCATTAGTACAGTGACAGTGTATAGTATGATCACTGTATTAATATCACTGGTGAGGTTGTAACTGTGAAAGAAAAGTACACAGCAATAACATATTGTCTGAAGTTATGTTCACTTCCCATTGTCTCCATTTTTGTTGTAGGAATTTCTTTTTCTGTCCTGATAGGGGTGATCTCCCTAACGGGGACAAAGACAGCAGTAAATACCTTAAGGCTGGCTTCACACCTAGGCATTTTTAGTGCTTTTTGCATTTTGCAGATTTGCACTGCAGTCCATTTAACATGGTTTCCTATGGAACACATTCTGCAGTGTAAATCTGCAAAAAGCACTAAAAATGCATAGGTGTGAATCCAGCCTAAGAGAGGCTCTCGCCCTTCCCAGCTCTTTACAAAAAGGTGTGCCTGGAATTGGGCTTTAACAGAGAGAAACTATTTTGTATAGGGTTGCTAAGAACAACTGCCAATAATGCTGGCTGCAATAAAAGATGAGTGAAGTTTGCTCCTAGGGCAAGCATGTGTATGCATTATATTGCAGGCATGAATTTCTGAGTGCATCTAAAAAAAAAAGAATGGCTAATTAAAACACAATTTAGCAATGTATTCTAAAAGTGCTTCAGATATGCGTGTTAAGGCTATCTTTTCAACTAAATAGGCTTTGATTTTGGTGTACGTCAAAATGGTGAACGAGTAAATCATGTTAACCTTCCACCTTGGGCCCGAAATGATCCACGTCTGTTCATCCTGATTCATCGCCAAGCCCTAGAGTCGGACCAAGTTTCCCAGACAATTTGTAATTGGATCGATCTTGTATTTGGCTACAAGCAGAAAGGACGTGCTGCTGTTCAAGCTATCAATGTGTTCCACCCAGCAGTAAGTATGAAAAGAAGCTACATAATTGCTTGGAAAATAGTTCTGCCAGGGTGTATTCTGGAGATTTGACTGAACCACAAAATCTAGCGTAAAGGAGCACTTCAATCAAATTTGATTAAACAGTTTTCGATAGGTGTTTAATGCACCCTCGAGATATTTTATATTTTGTCAGTTTCTAATTGTCTAATCTTTACATATAAATATTTGACACAAAGACCCTTATACAGGAAATATAGTGGGTTTAGAAAAGAATGGCCCCCCTTCAAAATCACATTTTATTGCTTTGCAGCCTGAAATCAGTTTGTTTTATCCAGCTGTATTTGTTCAGTGCAACTTATAACCTGCAAGTGAGAGAACACCAACATGTCAGAAAAAAAAAAGCAAATTCAAACACAGAATCCCGGAGTTGGAAAAAGAATCACCCCGCTCCTTAAAATGAGTTGCAAACTCATAAGTGTAGTTAGTAACCTTCCCAATAGCACACACAGCCATTTGACTTTCAACTGTCACCAGCTGTGGTCAATATGATTAGCTCTGCATGAGAAGAGCTTTCCTGGAGCATTTCTGTCCCTGGTAGTGCAGCTGAAGCAAACAATCAACTATGGGTGGCAAGGCACAGTCAAAAGATCTCCGGGATAAAGTTGTGGCCAGGCAGAATTGTGGAGATGGATACAAAAAAAATTCAAAGGCTTTAACAATGCCTAAAAGCACAGTGAAGTCTATTGTTTAGAAGTGGAAAGTATTTGGTACTAACCAGACCCTCCCTGGATTAGGATGTTGCTCCAAACTGGATAAAAGAGCCAGGAGGAAACTGGTCAGAGAGGCTACCATGAGGCCTACAGCAACGTTAAAGCAGTCACAGGAATTTTTTGACAAAAGAGTGGCCATTGTGTATGTGACAACAATACCACAAATTCTCCACAAATGTGGCTTGTATGGGAGGGTTGCAAGAAAAAATCCACTCCTCAAGAAAGGCCACGTACAGTCACGATCGAGCCTTGCCAAAACGCACCTTAAAGATTCTGAGGCCAAATGGAAAAATGTGTTAGTCACATGAGACTAAAATTTAATTATTTGGCTACAACAGCAAACGAGATGTCTGGCGGAAATCCAATACAGCTCATCATCCAAATAACGCCATTTCCTACAGTATAGCATGGAGGTGGTAATATCCTGTTATGGGGGTGTTTCTCTGCAGAAGGGACACTTATCAGAATAGAAGGAAAGACAGATGGGGTAACATACCGTCAAATTATTGAGGAAAATACCTTCGAACATAACGATGACCCAAAGTGCACAGCAAAAATGACCACACAGTGCTTGAAGTGAATCTCCATGCATGGCCTAGTCAGAGCGCAAACCCCATTACAAATCTATGGAATGACTTGAAGACTGTAGCCCACGAATGGTCACTGTCAAATTTAACTGAGCTTTTGAGCAGTTCTGCAAAGAAGAGTGGACAAATATTGCAAAATCTAGATGTGCAAAGTTAGTAGAGGAGAGAAAAAAGAATGGGGAAGCGCCAGCTAAGTGTAGTAGTGCCAAGACGTTTAATACAAGTGGATTAAAAACACAAGAAACAAATATACAGTGCCTTGCAAAAGTATTCGGCCCCCTTGAACTTTGCGACCTTTTGCCACATTTCAGGCTTCACACATAAAGCTATAAAACTGTAATTTTTTGTGAAGAATCAACAACAAGTGGGACACAATCATGAAGTGGAACGAAATTTATAGGATATTTCAAACTTTAACAAATAAAAAACTGAAAAATTGGGCGTGCAAAATTATTCAGCCCCTTTACTTTCAGTGCAGCAAACTCTCTCCAGAAGTTCAGTGAGGATCTCTGAATGATCCAATGTTGACCTCAATAACTAATGATGATAAATAGAATCCACCTGTGTGTAATCAAGTCTCCGTATAAATGCACCTGCACTGTGATAGTCTCAGAGGTCCGTTTAAAGCGCAGAGAGCATCATGAAGAACAAGGAACACACCAGGCAGGTCCGAGATACTGTTGTGGAGAAGTTTAAAGCCGGATTTGGATACAAAAAGATTTCCCAAGCTTTAAACATCCCAAGGAGCACTGTGCAAGCGATAATATTGAAATGGAAGGAGTATCAGACCACTGCAAATCTACCAAGACCTGGCCGTCCCTCTAAACTTTCAGCTCATACAAGGAGAAGACTGATCAGAGATGTAGCCAAGAGGCCCATGATCACTCTGGATGAACTGCAGAGATCTACAGCTGAGGTGGGAGACTCTGTCCATAGGACAACAATCAGTCTTATACTGCACAAATCTGGCCTTTATGGAAGAGTGGCAAGAAGAAAGCCATTTCTTAAAGATATCCATAAAAAGTGTAGTTTAAAGTTTGCCACAAGCCACCTGGGAGACACACAAAACGTGGAAGAAGGTGCTCTGGTCAGATGAAACCAAAATCGAACTTTTTGCCAACAATGCAAAACGTTATGTTTGGCGTAAAAGCAACACAGCTCATCACCCTGAACACACCATCCCCACTGTCAAACATGGTGGTGGCAGCATCATGGTTAGGGCCTGCTTTTCTTCAGCAGGGATAGGGAAGATGGTTAAAATTGATGGGAAGATGGATGGAGCCAAATACAGGACCATTCTGGAAGGAAACCTGATGGAGTCTGCAAAAGACCTGAGACTGGGACGGAGATTTGTCTTCCAACAAGACAATGATCCAAAACATAAAGCAAAATCTACAATGGAATGGTTCACAAATAAACATATCCAGGTGTTAGAATGGCCAAGTCAAAGTCCAGACCTGAATCCAATCGAGAATCTGTGGAAAGAACTGAAAACGGCTGTTCACAAACGCTCTCCATCCAACCTCACTGAGCTCGAGCTGTTTTGCAAGGAGGAATGGGCAAAAATTTCAGTCTCTCAATGTGCAAAACTGATAGAGACATACCCCGAGCGACTTACAGATGTAAAGTTGCAAAGTTCAAGAGGGCCGAATACTTTCGCAAGGCACTGTAAGCGTGCTCATCTGTAAACAAGGTGTGTGCCCCTCTTGTCTGTCCTGCAGGACGGCTGTTGGAGGTTCCGACTGCTGGAGATGTATTCGGCTGGGCTTGGGAGCCTCGACGAACCTCGGAAGTCCATGGCAACCAGCGTGGAATGCACGGGCGGAATTGACGACACCGAAGGGCAGAGAAATAGACCTGATGCAGGGTATGCAAGCAATGCTATAGGAGGCTATTGATAATGTGCAGCAGCTGTAGGACTACAGAGACCAGTGGTTCCAGTAGAAATATAGCAACATCAGAATACTAAAAAGATGTAAAAATAATGATAATAAAAGTCCATAATACTATACAACATTAAAATAAAGGTACATGTGGTAGCACTGTTTTAATGTTGTATTGTATTATGGACTTTTATTATCATTATTATTTTTTAGATCTTTTTGGTATTCTGATGTTCTATTTGTATTGGAACAGCTGGTCTCCGTAGTCCTCCAGTCACGGCTCCTGCTGCACACCATAAATAGCCTCTTATAGCATTGCTATAGGAGGCTATTTATACAGAGGCCTGTAGAAGTAGCTAGATGATCCGATGTGTGTAGCCTGCATCGACTCTGTCCCTCTACCCTTCCTGGGATGTCATTTCCACCCATGCATTCCATGTTGCTTGGCGTGGACTTCCTGGGGGGTTCGTCCAGGCTCCCAAGCCCAGCTGAATACATCTCCAGTAGTTGTAACCTCCAATAGCGGTCCCATGATACACACGTTGTTTACAGATGAGCATGCTTAATTTGTTTCTTGTCACTGTTTTAATCCACTTGTATTAACCTTATTGGCATTAATACACTTGGCGCTTACCCCTTCTTTTTTTTTTTTTTCACTTCCGGTATTATACAAAGACGTCTAAACTCTGAGGACAGCAGCTGCATGTGTCTATTGCGAGGTCCTCACCAGCCCTAATATGGACATATGATATTGATATTTATGGACTTCCTAGCACCTTGCAGTGCCACCCCCCCCCCCCCCTTAGGATATTTATGCTTGCTGGACTTAACTCGATGTTTGCCAGATATCTTTTCTTTGTCTTTTCAAAGTTAGTAGAGACATATCCCAGCAAACTAAAGGCTGCAAATACAGCAAAAGGTGGTTCAACAAAATACTGACACAAGGGGGTGATCCTTTTTCCAACTCAGTAATTCTGTTTTTTCTTTATTTTTTTCTGACATGTTGGTGTTCTATCTTTCACTGGGATGTTATACATAAATACAGCTGGATAAAACAAAAACGGTGTTTGTCTTCATTTCAGGCTGCAAAGCAACAAAATGTGATTATTTTAAAGGGGTGATTCTTTAATATACCCATTGTAAGTGGCACAAGAACAAGTGCAGGAAGTATTTGGCACACAACATTTAGGTGCTGGTTTTAAGGCCCAACAGACATAAACCATGCCTGGCCTGATCCATTTCACCACTCCCACTCTAGATACAGTTGAGTAACTTTTCTACTTCTTTGGGAAGCTTTTAAAATCTTATAAGGCCTCATACACACGGGCGTTATTAACGCTGCATTTTTTAGCTGTTTTTACAGCTTAAGAATGCCACACCATGGTATTCAGTGGCCTCATACAGACATTGACGTTGTTGAGCTGTAAGTGGCGTCGGCGTTCTTAAGCTGTAGAGCTAACGCAGGACCTACACGTTCCGAAGCTGCAGCGTTATGGCGTTTTTGACGCTGAGCCAGCAAAATGCTCAATAATGCTCAATAAAATGCATTAGCACCGTAGCAACGTTAACCGGTGTTTTTAGCGCCAGCGCGTTATGTTTTAAAATTTCAAAAACAAAATGCGACTTAGCGATGGCGCTCAATAACGCACATTAACGCTAATGCAAAACGCCCATGAAATCGTGTTTTTAACGCCAATTTTTTCCTGGCGTCGGTACCAACCTTACAGCTCGTTTTTGCAAAACGCTCATGTGTATGAGGCTTTAATAATGGGAAATTGAAGGAAATGTTAACATAGGGTATAAAACTAGAGCAAAAAAGAAATGGAGAGGTGATCTGATTTATGTATGCTACCTACACAGGAAAAACATAAAACAAGAAAAAAATATTCTAATATGTGAGATCATTTATCCAATGAAATCTAAAACATGCTATGTTTAAAGTGTTCAATTATTTGCCACATGACTGGATGTCTTTCTGGTCTGTGTTTATACATAAAATATTACTTCTGTTTTGTTCTTTCCAGACTTATTTTGGAATGGACGTTTCAGCAGTTGAAGATCCTGTTCAAAGTCGGGCACTGGAAACAATGATTAAAACATACGGGCAAACACCACGACAGCTGTTTCATAGTGCCCATGTATGCCGTCCAGGATCGAAACTTCTCATGGAAGGAGAACTTCCTGCTGCCATGGGATTGCTGGTACAGTTTGCTTTCAGAGAAAACAGAGAGAGTTCAAAGGAGCCTTCTTACCCTGTAAGTAGAAATGCTTCATACCTGCAGCCTAAATAGGCAGTATATGCAAAGAATTATACCAAATTCTAGGTGTAAAGTAGATCAAAGTGTATCTACCTTTCTCTGCATGTCACCCATCTTCAATAAGTTGACTGTATGTGGTGTACATCTGTTATACTCAAAACCTAATCTGGATTGTACTATTTAGCATAAATAACATTTAACAGTGAATCCAAACTACCGACTCCAAACTGATGATGCAGCTGACAAAAGTGCGGTAGCATGGCTGACTACACATAGTAACATAGTAAACGAGGTTGAAAAAAGTCCATCAAGTCCAACCTGTGTGTTTTTAATATCAGTTAAACTGTATACCCCTCAATATTGTGGTCCCTTAGGTGTGCATCTAATAGTTTTTTGAAATTATCTAGACTCCCAGCAGAGACTATTTCCACATCCTCACTGCTCTTACCGTAAAGAACCCGCTATGCTTTTTAAGGTTAAACCGCCTTTCTTCCATTTTTAGTGAATGGCCATGTGTCTGTGTGCTCTCTTGCATGGAAAAGTTTTGTACCTACTGTGGGGTCACCAGTACAGTATTTGTACATTGAAATCATATCCCCTCTAAAGTGTCTCTTCTCCAGAGAGAATAAGTTCAGTGTTTGTAATCTTTCCTCATAACTTAGGTCCTCCAATCCCTCAATAAGCTTTGTTGCCCTTCTCTGTACCCTTTCCAATACCAGGACATCCTTCCTGAGGACTGGTGCCCAGAACTGGACGGCATACTCCAGGTGCAGCCTCACCAGAGACTTGTATAGTGGGAGAATTATTGATTTATCCCTGGGGTTGATCCCTTTCCTGATGCATGCCAACACTTTGTTAGCTTTGTTTGCAGCAGCTTGGCATTGCATGCCACTGCTGAGCCTGTTCTCCACTAGGACCCCTAGGTCTTTTTCCATTCTAGATTCCCCCAGAGGCTCTCCCCCTAGTGAGTAGTTTGCTTTTTTGTTCTTGGTACCAAAATGCATTATCTTCCATTTTTCTACGTTAAATCTCATCTGCCACTTGTCTGCCCACCCCATTAATTTATTCAGATCTTCTTGCAAGGTTTCCACATCCTGTGGAGAGTCTATTGCTCTGCTTAGCTTGGTATCATCCGCAAATATTGAGATTGAGCTCTTCACCCTGTCAAGTCGTTTATAAATAAATTGAATAGGATTGGTCCCAGGACAGAACCTTGGGGAACGCCACTTTCTACACCAGACCATTCTGAGTACTCCCCATTTATCACCACCCTCTGGACTCGCCCTTGTAGCCAATTTTCAATCCAGGTGCTCACCCTTTGATCCATGTTGAGGGACCTTAGTTTGTACAGTAAATGTTTATGGGGAACTGTATCAAATGCCTTGGCAAAATCCAGATACACCACGTCCACAGGCCTTCTCTTATCTAGATGGCAGCTCACCTCCTCATAGAAGGTTAATAGATTGGTTTGGCAAGAACGATCCTTCATGAACCCATGCTGATTACCACTAATGATACCGTTCTCGTTACAATAATCTTGTATGTAATCCCTTATTATTCCCTCCAAGAGCTTGCCAATTATTGATGTTAAGCTAACTGGTCTGTACTTCCCAGGGATATATCTTTGTTCTTTTTTATATATTGGTACTACTTTGGCTTTCTTCCAATCAGCTGGTATCATACCAAACTGCTCTTAAAGATTGGGTACAAGGGTCTGGCAATAACTTAGCTAAGTTCCTTAAGGACCCTCGGGTGTAAGCCATCTGGTCCTGGTGACTTATTAGTGTTCAGTTTTTCAAGCCTATTCCTGATTTTATCCTCAGTTAGCCATAAGGGTACTTCCTGTGACGTGCTGTGAGGATCAGCATTGTAGTTCTGAATAATTGTGTCCCCTGTTTCCTTCGTGAATATTGAGGAGAAAAATGAGTTTAACACCTTTGCCATTTCTCCATCCTTTGCAACCAGTTTACCCTCATCATTCTTTATGGGGCCAATATGATCTGACCTCCCTCTCTTACTGTTTATATACTTAAAGAATTTCTTGGGATTCCTTTTACTTTCCTCTGCTATGTGTCTTTCATGTTCTATCTTAGCTGCTCTGATTGCACCTTTGCATCCCTTATTGTGTGTTTTATAAATATGAAAATCTGATATGGTCCCCTCAGCCTTGTATTTTTTGAAGACCTTCTCCTTTGCTTTTATGTGTGCCTTTACGTCGGCGTTAAGCCATCCTGATCTTTGGTTAGCTCTTTTAAATTTATTTCCCGTTGGGATACACTGGCTAATACCTTTGTTTAGTATGTTCTTGAAGCACTCCCATTTTTCCTCCGCATTCATTTTTCCTAGAATTTTATCCCAGCTAACATCTTCCAGCATGGAGCGTAGTTTATTGAAGTTGGCTCTCTTAAAATTCAGCGTCTTTGTATTCCCCTTCTGTTTCTTATTTGTGTAACTTATACTGAAACAAATTGTCCTGTGATCGCTATTTCCTAGATTGCCCCTTTCTTCCACGTCTGTGATGTTAGTGATCAGAAGGTCTAATAATGCTTCTTCTCTTGTTGGTGCATTTACTATTTGACCCATGAAATTGTCCTGCAGGACATTTAGGAAATGGCGAGCCTTAGCTGAATGTGCAGTACCTTCCTCCCAGTCAATATCTGGGTAATTAAAATCCCCCATTATAATAACACTTCCCATCTTAGCCGCTATTCCAAATTGCGATAGAGGTCCGCCTCCCCCTCCTCCCTCTGATTTGGGGGCCTATAGCATATTCCCAGTATTACTTTCTCCCTGCTATCCTCCCTTTGTAGCTCTAGCCATAAGGCTTCAACATCCTCCCCAGATCCACTACTAATGTCATCCCTCACATTTATTCTTATGTCATTTTTTATATACATGCATACCCCCTCCCCCTTTTTTGCCCACCCTGTCCCTGCGATATAGGGGAATACCCCTGGATGGTAGCCAGCCAATCATGAGAGCTGTTGAACCAAGTCTCCGAAATTCCCACAAAGTCTAATTCTTCCTCGTACAGTAGTAACTCTAGTTCTCCCATTTAGTCTCCCTCCTCCCCCTCCGCCTGGAGATAGCGTTAAACCTTATCGCCGATTCTACCCTTCACAATAATATTACCCCCTAAAATTAATGGGTCTATAACTGACCCTCCTTCCATGACGTGTAAGTCGATTCCGAGCGGTAAAGGATTTACAGGACGTCCTGTTAAAGTACCCAGTTTATCATTTACGTGGTTGTTCTCTTCTTCGTAATAA
>BLSH010110468.1:288375-302463 GCA_018402905.1 Glandirana rugosa | reverse complement strand
TCTAAAAAAAAAAAAAAAAAAAAAAAAAAGGAACTGTAGAGTTCAGTCCCTTTCTCTGCAGGCTCAGCTGCAATACTTATGAATGGATGGAAGCCTCTGAATAGCGGCTCTCCATTCATAAACCGTGGCATAGTAAACACTGTTTACTATGCCCCGGTGACAACTGAACACAGGAACGGTTGGTAAACACGTTTACCAGACCCCTTGCTCTCCATTCTTACAGCCAGCGATCCAGAATCCCTTCCGAGCAGCAGCTGCAGCCTGCGGGAGGCAGGGAGGGAAAACTGGCCGGCTGCAGTGCGGGGAGAGATCCCGGGAGATGGGAATGTGGGGCACTACAGGAGGGGGGTCAGAGTGCTGGTCCCCCCCCTCCCCAATGTATATGATCCCCCCCCCACCCCATTTATACCTCCCCTGCAGCATACAAGTCAGCGGGAGCCAGTGAGGGAAAACTGGCTGGGTGCAGTGCGTGGAGGTGCCCTGGGAGCTCGTGAATGCGGAGCACTACATGGGGTTAGTCAGAATGGTGGCAGGAGGTTATACATTTTTTTTTCCCCTCATTTTAGCCTCGTGTTGGGGGGGGGGGGGGGGGGGCAGGAACGATGCGGGGGTGTTAGTGTACAGAGTTAGTGAGAGGAGAGGAAAGGGTGTACTTTAGGGTAAAGCAGGGAGGGATTTCAGTGTAGCCGCAGCGGGTGGGGTGGCACTTTTTGGGGTTATAGCCAGGGCCGTCTTATCCAGTGGGCACACCTGGGCACAGCCCAGGGGCCCCAGGTGCACATAGGGCCCCATCAGGGCCATTGGATCTAGGGGCAGGCTGCTGAGGGTTGCCATTCCCCCAGACAGTACGGGTTTGGAGTTATGTGCCCGGTATTGAGGCTGCCTGAACTCAGGTCACTCCATTCCTAGATAAGAGTATTTTTACGGTGTAGCTGGTGACACACTGCCGTTTCCCTCCCCAGTGTTATAGAATTGACAGCACCCCTGGCTTCCCTCTAGCCGTGCACTTCTCCCTTCCTGCCACTGGGTGCTGCTTGTATATGTAGGTGTACTGGAATGTGATTTTAGAGCATCCCCATTGCTCTACCCGAGGCTGTCTGCTGTTCTTGTCCCCAAGGTATGCCACAGTTTGCTAATGTATTTGCAAATAGAAGTTTTCAGTAGATTGATAATATTTGATGTTACAATGGCAGTTCTGGCAGATTCCTCTGTGAAGAGTTGAGTGTTGGGGTTGTGGCAGGAGAACTTGCTATATATGACATTATACACAACATACACGTTGTTATTGCAAACTTAAAGCGGTTGTTACCCTACAATCTAATTTTTACCAAAAGGTAAGCCTATAGTAAGGCCTATAATAAGGCTTACCTGTAGGTAAAATTACATTCACCTTGCATGCAGCCGCTGGCGTCACAGCGCATATGCAGTGATGTCCCAGCGAAGGCCTGGCACTGGACCTTACCGGAAACCCTGCTGGAAAGAAGGGCCGATGTCTCGCAGCTCCGGCCACTCACAGCGCCGGAGCCGCGAACCCAGAAGGAACCCCCGAGGGAACATGTCGGCTCCCTCTGAGGGGACCGGGCAGCCCTGTTGGATCTTCATTCTGAGGTAAGTATTTCATAATGAGCTAGTATGCGGTGCATACTAGCTCGTTATGCCTTTGCCTTACAGGTGTTTTTTTTTTTTTTTTTTACGTGAGTATACAACCGCTTTAACATGAGGGTGAGGGGAGCTTGGGATGGGAGCGGAGGGGGAGCATCGGGGAGAGGGTGAGGGGAGCTTGGGGTGGGAGCGGAGGGGGAGCACCGGGGAGAGGGTGAGGGGAGCAGAAGAGGAGGCAGGGGGACAAGTCTTTGTTTGGAACATTTTAAATGACTGCGGGTGAGCAGAGGATTACCACACCTATCTGGTCTGAGGAGGGAGGGAAGAGCCGGGGAGAGCCCATGCCTTTCTACTACACACGCAGGGGGTGGGGCTGAGAAACAGGGGGGGCAAGGACACACTTGAGGTGCAAAGGGATCATGTCCTGGTGAGTAGGCGGCACAGCATTACGGGAGACACATGTACCCTCCAAGCCAGGGAATGCCAGAGAACCAAACACTGTACAGCCCACCAAGACCGCGAGCACCCACCAAAGTCTGTGTTGCCTACCGGGCAGTGTACTTACCCAGGGATCCCCTCCCCCACCAGGAGAATACAGTAAACACCTGGAGACCCCTTCCCGCAATACTACACCCCCTTCCCCCATACTGTACACACCAGGGGACTCCCCTATCTCCCCCATACTAACCAGGAGAACCCACATTCCCCCCCAAAACTACACCAGAAGCCCATCCCCAAACATTACATACTCCTGCACTATATACTCTATATAGTACTTTATATATGTATCACCAAAGTGTTCATTGTCTTAACAGTTGCTGTCCAGGGCTATTCTAGTGAAGTTCTTCTAGATAAAATATTAGCTCTCTGTCTATTTTCAGTGTATGCAAAATCATATGTAATGGAAGAGTTTTATTTTTTTTTAAAAGGTAAGTTCACCTTTACAGAAAGGTGAACTTACCCAGGATGAACTCCTGCATTCATGGGCACAGTGAGGCTGCGTTCATGGACACAGTGAGAGTGCATTCATGGGTACAGTAAAGCTGCATTTTATGGGCACAGTGAGGCGGCATTTATCTCCTGTATCACGTCTGCAGTCTCTGACCATCTCCTATACTCTGTCTGCAGTTTCTGACCATCTCTTGTATCATGTCTGCATTCTCTTACCATCTTTAGTATAATGTCCTCAGTCTCTAACCATCTCCTGTACCATGCCCACCGCCTCTGACATCTCCTGTGCCATGCCCGCAGCCTCTAATATCTCCTGTATCATGCCTGCAACCTCTGATATCTCCTGTATCATGTCCGCAGCCTCTGAAGATCTCCTGTATCATGTCTGCAGCCTCTGACAACATCTGTATCATGTCCGCAACCTCTGACCATCTCTTGTCTTATATCATGTCTGCAGTCTCGGGCGGGGGAGTCTGGAGAGGAGTCATAAATGGGAGTGCCGCCAGGATGGGGGTCATGGGAGAAGTCAAACGTGTGTAGTGTGAAGTGACTATAGGATAAAACCAGAGCCACCAAGCTAGAGCCGACTGACTGAGCCCCTGTTTCTGCACTACTTTTGGTGGCAATTTGAAAGACATCTGCGCATGAACCCGCACATATGTCTATCAAATCACCCCTGAAGTCGGGCTGAAATGCTGGTTTAAAATCATGCGAGTTCAGCTAAACTGGCTCAATTTCAAACCCGCCCTCGGTGTGAAGGTGGGCTTATTCTGGGGAGTAGGTGCAAAAATTGGGGCAGGCTTGTAAGGGCCCCAGTGCATTATTTTGCCCAGGGGCCCATAATCTTATTAAGATGGCCCTGGTTATAGCTCTGTTCAGCAGATTATCATCTGCTGAACAGAGCTATGGTTTTGTTTACCAGTCTGCTGAACAGTTCTGATATAAGCTCATGGTGACTGACCATGAGCTTATAACACAAGGAGAAATGAGGTCCATACAGCGAGCCAGCTGCAAGCAGTTCTGTAGGTCCGCACGCCGTATGGACCTGCCAGTGAAAGGGTTAAAAGAGAAACTGTAACATTCAGACTTACCATTCCTGCCGCAGAACTCTGAGTCTAACAGGAGTCCAACCTTCACCCATAACGGCGGGCTCTGTCATAAGACTTTCAGGAACTGGGTCCACTCCCCTGGACCTGTATAGCACCCTGCAGGAAAACACCTTGTCATAACAAACACTGCACAGGGTTCCATTATGCAGGGTCCAGCATCATAAGGCTGCATTACAGGCAAACCTTGAGGATTCTTCTCTCCTATCCAATGAGGCTCGAGTACCATCCATTTTGGCTGACAGGTCTTTCGAATGGATCCGATTGAAGTCCATGATTCTAAATAGAACTATTCAGACCTCTAAAAGTATGCTCCCAGAGCACACATATCACATCAGTGACCACCACCTTACAGACACTGGCAAAAAACTGAGGTACTTCCTGTGTAGGAGGGGTTATATAGGGGAGGACTTCCTGTTTGATCTGTCCATTCACCTATAGGTGGTGTATAATCCAAATAGTTATCATTCTAATAACCGGCTCTGTGTCCTGTGATGTATGATAAAGAAAAGTTATTTAATATTTAAAATAGGATTTTGCAATAAAATGCTGGTCCTCAAAGAGCATATGAATAGATTAGAAGGCACTAGGTATTGCCCATTTAGTTGTATCTGAAGTTTTTCTGGGTAACTTATAGTGTTTTATTATTAGATTAATAATAAAATTCATATAGGACAAGCACATTTCTCATCTTTTAGAAAATATTTTCTGAATATTGTTATACAGGATTTATATAGCGCCAATAGTTTGCAAAGCACTTTACAACATGAGGGCAGACAGTATAGTTACAATACAGTTCAACACAGGAGGAATCAGGGGGTCCAGCTCATTAGAGTTTACAATCTAAAATTGAGGGTCAGGGTTGAGGGGTGAGCTGATAGTAAACGTGGTAGGGAGTTCCGGAGGATGGGAGAGGCTCGGGAAAGGTCAAGCATGGGAGGAGGTGACGAGGGAGAGCAGGAGGTCCTGGGAGGAATGAATAGAGCAGAGTAATTTGGTTTGTATTTTGAGACTAGGTTAGTGGTGTAGCTGGGGGCACAGTTGTGAATGTTTTTGATATTTGTATTTTGAATTAAATTCACTGGGTGAGTGGAAGCTAGTGGAGTGATTGGTGGAGAGGAGTAGCTGACACTGAATGGTTGGTAAGGTGGATAAGTTGGCAGCAGTATTCATGATGAACTGAAAGGAGGATTGCCTATGTAAAGGTAATCTGAGAAGGCAGTTGCAATAGTTGAGGCGAAAGATTACCGGGGAGTGAAATAGAAGCTTTGTGGTGTCATTGGTTATGAAGGTGTTGTTTTGGAGATGTTGCGGAGGTCGAGACAGCAAGATTTGGACAGGGATTGTATGTGGGCCCAAAATGATAGTTCAGAGTCCAGCATTACGCCTAGCACCTTGGCATGCAGGGATGGGTTGATAGTTGTGGCATTGATCTTGACAGAGAAGTCAGGGGAAGGGGCATGTTGGAGAGGAAATATGAGCTTGGTTTTGGATAGATTGAGTTTGAGGAAGTGGTGTGACATCTAGATATGTCTGTCAGTAAATTAGTGATGACTGATCGGAGTAAGCTGGGGGGTACAGAAATAGATTTGGATGTCTACAGCGTAAAAATGGTATTGAAAGCCATGGGAGGCTATCAGCTTATCCAGGGAGGAGGTGTAGATAGAGAATAGGAGAGATCCAAAACCTTGGGGAGGCCCTGACAGACAAAGGAAGAGGAGAGGAGGAGGTAGGATTGTAAGTGACACTGAAGATGCGGTAGGATGAGAACCAATGAAGAGTACAGTCACATAGATCAAAGGAATGTTTTTTTTTTTGAGGAGATGGGCATGGTTAACTGTATCAGAGGCTGCAGAGAGGTAGGAGTACAAAATAGTGACCATTAGTTTTAGCTGTCAGTAAATCAGTTGTGTGTTTTAAGAGAGCGGTTTCTGTGGTGTGTTGAGGGTGAAATCCAGACTAAAGGGGATCAAGAATTGTACAGTTAGAAGTTCTCAGTCAGAGGTATCACCAAAAGGCCATAACTTTGGTTCCTTATTATAGTGAACTGCCTTGTAAATACTATTCAGATAAATAATGCAATATATCTATTTTACTAGAATTTTGTATTTCACTTTCATCTTTGACAGTGTCATTTACTTAGGGAACTAATGTTCACTTAGGGCTGGGCAGTAGGCGTACTTTGCCTCAGGTACCGCCAACTCCAGAGTGCTGTGTAAGTACAGGAACAGCTAGGCAAAAAAATATCTTGCCTAATGACATTGTTCCAATACCTATTTATTGTTAATAATTAATTAAAACACCGCGCTAAAATAGTAGTACTGAAAATAATAGTACTATTGTGCTTATAACGTGTGTACTTAAAAATAAATAAATACACAGATATATGTGTCCATATAACTATAAACACATATACAGCTGCTGCGTTAAAGAAAATAGAGTCAATAATATTGTTCACTATAATAATAGTAAAAAGCAGCGCTAAAGTGCACACAATCTTACATCATAAGATATTTAAAAACCTGTGCAGAAATATGTGCAAACAACCGCTAACAAAGTGCACGTGCAAAATCTCAGTGCAAAAAGTTTGGTATCCATGTGGCAATAAATAAAAAAATAAATCAATCAATTTTACTAGAATTTTGTATTTCACTTTCATCTTTGACAGTGTCATTTACTTAGGGAACTAATGTTCACTTAGGGCTGGGCAGTAGGCGTACTTTGCCTCAGGTACCGCCAACTCCAGAGTGCTGTGTAAGTACAGGAACAGCTAGGCAAAAAAATATCTTGCCTAATGACATTGTTCCAATACCTATTTATTGTTAATAATTAATTAAAACACCGCGCTAAAATAGTAGTACTGAAAATAATAGTACTATTGTGCTTATAACGTGTGTACTTAAAAATAAATAAATACACAGATATATGTGTCCATATAACTATAAACACATATACAGCTGCTGCGTTAAAGAACATAGAGTCAATAATATTGTTCACTATAATAATAGTAAAAAGCAGCGCTAAAGTGCACACAATCTTACATCATAAGATATTTAAAAACCTGTGCAGAAATATGTGCAAACAACCGCTAACAAAGTGCACGTGCAAAATCTCAGTGCAAAAAGTTTGGTATCCATGTGGCAATAAATAAAAAAATAAATCAATCAATCAATAACTTGGCGAATGTAAATCAATACAATAGTGTCCATAAAAAAGTGTCCATAAAAAGTGTCAGTAAACCATCCTTCTCAAAAAGCGTGCAGCTTAATCCTTCTGGCTTGCTTCCATCACCACTAAGAAACCACATGCAGGTGATCACTCTAGAGGCTTACCAAATGTCTGCATACAATATCGCCTGTTTAACAGGGAGACCTCAGCCCAGTCACCCTTATCAGCGAACCACCCTTCCAGGAATCACTCGATTTCTATGCGTGTTTGGTCACATAAAACACAAAAGATTCCTCATAGTGTATCTCTTATATGCAGGTAGTTTATTTAGAATAGTTAAAAATGCACTTACATCCAATACTTTAAAACATTGCAGTGTACAGAAACAAGGACTACTACCAGTCAGCTGACTGGTAGTAGTCCTTGTTTCTGTACACTGCGATGTGACCAAACACGCATGGAAATCGAGTGATTCCTGGAAGGGTGGTTCACTGATAAGGGTGACTGGGCTGAGGTCTCCCTGTTAAACAGGCCATATTGTATGCAGACATCTGGTAAGCCTCTAGAGTGATCACCTGCATGTGGTTTCTTAGTGGTGATGGAAGCAAGCCAGAAGGATTAAGCTGCACGCTTTTTGAGAAGGATGGTTTACTAACACTTTGTATGGACACTTTTTTATGGACACTATTGTATTGATTTGCATTCACCAAGTTATTGATTGATTGATTTATTTATTGCCGCATGGATACCAAACTTTTTGCACTGAGATTTTGCACGTGCACTTTATTAGCGGTTGTTTGCACATATTTCTGCACAGGTTTTTAAATATCTTATGATGTAAGATTGTGTGCACTTTAGCGCTGCTTTTTACTATTATTATAGTGAACAATATTATTAATACCTATTTATTGCAGATTTTTTTATTTATTGTATGTATTGCAAAAAGGCAGCAACACTGTATTTTAGCATGTGTAAGGGTTTATTGTATTTGAAAAGTATACAACCCCACCACAACCTTGCTACAGGTATGCTTTATAGTTCTGGCTCTGATGAGCCCATGGTACCAGTGCAGTGGATGGAGCCTCTTGTTGCTAGCAGGTAAGTAGTGCCACTGACACCAATTAAATCTTGATGTGCCTCTCTGCATTTGCACAGTGACTAGCAATATAAGAAATCTCATTTACATTGGTAGTTAGCAGTAAGAATGCAGCATTGTTCCCACTGACCATCAGTGCAAGAGGCTTTCTTCCTTTCAATGACCACCAGTGCATTTTACACCCTGACCTACAAAGTAAGGAACATTATTCCAACTGACCATATGACTTTGTCACTATTGTAGCTTTTAGCTGTGTAGTTTCCCACACATCTACACAAATGCCCAAGTTTCGCTCAAGTATAGTCAGGATTGCTATATTTTTGCATATGAATTGTCAAGTCAACACTGTTTAAAGGACTATACTACAGCCATGGCCAAAAGTCTTGAGAATGACACAAATATTAATTTTCACAGTCTGCTGCTTCAGTGTTTTTTAGATCTTTTTGTCAGATGTTACTATGGTATACTGAGCCACATCCTGACTGATGGCAGCCCATTCTTTCATAATCAGTGCTTGGAGTTTGTCAGAATGTGTTTTTTTTTTTTTTTTTTCACCCACTTCTTGAGGATTGACCACAAGTTCTCAATGGGATTAAGGTCTGGGGAGTTTCCTGGCCATGGTTCCAAAATGTTGATGTGTTGTTCCCCAAGCCACTTAGTTATCACTTTTGCCTTATGCCAAGGTGCTCCATCGTGCTAGAAAAGGCATTGTTCATCACCAAACTGTTCTTGGATGGTTGGAAGTTGTTCTCGGAGGATGTATTTGTACCATTCTTTAGTCATGCCTGTGTTCTTAGGCAAAATTGTGAGTGAGCCCACTCCCTTGGCTGAAAAGCAACCCCACACATAATTGGTCTGAGGATGCATTACTGTTGGCATGACACAGGACTGATGGTAACTCTCACCTTTTCTTCTCCGGACAAGGTTTTTTCCAGATGCCCCAAACAATCGGAAAGGGTATTCATCAGAGAAAATTACTTTACCCCAGTCCTCAGAAGTCCAGTCCCTGTACCTTTTGCGGCATATCAGACTGTCCCTGATGTTTTCCTGGTGAGAAGTGGCTTCTTTGCTGCCCTTCTTGATGGCCATCCTCCAAAAGTCTTTGCCTCACTGTGCGGGCAGATGCACTCACACCTGCCTGCTGCTATTCCTGAGCAAGCTCTGCACTGGTAGTGCCCCGATCCTGCAGCTGAATCAACTGTAGTAGACAGTCCTGATGTTTGCTGGACTTACTTGGGCACCCTGAAGCCTTCTTCACAAATGCAATGAAAATGATTTTTATGGGATCAAGTTAATTTTCATGGCGATTAATTGCAATTCATCTGATCACTCTTCATAACATTCTGGAGTATATGCAAATTGCCATCATACAAACTGGGGCAGCAGACTTTGTGTAAATTTAATATTTTTGTGATTCTCAAAACTTTTGGCCACGGCTGTACTATAAATTAATACCCTGCATGCCTGTCACTATCAACCATGCTAACATTATTCACATGTTTCACTACGGTTTATTACATGGGCTGCTTTTAGTATTTGCAGTATGTATTTAATTTCATGATTCTTCTTAAAAAATAATTCAGAGTTGTAGAAGATGAGGTTGTTAAACTGTACAGCTTGATTGTTAAATATGCCAGGTATGCACTGCAATTTGGAACTGTCAGTGATCACCAGTCAGGTGCTGGGAATGTCAGGGTAAATGCTGATATTTTCAGTCTGTAGGCTTTATCTACTGACGCTATTTATTTATTATAAATTGTGTGGTTTTATATTTAAAAAAAACCTTTAATGTGCAATAGGTAACAAGTTGTGCTTGGGTGCCAGACAGTTGTCAACTTTACACTGGGAGCAAATGTGGCGTCATTACTGCATACCTGAATCGTTTCACTAACACAACGGTACGTTCAAATGTAATTTTTTAACATCTGTTTTATTACTACTTTATAGAAAACCTGCCAGTGTGACTCAGCTGTGCTTGTCTATATGTAGGGCACATTTATACATTTACATTAAACTGTTCTAATTTATTTAGCAGTGTTCACATATATACACTATATTACCAAAAGTATTATGAAACCTGCCTTTACACGAACATGAACTTTAATGGCATCCCAGTCTTAGTCCGTAGGGTTCACTATTGAGTTGGCCCACCCTTTGCAGCTATTACAGCTTCAACTCTTCTGGGAAGGCTGTCCACAAGGTTTACGGGTGTGTTCATGGGAATGTTTGACCATTCTTCCAGAAGCACATTTGTGAGGTTAGGCGCTGATGTGATTGAGAAGGCCTGGCTCACAGTATCTGCACTAATTCATCCCAAAGGTGTTCTATCGGGTTGAGGTCTGGACTCTGTGCAGGCCAGTCCAGTTCCTTCATCCCAAACTTGCTCATCCATGTCTTAATGGACTTTGCTTTGTGCACTGGTGCGCTGTCATTTTAGCACAGGAAGGGTGCCATCCCCAAACTGTTCCCACAAAGTTGGGAGCATGAAATTGTCCAAAATGTCTTGGTATGCTGACGCCTTAAGAGTTCCCCTCACTGTAACTAAGGGGCCAAGCCCAACCCCTGAAAAATAACCCCACACCATAATCCCCCCTCCACCAAATGATTTGGACCAGTACAGAAAGCAGTACATAAAGACATGGATGAGCGAGTTTGGGGTGGAGAAACTTGAGTAGCCTGCACAGAGACCTGACATCAACCTGATAAAACTTGTTTGGGATAAATTAGAGTGGAGACTGTGTGCCAGGCTTTCTTGTCCAACATCAGTGCCTGACCTCACAAATGTGTTTCTGGAAGAATGGTCAAACATTCCCATAGACACACTCCTAAACCTTCTGGACAGCCTTCCCAAAAGAGCTGAAGCTGTCATAGCTTCAAAGGGTGGGCCAACTCTATATTCAACCCTACAGACTAAGACTGGGATGCCAATAAAGTTCATGTGCGTGTAAAGGCAGGCTTCCCAATACTTTTGGTAATCTAGTGTATGTCTATTTGAGGACAATGTTGTTCTGTATAAAGCTGTTGTTGCCACTGTAGTCTACAAAGGTTTCCCAACTAGGTTCTCGGAAACCTTCAGTAGTATAGTAGGAGGTCTAGCTCTGCACCAGTGCAGCCAAGGAGAAAAAAAATAAATAGGAAAATTATTTTTTTAGTGGAGGTGTCCTTTTAAGACAGGGGTCAGTGGGCTGCACTTGGCACCCTACCGATAATTGTCCAGCCCATCAGTGTCTGTGATACATTCATGGGCACCCGACCCGCCGACATGTTTGCCGCTGTCTTCTTTATTGGACAGTGGCGAGTGGCTGATATCACAGGCTGGATGGGGCAGGAACCGCTAAAGTTAACTTTTTGCATTAAACAGCTTAGGTACCCAGGGTTGGAAGATCTGCTAAAGCAGGCCAGAAGAGTCTGTAGCCATTTCAGGCGATCATACACAGTCAGTGCTCTGTTGGCTGAAATTCAGTGGGAATTCCACCTGTCCGTAAACCGCTTGATTTGTGACATGCCCACAAGGTGGAACTCGACATTGGCAATGCTGCAGTGGCTGCACATGCAGCATGGGGCCATCAACGACTACCTGTGTGAGTATGGCACAACGACAGGCTCAGTCCGGCTAGGCTTTTTTTCCCCACGCCAATAGCTGCTCATAAAGGATTCATGCACTGTACTGACACCATTTGAGAAGGCCAAAAGGATTGTGAGCCATGACAATGCATGCATCAGTGACACAACCCCAGAGGACACAGGACACTGAGGGGAGAGGACACTACAGTGGGGGTGCAGGGGGCAGAGGACACTGCTTTGGAGGCACAGGAAATTTGTTATGGGGGGAAGTGGGTAAGAGGACACTATGGGAGTGATGTGAAGGGGGAGAGAGGATATTGCAATTAGGGGGTGCCCTATTAGGGACCCCATCACCCCTGGGGACAGGGGCCCCATCTTCCTTGGGGACAGGGGCCCCATCTTCCTTGGGAACAGGGACCCCTTCTCCCTTGGGGACAGGGGCATCTTCTCCCTTGGGGACAGGGGCACCTTCTCCCTTAGGGACAGCGACCCCATCTCAAGACCTTGGTGGCTGGCGACAGCCACCCTTGGGTGCCAGGATGGGGGAGAAGGCAGTAAAATCCGAATCCCCAGCCATATGCTCCCTCAGTGTGAACTGGCATTGTATTAGTGAAGCACCTTAAAGTGAGGTAAACCTGTACTGTTATTATTGCCGTGTTAGGATTATTATTATCTTTATTTATTAGCAGGTGAATGCGGCCCTCAAGTGGAAAAAGGTTGCTGACCCCTGTTTTAAAAAGTGTTTTTGTTCTCTTGTTGATTTTCCAGATGTTTCTGTTTCTCTAGTGAAATAATCAAAAACATGTTTATATCCTTAGTTTAACTGGAACTTTTTGATATTAAGAAAAAAAAAACTGGAATTTTTTTTAATTGTATTCATACGGTCATTTTTTTTTTTTTTTCATTTTTTTGTGTGTTAGCTGACTTTGCAAATCACTTGATCTGCTAAGGCAAACAAAAATTATTTCTGAAATAACCCTGATTTAGGATCACTGTGCGTCAGCGGAAACCATGCTAAAATATTATTTATATTATTCATTGCATTTCATCAGGGAGTGGAGATGGTAAAATTTATCTCATTTTGGTGTTGCATACCTTATTTCTTTATTATCTCTACAACTTACTGTTTACCCTAATATATCATGAGCTATAGACATGTTAACTTTTAGCATCAGTTCACAGAGATCTGAAAAGTTTTCAAGAGTTCCTCCATGGTAAAATTGTTGTGAATGGCGGATCTAGGTGCAAATAATGTAATGTTTTTAAATGTAGCATTTTTATATTTCACTGAAGAGTACATTTTGCCTTAAGCATACGCTTATCAATTATTTCTTTTAAATATTATGCAGCCCATGGAAATTGAAGTTGAATCCCGGGTGCACCTGTATGGTCATACTGGAGAAGTAACCAGCCTGTTTGTCTGTAAACCCTACAGCATATTAATTAGTGTTAGCAAGGATGGGACCTGCATAATATGGGATCTAAACAGGTATGATGAACTTTTACGGTGTTACCTTTTATTGTCCCTTACAGTTTTTTTATTCAAGCTAGGTTGAAAAACAGCCTTCGGCTCCATGCACAGTTGGGCTTAAAAAAAAACATCAGTTACCTTAGCAGAAAAAAAAACACTCGTATAGATCGTTTTTGTACACAGTTTAGGAGAGTTTAGCATTTTTTTTGCCAGAAGGCTCCAATCAGAAATGCAAACCAGTAGGGTTTTTTCCTGCCTCTAAACACTTAGCTCAAAATATGCCTCTAAACGTCCTAATGTGTATGGACACATAGGATAGCACTGAGCTTCTTCTACAGGCAAAACTTCTGTAGAAGCAGCATTTTTTAAGCCAGTGTGCATGGAGCCTTAGTTTAAGTCTTACCACTATCTGACTGGTAACCTGTCTTGTCGTGGCAAGGTTATTGTGCAAATGTGATATTTCAGTTCTGTAGAAGCAATGGACATGGATGACTTGGCTGTAAAGCCAGCAAAGCTACTAAAAGTTACATAGAACATAGAAATGTGACGGCAGAAAAAGACTGAGTAGTCCATCGAGTCTGCCCCTTTTTATTTATTTATTTATTTATTTATTTATTTTTTATTTTTATTTTTTTTTATTATTATTTTTTTTTTTACATTAACCTTGTTGTTTGACTATGGATTTATGTTTATCCCAAGCATGTTTAAAGCCATTTACTGTTGACTGTCTCACAACCTCTGTTGGTAGTCTTTCCAGACCCCCTATTTTGTACAGTTCTCGCTGAAGTCCTTGAATTATACATGTCAGACCTCCTTTCTTCCCTCTCCCCTCTGTACTAACTTTGGAAATTTATGTAGTTCCCCACTTATCCCAAGTCCTCCCGTCAGAAAAGTTATACTTTGGTTTTAGTTCTTGTGCCCCTGTACTGGAGTTTGATTGACCCCCCCTTCAAGTTTTGATTAGAATCTTTCATAATAAAATGACTTTCCCACCAACTACTAACCTTATTTGATGGTTGTCTCCAACACTCTGTCAGTTGTCATTTACCGAAATTTGTACGAACCCTATTTGTATTTAGGTATCAGTTTGTTGTTCCAATTACATTTTTTTTTTTATTATTATTTTTTTT
>BLSH010110468.1:228131-251003 GCA_018402905.1 Glandirana rugosa | reverse complement strand
GATTTGGATACAAAGAGATTTCCCAAGCTTTAAACATCCCAAGGAGCACTGTGCAAGCGATAATATTTAAATGGAAGGAGTATCAGACCACTGCAAATCTACCAAGACCTGGCCGTCCCTCTAAACTTTCATCTCATACAAGGAGAAGACTGATCAGAGATGCAGCCAAGAGGCCCATGATCACTCTGGATGAACTGCAGAGATCTACAGCTGAGGTGGGAGACTCTGTCCATAGGACAACAATCAGTTGTATACTGCACAAATCTGGTCTTTATGGAAGAGTGGCAAGAAGAAAGCCATTTCTTAAAGATATCCATAAAAAGTGTAGTTTAAAGTTTGCCACAAGCCACCTGGGAGACACACCAAACATGTGGAAGAAGGTGCTCTGGTCAGATGAAACCAAAATCAAACTTTTTGGCAACCATGCAAAACGTTGTTTGGCGTAAAAGCAACACAGCTCATCACCCTGAACACACCATCCCCACTGTCAAACATGGTGGTGGCAGCATCATGGTTTGGGCCTGCTTTTCTTCAGCAGGGAGATGGATGGAGCCAAATACAGGACCATTTTGGAAAGAAACCTGATGGAGTCTGCAAAAGACCTGAGACTGGGATGGAGATTTGTCTTCCAACAAGACAGTGATCCAAAACATAAAGCAAAATCTACAATGGAATAGTTCACAAATAAATATATCCAGGTGTTAGAATGGCCAAGTCAAAGTCCAGACCTGAATCCAATCAAGAATCTGTGGAAAGAACTGAAAACTGCTGTACACAAACGCTCTCCATCCAACCTCACTGAGCTCGAGCTGTTTTGCAAGGAGGAATGGGCAAAAATTTCAGTCTCTCGATGTGCAAAACTGATAGAGACATACCCCAAGCGACTTACAGCTGTAATCGCAGCAAAAGGTGCCGCTACAAAGTATTAACGTAAGGGGGCTGAATAATTTTGCACACCCAATTTTTCAGTTTTTTATTTGTTAAAAAAGATTGAAATATCCAATAAATTTCTTTCCACTTCATGACTGTGTCCCACTTGTTGTTGATTCTTCACAAAAAATTACAGTTTTATATCTCTGTTTGAAGCCTGAAATGTGGCAAAAGGTCGCAAAGTTCAAGGGGGCCGAATACTTTCGCAAGGCACTGTACATATGGCACACTGGTAAAATGCCAGTGTGAATATTTTCAGGTGTTTATTTCAACCTGGTTACTAAAGAGAACATCTATCTTTTGAAGTCCAAACATTTTGCAGGGTATCCATCAGAACCTTTCCTTCTTTTCCATAGAGGGACTTTTTGGCTTCTATGGTCAGGACGCATTCCTACAAGTCTTTGCCCTTCAGTCTTGCCCCTGCACTCCAAGTGTTCACAAGAGTGCAGAACTCCGTGTTAGAACTAGTGCATTCTCATGGCATCCCCGTTGTGAGATACTTAGGTGACCTCCTGTTGGGGAAACGGTCAGCACGGGCACTGTTTGGCAACATTACTCTCGTTCAGATATCTGAACACTGCAGTTGGATCCTGATTCTTCAGAAATCTGCACCAGAATCCTCTTACCTGCTCAGCTCACATTTAGTTCTAATCTCAGTTGCAGACAATTGATGGACAGGCGTCTCCAACTGATTACATCTGGACATGGAGGAGTGTAACCTACACTCATATGCTTTCCAAAACTGCATGCTGAGCAGGTTCATCTCCAGAAGTAGGAATTCTCTACGTGGTAGCTGTGGCTGCCCTGGTGACTAGGTGGGATGTATACACCTAGAGTAGGCTTCTTTGCAGACTTAAGATGGAGAACTTTCTGGTCTTCCATGCTCTGGATTGACCAAGGCAAATGTACTTCAAGGATAAGTTCACCTTTAGGAACATGTTCCACCCGTTTTAAGTCTTTTTGACAGTATTACAGGGAGAAATTCCCTGTACTAGCTGTCAGTTTTATAAATCAATGCTTCGCTCACACAGCCATGTAATTCATACACACAGCTCTGTGTATGAATGAACTACAAGTCCCGACATCCTTAGCAGCTGTTGGCTTGTAGTTCTCAATGAACTCCCACGGCGCTGTGGAGTGCCGTGGTAGTTCATTGATTCTACCTGTCAGTGTATCTGCTTGCCCATATGAGATGTACAGGCACACAGATACACCGACAGGTCTGCAGGAGACCTGCATGGCACCAGCGATCTACTGATTGCTGGTGCAATGCTTTACAGGGTCCAAAAAAATAATAAATGCACATTTTTTTTACCTGCATGTGCATTAATGTATATTTTTTTAAAGTGAACTTATACTTTTAAGCTTCTAGCTTAAGTTGAATGACTTCCTTTGTGTCTCAGTGGCATCCACCATAAAATCCTTTTCATGCTGTCTATTGAGTGAAAAGGAAAGAATTTTATGATGGGTAAAAAAAAAACTAAATGTATGTGAATTAAAATTAGGCCCATTAACCTCTAGAGGAGGGGCTACATTAAATTCACTATTGATAGGTGATGAAATTACATGTAAACTCAGTGAAAAGAACATAAAATAGCACTCCCATTCCAGGTGACATCAAAGGGAGCCTTAAAGTTCAGCAAAGTGGACCAATAAAAAGTGTCTGACAAATATAATATACAGAATCGTCCCAACTGTAATGAAATTGATTCATCAAAAATTGGTGAAAGTTCATAAAAAGTCCAAGGATCAAACACACCAAGTGCTCATATGGAATAGTAGAGTGAAGCCCACCACCAACAATAATGCTGCTTACCAGATGTAAGCGCAAAGAGCGCTTTGGCTTATCACCCAGCCTGTGTCCCCGTTAGAGGTGTAGGGGACTTCCCTCAGAATGGCCACTTCGAGGTTTCCAAACTCCGTTGCCAGGAACGTCCGGCTTAAAAAAGGCCCTCAGGTAATAGGGTAGAAACACCTCAGCTCCGCTCACTCACAGGACCCCATTACAGGGTGTATCGGCTTTGCTCAGGGAAACATAAACATGCGAACACCGTCCCAGTATAATCACCCAATAAGGAAAAAAGGCCAATATATTGTAATACTAATATAACAGTTTTAATGAATAAAAAAGGATTGCACTTACAATGTTAAAAACAGTCTGCGCACAGAAACCAAGCCGGCCGGCTCTGTGTGTTTAACACAAGGCAGTGACGTCAGCGCGCCCTCCCACATTCACTGATCTGTATGTGGTATTTTGTCCTTTAGCACAGCCTGGTTTTTAAATTATAGCTTGGACCTTTTTGTGGGTTTGGGGTTGCTGCTCTTTACATCCACCTCAGTTTTAGCACGGTGTTCTTTCTGTTTTTTTAAATATTGTGTGCATTTCCCATACAGTTGTGCTCATAAGTTTACATACCCTGGCAGAATTTATGATTTTTTTGGCCATTTTTCTGAGAATATGTATGAGAACACAAAACATTTCTTTCACTCATGGTTAGTGCTTGGCTGAAGCCATTTATTATCAATCAAATGTGTTTACTCTTTTTAAATCATAATGACAACAGAAACTACCCAAATGGCCCTGATCAAAAGTTTACATACCCTGGTGATTTCAGCCTGATAACACGCACACAAGTTGGCACAAAGGGGTTTGAATGGCTATTAAAGGTAACCATCCTCACCTGTGATCTGTTTACTGGTAATTAGCGTGTGTGTATAAAAGGTCAGTGAGTTTCTGGACTCCTGACAGATCCTTGCATCTTTCATCCAGTGCTGCACTGACATTTCTGGATTCTGAGTCATCGGGAAAGCAAAAGAATTGTCAAAGGATCTGCGGGAAAAGGTAGTTGAACTGTATAAAATAGGAAAGGGATATAAAAATATATCCAAGGAATTGAGAATGCCAATTAGCAGTGTGCAAACTCTAATCAAGAAGTGGAAAATGAGGGGTTCTGTTGAAACCAAACCACAGTAAGGTAGACCAACTAAAATTTCAGCCACAACTGCCAGGAAAATTGTTCGGGATGCAAAGAAAAACCCACAAATAACTTCAGGACTCTCTGAAAACATGTGGTGTGGATGTTTCAAGATGCACAATGAGGCACTTGAAGAAAGATAGGACGCATGGTCGAGTCACCAGAAGAAAACCTTTAATACGCAAATGACGCAAAGTATCCCTCTTACAATATGCCAAACAGCATGGAGACCAGCCTCAAACCTTCTGGCACAAAGTCATTTGGAATGATGAGACCAAAATTTAGCTTTTTGGCCAGAACCATAAACGTTACATTTAGAGAGGAGTCAGCAAGGCCTGTGAAACACCGAGGTGTATCACTGATGTTTTGGGGATGTTTTAGCTACAAAGGCACAGGAAATTTGGTCAAAATTGATGGCAAGATGAATGCAGTATGTTATTAAAAAATACTGGAGGGACATTTGCATCAGCCAGGAAGCTGCACATGGGACATACTTGGGCATTCCAACATGACAATGATCCAAAACATAAGGCCAAGTCGACCTGTCAGGTCAGCAGAATAAAGTGAAGGTTCTGGAGTGACCATCTCAGTCTCTTGACCTCAATATCTTTGAGCTACTCTGGGCAGATCTCAAACATGCAGTTCATGCAACAAAGCCCAATAATTTCCAGGAACGGGAGGCTTTTTGCCAAGAGGAATGGGCAGCTTTACCATCTGAGAAGATAAAGAGCCTCACCCACAAATACCACAAAAGAGTTCAAGCTGTCATTGATGTCAAAGGGGGCAATACACCGTATTAAGAACTGGGGTATGTAAACTTTTGATCAGGGTCATTTGGGTAGTTTCTGTTGTCATTATGATTTAAAATGAGTAAACACAGTTGATTGATAATAAATGGCTTCAGCCAAACACTAACCATGAGTGAAAGAAATTTTTTTTTTTTTTTTTTTCATATTCTCTGAAAAATGGCCAAAAAATCATAAATTTTGCCAGAACATGTAAACTGTATGTTATGCATAATTTGTATGTAACTATATCTTTGAAGCAGCCACTTTTGTCTCTCATCCCTCACCACTGATTGAAACCATTAGTCTTTCTGGCTGTAATGATTGGCAGCCAGAGGCTAAATGACCTAGGCAGGTAGCTGGGGAACAGAAGATTTTATATTCACGGTAAAAATTGCGGTAACTTTTAACTTGAAATAATATAATTTGATGATTCTTAAATGTACCCTACCAATTCATGTGAAGGGTACTTTTTACCCACTTCAGCTTTTGTACCTGCATACCCCTTATGGAAATAGGTTGGATTTTGATTTGGTGATCATGTTGTCATTATTAGCATAAATATTTAATGTATTGTTTGACAGGAAGGTGTAAGGAAATGGGCTTACACCCCCCAGACTTTTCTTCATTGATGTTTTTTAAGGAATGCACCTTATGCTTAAATTCCTCAACTTGGAGTTGTAAAGGCACAAGGTTTTTTATCTTTCTTTGCATTAAGATAAAAAACCTTCTGTCTGTATAGCCTCCCCAGCACCCCCCAATTACTTACATGAGCCCCACCAGCGATCTCCACAAATGTCTAAGCATTCCAGGACACTCCTCCTGATTTGCTGAGACACAGCAGCAGCACCATTGGCTCCAGAGGCTATCAGTCAGTCAGCCAGTCAGGGGGGAGAGGGGCGGGGCAGGGCTCCGTGCCTGAATGGATACACCGAACTCTGACTCAGCTCGGGTGCTCCCATAGATAGCTGCTGACTGTAGGTGTACTCAATAGGAGGGAGGGGCCAGGAGCAGCAAAGAGGGACCCGAGAAGACTAAGATCCAGGCTGCTCTGTGCAAAGCCAACTGCACAGAGGAGGCAAGTATAACATGTTTGTTTGATTTTTTTTGTTTTTTTAAAAACAAGACTTTACAATCACTTTAATGACATGTCAGCTTTAAATTAACGTTTCACACATAAGTCTGCTTTGAAACCATATTTATTATCATCTTTTTCAAATATTTGTTAAAAGTAAAATACGTTATAATACATCGTCATTTTTTTCCATTATTCATTGTATACGTTAAAGAAACCACAGTAGTAGTAGTAAAGGGGATCTCTTATTTTTTTAGGTTATGGAGTACCTGGGATTTGAAACCAGTTCGAGAAATAACATTTCCAAAATCCAATAAGCCAATCGTAAGGTAATATTGTTGTTATTTTTTGTCCCTTCCCCAATTACAGTGGAAAATCTGATCACTGCTTTACTTTAGGAGGTGTATTGAACAGGAGACACATCAGTTTATTACTGAAGTCAGTGTTTCTAGGAAATGCCCTAATCTCCCATCCACTAAATATGTCTTTGTACAGAATGCTTTGCACACTTTTTTTCAATATGTATATATACAAAAAAAATCCCTTTTTGTTTCAGCCTAGTTTTATTAAATACTTTATTAGGTATTTTTATGTACAATTCAATAAAAATCTTGACAATGCATCTAATTTATGAATTTTTATTCTAAGGGCCCATGCACACAATATGCATTGGGGCTGCACTGAAAATAGCAGGAAATGCACAGACAAGACAAAATGCCACATTCCCAATTTTTGTCCATTCACACCACAGCATTGCTGTGGTTTGTGCTGAAAAATGTACTGCATGCAGCGCAGCAGCTTGTGACTCAAACCACCACATCACAACAGTTCTGTGATAAATAGAATTGTACTGAATGTCACTCATGGCACGGTGTCTCCCAGCGCAGACCTGCAACCGTATGCTTAGTGCAGCTCGCTACTGTGAATGGGCCCTTAAAGCTCAGTTGTGGATACAGCACCAGGGACATAACTTACAGTATGTAAACCCAACATTTCATATTCCTGATATGTGCCCTGCTGTACCATGTACTTGTATGAAAGTGTATACTGTGCTCTTTGTATTGCTTGCTTTGTGTGAAATCCCTGGTGTTCCTGCCAATCACTCTGCTTTCCTATTAAAAACTGACCTCACTAGGCATGACATGCCCATCTCCCTCCTTCCCCCTCCCTCCTTCCCCCTCCTTCCCTCTCCTTCCCTCTCCCTCCCTCTCTCTCCTCCCCCCTCCCTCCCTCTCCCTCCCTCTCCCTCCTTCCCCCTCCCTCCCCCTCCCTCCTTCACCCTCCCTCCCCCTCCTCCCCCTCCTCCCCCCTCCAGCCGCATAGCCACTTACTTAAAAGATCAGTTTGTACCGCTGTTTCTCCTCCCCCATTTCTCAGCTGCATAAGGCGCTTTATAGGGAATGTGATCACTTATAAGACGGGGAAAAAAAATAGGTATTATGTTTTTATTATATCTATACACAAATATTTTGTCTTTCATTTCTATTTTAAATGGAATGGGTTGTTTGACAAGGTGAGGGGTTTGCATATACTTTAACGCTAATGAAGTTTGTCCCATGTCCTGCTGCTTCCTGTAAAAATCTTCCTCCACTGATCCTGGATACTCCCAACAGCAGTGATCTTCTGGCGTTTTAGGGATTTAGACCAGTGGCTGAGACTACATTAACGTTTCTGCTTCTCACCATCCCCTTCCGCCTAACTCCCCATTTCACCGAACTTGTGGTATTCTTTCTCAGAACACAAAACACTCTGTCATTCGTCTGCCCCTTCATTCACCCAAAGATTTGCATTCTGTAAACAAATATGAGTTCTGTGGGAGGATGAGCTGGGCCAGATGCTTCACAGTCACAGCTGCTGATCTTAACCCCTGCTGCAATAGAAAATCACCAATGTGGGGAGTATTCCATGTCAGCGAAGGGAAGATTTCTACAGTAAGTAGCAAGCCAGCTCCCCCAGGATACAAGTTTTGGGCAAATTTGCACTTAATTTAAAAAAAAACTCTAAAGTAGAGCATGTGTTTGATTTCCACACTGTTATGCCAATGGTCTTCAAGATAGTATTTGTGCACCTGCAAAAAAAACTGTAAACCTTAGTGACAAAAACCTAAGTAAAACAAATACAATAAAAACTCAATTAAATCAAATGGACAGCAGAATCTAAATCACCAATCCTAGTAGGATGTGTAACAAGCTCCAACCAAACAATAATAAAAATGTGTTATCCTTGTGCTAGATATTAGTTAATCACATAAGAGACACAATAAAAGTGCATTAAACACATGATGAACTCATTCTAAATTCATATAAAATGTGCAAACACTGCAAAAAAATATATATATATGGTGCAAAAAGGTTCTCTGATTTTCTAAACCTCAATAGTTCATTTTTCTTTGCCGTGAAGGAATGATAACGTGCATCACCGAAGAAAAAGTGCTCCCAAAAGGAATCACCACAAACCATTAAATGAGCCCCTTACCAGCTGCTCTGCTCTGATCCCGCAGAAGGACCATGAGACGCCTTGCTGCATAGGAGCCATATACACCGTGATCTTGCATGCAAAGGTTCCACGATCTCCTAAGACAAGATAGACTCCATGGAGGAAGTTAAAGTAGAGGAAAGTCCCCATAGTGTAGTATGTCACCAAGATTTTAATAAAATTATAAAATCACACTATTTTGAAGGAATTACACAGCATGTGTTACAAACAACCAGTAGGTCCAAGCGGTCAGGCTGACTTGCGGAATAATGTGTGAGGCCCCTCCCAACGCGTTTCTCTGTAACTAGCATCATCTGTGGATGTGAGCCTCAATGGGGAGGGGGGAGGAAAAGCAAAGCGGCAAGCAAGAGTCCCAGAAATAGAAAGAGGAGGTGGGAAAATTAAGTTTCCCTCTGGCTGGAAATGGGGTCAAGTTAGTTTGAGAGACCCAAGCTGGTTCGTTCGGGTGTAGAGTAAGGAATGCATAGGACCACCACTGGGGCCCATACTTTGAGGGATTTAGCATAGGAATTGTGTAGGATATTGGTAATTTTTTCATGGCTCCTGAGGGCCCGTCAAGGTGTTCTTTACCTCCGAAAATGATACAGCCGGCTTTTTCGAGGCCCTTGCAATTGTGCGTTTAGCTGCGATAAGCAAATATGTGGCTAGTTTCTGCTGGTAAGAGAAGAGGCATGGGATTGGTCAATGTTTGGGGTCCTTATGGAAAGGTACGTGGAAGAGGGATAGACAAGAGTCCACAGACCCTTGACCAAAATACCAAGAGGCGGGGGCAGGACCACCATATGTGTATTTTATCTCCCCGGAAGTATTTATCACTGTAGGATGGGTTTGACTTTGCAATGCGGGCTGGGACCCCGTACCAGCATAGGAGGACATTATAGGCTGCCTCCAACGTGGCTGCGTAAAAGGAACACTTCACTATTCTGGACCAGGCAAGGCACTTTTTATTATGGTTTGGTTGGAAATGATCTTCGTATGACTATTGGGAAAAAATATTACACTTTTTTAGAAATTTAGTGTGCATCAACTTATAAATTCTGGTTAAAAGGCTTCCTATTAAAAACATTAAGAGCCTGCTTGAATGTATTTTCTTCCAGCCTTACTTTTTCCTGTGATGGGCATCACCTCTACACAGCAAACAGCGAAGGAACGGTGATTGGCTGGTGTCGCAAGGACCAACAACGCCTGAAATTGCCCATGTTTTATTCATTCCTCAGCAACTATGCAGCATGTTAAGTAAAATCTTGCTATATTTTTATAAGCTGTTCACACTTTTGGAATATCAGTACATTTGTATGTCTATATAAAATACTGTATATAAATATAGAAAAACAAAAGTAGATTAAACATAATGTTGATCATTATCATGAAATTAAATATTCGCAAAGAGAAAAAAAAAATCTGAGTGTCCTCTGCTAACGCATATGAACAATCTGTGAAAAATAACCAAAATCTATTTTGAATATTTAATATAATATTTAATATAAAATGTAGTTCCATATCAATTTTGAAAATGTGTTTATAACAACTATTACTTTTCAAGAGACATCTGTGGGTGAAGGCGGCTGTGCACAGCTATGCACCACTACTTGTGTAAAGTGGCACATGCGCATAAGACCTAATGCCCCAAACTGAGGTATAGTGCATTAGAGACAATTTGTCCACAAGCACCACTTTCTGCAAGCAGCATCACATAGCTGTGTAGCATGCAGCACCAGGGGCTCCCAGGTACTAAATATGCCCATTAGTTTATGCTGCACGGGTAAATGTGCGCATGTGCATGCATCCTAAAAGTCAGTGCTGATTCCTGAAGAGTCTATTATGCAATTACTGTATATAATTACAATAGAAGGATATTTTTCCATTTAATAAAATGGCCCCAGCATTCCTGCTAGCTAATGAAAAAGCCTGAACCTGGCCTATCCCTCCAAATTTTGAGCCACACCAATCGTTGCAGCATCTTCACATGATATCCAGCCACGTTCCTGTAAGGTAAAGGGCTGTTTAATGACCAGTCACACAGCTTCATTTTTTGCTAGTCGAGATGGAGCACAGCAGACATTAACAATAGAGATTTTATGAGGTATTGAAATTCTGCAGCTAGAAATGGGTGGACACTGTGCAAATCAATCAGGATTTGCAGATCTGCTTGAATAGGAGCATGCACCAAGTTGCGCAAATCAATACTGCCTCTATATAAGTTTATTATTTACCCAACTTTATCGACTTCAGTTTTGTTTATTTATATTGTGGCAAATTGCTTTACCAGTGCAGTATTCGCTGTTCTCTTTTCTTATTTTTAGTGTGACCCATTTAGGGTCTGTGGTTTATAACCCCCCAAGCACAAATTAAAAATGAAATTTTTCAGGATGTGATATATGGTGGGTTTTGGAGTAGGGCATGACAAGCATTGGTCCCTTGCCAGCTCTACTTTCTAGGAGCAATGTCCATTTCTTTTAGCTATCAATGAATGCGACTATTGTGACCAGTAAATAAAGATCTATGCATCAATCCACAAACTTACAATACACTGTGCTCCATATTTTTTTAATTTACACTCTGCTGTTGCATTTATTTTTCAATTAAAGATAAAGTAGACCAGCATCACTTTCTTTGTTTTTATTCTGTTAACCATTCCAAACTGCTTTGTGTAACTTTATTTGGTCAGCGATATAAAGATGGAGTGTCGCAGGTTTACAAGCATATATTATAAATATTATTGCTTTGTGCATTTTTTATATTTCATAATATACTGTATAATCACTATATTGGAATTTTGATATTTTGCACTGTTGGATGTATTTGTTTTGTTGTACAAATTATGAATTGGAATGGGCATGATGGGTGGTGTTTGCCTTATTTCAACTATCTTTTGTTAGTGCAGGTATGTGTGCTTTGGTCCTTGTACAGTATCCTTTATCATTTTGCATTTGTTCAGCATTAAGTCAATGCAAAATAGATTTGTGTGTGTGTTTGATATAGTTTTAACCTTTAGGAAAATTGGATAATGTAAATTTGTCACTGATAAAATGTGTATATGCAAATGTTTTTCTTGCGGTTATAACTTTAATTATGATGGTAATTATGATGCATATGCAAAATGCCCTCACACTAAATTATTAAAAATGTAATTTTTTAGTCTCCGAAGCTAAATCATTTAAACTGAAGAAAAAAAAGAACACTAATTTTTGGAGCTGATACCAATAAATCAATCATGTTTTAGATATTTAATGAACAGATGAAACACGAATTCTGATTGGTTGCAATGGGCAACAATTCCTGTATTTGTTTTATTTTTTCTCCACTTTCAGTGAATCTGTCGTCCTTGTGCTAACTTGTTCACAATCATCCTAAACCATTGTGTGGCATTCCAGGTTGTAAGCCATATTCCATATTTACCATAAATCCCTACCATAAATTGTTAAAAGACCTAGTAAACAAAGATTGATTGGTATAAGTGAATGAAGCTATATTCAAAATTAATTGAATAATCTGTTTTAAAGTAAGACCAAAACAAATTATCATTTAAAGTGAGCTTATTGCTATACTAATTTTCCCAAAGCAAGGCCTACCCGTAAAAGAAGACTTGTAAATACCTTTCCTGCTTCCTGTGCTGCCAAACTCTGCTTTGTTCAGTAGAAATCTGTAGAACGTATCTCTAAACAGATGCTTCCAGGAGTGTCAATCTCCTGACTCACCCACGGCTCTAACTGGTTACTCTTTTTTACTTTCACGTCTCTGCGCAATACTGTAATGGCGTGGAGGTCAGCAGGAGAAATCCGTATGAGCTGTGGAGTACCCAGGAGATTGACATGTTTGGGTTTCTTTGTTCTACTGAGCAGAACAGCGTTCGGTGGCACAGGTGGCAGAAAACATTTGTATTTATGGTCACCTTTTTCAGGTATGGCTTGGCTTGGGGAGTTTAGTTTAGCAACAGGGTCACATACAATTAAATGAGTGGATTTAATCAACATCAAGGACGGGCAAGGGCAGACCAAAGCTTTAACATATCTCCCATCTGTAACCAATTCCACAGAATGAAAGGTCCTGCTCAGTTGCCAAATATGGTTGAATGGATAACCTAAAACCAACAGCAGTTCCCGTTGTTTTGCACCTTTGAAAACAATAGTCTGTCTTGATCCATTTGATGAACTCAATGTGTGGTTGAAATGGTTTGAAAAGTGCAATTTATATGACCATCTTAAGGCAACTTAAATTATTTTAGTAACTGGCTAAGTCACTGTAAACAACCCACATGAAGGCAAGTGGAAATGTGTCTAGCTTGTGGTTTAAATACAGAACAGTGAATGTTAATTCTAGTCCTAGGTCTCTTCCAAATACTGGTGCGGGGAGGGGGTGTCAAGCTTCCTTAGCTCAAAGTTGTAAGAAACAATTATTGTTTATATTTTGTTTTGCGATGTCAGTTGTGTTTTGTCTTCATAGCATTGATTGTTGTCTTCTGTTTGTTGTACAGTAGAAAAAACTAATTAGGTATTATGGATATTATAAATAATATAAGTTCTTTATGTGTCTGTCTAATTTGTCCAATTAAAAATAAAGCCATAAACATTGTTTCCTAGTTTTCTTTTTGTAGTTTACTTTTTTAGATTATTGTGATATACTTATTTGGGTTTGCTCTCTTTGATTGACTGGATTCTCCAAATACAGTCATGGCCAAAAATATTGGCACCCCAGCATTTCTGTCCGATAATGCACCACTTCACCCAGAAAATTGTTGCTATTGCAAATGTTTAGGCATTCTCATGTTTCTTTTTTTGTATTGGTATGACACAAAAAAGTGGAGAAACAAAAAGCCAAATCTGACACAATCCACGCAAAACTCCAAAAATGGACTAGACAAAATTATTGGCACCCTCAATGTAATATTTGGTAGCACACCCCTTGGAAAAAAATAACTGGAATCAATTGCTTTCTGTAACCATCAATGAATTTCTTACACCTCTCTACTGGAATTTTGGACCACTTTTCTTTCGCCAACTGCTCCAGGTCTCTGATTGTAGAGTTCCTTTTCCTAACTGCTGTTTTGAGATCTTTGCTCAGGTGCTCTAAAGGATTTAGAAGTTGACTCCTTGCTGGCCAGTTCAGTACTCTCAAACACTTTGTCTTAAACCATTTCTGGGTGCTTTTTGATGTGTGCTTTAGGTCATTGTCCTGCTGTAAGACCCATGACCTCTGATGGAGACCCAACTTTTTGATACTGGGCCCTACATTACACCCCAGACTTCTATGGTTGTCTTTACATCTAAAACATCAGTGAACCTCCACCATGTTTGACTGTAGGGCCTGTATTTGTGTTTTGTTTTTTTTTTTAATAAATTTTATTAGGGTTTTACACAGACTATATAAGTACAAACTGTGCCGGTGTAACTGAAAATGCAACATAACCATGTAATTAGCGGTGGAACTGGTGCAGATAATACATATAATGGTACTAATAATAATAACAACAGTGTTGTTGAGAGATGAGCCGCCTGTGTCCAGGCACAGTATAAACAAAAAACAACTATGGTCCATTCGCCAGCCGCCCAGGGAGGTGGGGGTCGCCCTGGGGAGGGGGGGGAGAGGGTGGGCTCCCCCTTGGCTGGTGGGTATGTTGGGAGGGTGGCGAGGTCAGCCATTTCAAAAGTAGGACTACTTGCTCAAACTTGGGGTCCAGAGATAGCACATCATAGTTAGTAGTAGTTTTCTGAATTCTGTGAATCTTTCGGAGGTGTTACTCCATTTCAGGTACGCTCTGGTGGTGGCATTCGTAGGTAATCTAGTGATAGTCCTTGTCGCTGGATTTTGAGGCGAAGAGGGTCGTTCAGGGTGGTTGGTTAGTCAATGAGAAGCCTTTCTCTTGTGCATACCTCGCCCACTTCTTAATGAACTTGGAATGGATGTGAGTGTCCGGGGAGAATAGGTCCAGCTTGTCGAGTTGGAAGATATGTAAGAGATCTTTGTAAACTTCTGGTATTGCTGGAGGGGTGGTGGATGTCCAGGATCTCAGAATTGCTCTTCTGCCTGACATGTAGCAGGTGGCTAGCCAGGATTTATGGAGTTGAGGAAGAGACTGGGTTTTCTTGTCCACTGTTTCGGATAGGGGGGCGAATGAGCCGAAAAGTATTAGATAAATATTTCGGTGTGGAGGAAGTCCGGTTATTTGGGCGGCCAAAAGCTCCAGGTTGTCCCAAAAGTGTATAATTGCTGGACAGGACCACAGCCTATGGATCAAGGAGGGTTTGGAGGATTTGCAGTAGGGGCATTGGGACCCCTCAGGGTGATCCGGGGAGCGTAAATGAGGTATGTAGGCCCTGTGAGCAATCTTAAATTGTTGCTCCCTCCAAAATTTGTTTGTAATATGGGTGCAGGTTTTGATGTATCCGTGGAGAATGTGGGCGCTCGCTGACGGAGAGCCTAGAATGGGATTCCACTCCTTGAACATCAGAGAGTGAGAGGAGAGCTTTGAAGCGTTCATCAGTGTTTTGTAGAGGTCTGATATTTTATGGCATTCTGTGATTATTAAGCGGTCTAGAATGGAGGTCTTCACTCGACCCTCTCTTGAAGGGCACAGGCTGGAGGCGAAGCTGATAGCCTGTAGAAAGAAAAGGCCATGGTGGGTAGGCAGGTCGAAGTCCTTGCAAAGTTGATCTATGGGTAAAGGGAGGCCCGTTGTGTCATTGAAGAGTTGGGCGAATTTGGTGAGACCTCTGGAAGCCCAGGCTGAGCCAAAGTGGTTGATGCAGGGTTGCGGAAATAGGGGGTGTCCCTGGATGGGTAATGATTTAGAGTATCGTGGGGTAGTGCCTGCTATCTTGCAAGTCTCTCTCCAGGCAACTAACGTGTCTCTTATGAGGAGGTTGTTTCGAAACTGTGGCTGAATGTCCTTGGTCCGACAGTGGAGTATAGCGGCCAAATTGAAGGGGAGGGCCATCTTCGATTCGAGCTCGAAGTTTGCATATCTCATGGATTCTCTGAGCCAGTCCAGCCCCACTCTCAAAAGGCAAGAGATGTATAGCCTAGTGTTGGGGAGACTGACTCCCCCTTGGTGTTTGGGTAGGAAGAGTTTTTGTATGGAGATGCGGGGTTTCCTTTTCTTTCATATAAAACTTGAGATGGCTTTGTGAAGCCTGGTGATGTCAGTGTGTTTGAGGAGCAAAGGGATTGTTTGGAGAGGATAAAGGAGTTTTGAGAAACTAGCCATTTTGTAGAGGTGACATCTCCCGAAGAATGATATGGGGAGTTTTGCCCAGCTATCCAACTCTGAGATCATCTTATTAATCGTGGGGGTGAAGTTGAGTGCATAAATGGAAGAGGGGGACTTCCAATGTGAATACCTAGGTATTTGATAGATTTGTTGGCGATCGTGAGGGGCGTGAGATTTGCCCATTCTGGTGGGCGAGTGTGGAGGAGGGGAAGTTTCTCACTTTTTGCAAAGTTTATGCGAAGCCCAGATATATTCCTGAACTTGGTGAAAATGTCTATGACTATTGGTATATCTGCTTGGGGCTCGTTGGTGAATATTAAGATGTCGTCGGCGAATAAAGCTGTTCGCACCTCTCCTCCTGCAATGGGTATGCCATGCAGGTCTGGGTGGGAAAGCAGGAAGCGTGATAATGGTTCTATGGCTATATTGAAGAGCAGGGGGGAAAGAGGGCAGCCCTGTCGTGTCCCCTTATGGAGTCTGATGGGGCTGGAGAGGAGGCCCGCCGCCACCACAACTGCCTCAGGAGCCGAGTACATCTCGCTCACGAGATGTAGGAAGGGACCCGAGAAGCCCATTTTTTTCAGGACCAAATCTAGCCATTGAAAACTGACATTATCAAATGCCTTTTCGGCATCTAATGTGATAATGGCTTTGTTTCCTGAGGGATCAGCTCTGGCACTCTCCAGCACCATCAGTACTTTCCTTATGTTGGCAGTAGCAGACCTGCCTTTCGTGAAACCCAACTGCGCCGGGTGTATAATTGAGGGCATAATGTTGGCGAGCCTATTCGCTAGGATTTTGGAAAGAAGTTTGGAATCTAGGTTTAGGAGAGAGATTGGGCGGTATGCCCCAGGATCAGAGGTGTCCTTCCCTTTTTTGTGAATTAGTTTTATGTGGGCTCGGAAGCCAGAGGGGAGGTATTTATTTCCCTGCAAAATATTTTGATATACTGCCTGGAGCGGGACTATCAGAGTGTCTATTGCCAGTTTATAGAATTCTGGGGTGTAGCCATCGGGGCCTGGGGCTTTTCCAAGGGAGAGTGATTTAATTGCGTCGCAAATTTCCTGATCGATTATGGGGGAATTAAGTTGGGCCAGAGCATCACCATGGACTAGGGGCATGTCCAGGTTGCTGAGAAAGGTCTCTGCTGCCTCAGTATCTATTGGGTCATTGCTATATAGGTTTGCGAAGAAGCTTTCCAGGATTGCGTTGACGTCCTGTGGCGAGGACACCAACTCGCCCGTTTCTGATTTTAATTTTGTTATGTGTGTGGGGGAGTAGGGGGCTTTGCATAAGTTTGCTAGCAGTTTGCCTGGTTTGTTTCCATATTTGTGATATTTTAAGTCTTGGGCCGATTTGAAGAGTCTTTCCTGTGCTGCCGCCCACTGATCAAGCTGGTTTTTGGCAAGCCTCCATGCATCTCTATTAGATTCAGTATTATGTGTTGCTAGGGTTAATTGGGCTTGTCTCAACTTCCTGCTAGTTTCTAAGTAGTTTTTTTGGATCTGTCTCTTGTGTCCCGTGGCGTAGGATATTATTCTACCCCATAGGACTGCCTTACCCGCATCCCAGAAGAGGTTTGGGTCTGATGTGTGATCTTGATTTGTGGCTGTATATTCTGTCCATGTATCCCTAATAATTGTGCGTAATTTGTCGTCTTTTGCCAGGTGATTCGGGAATCTCCAGAGAGGGGTGTTAGCCTGATAGGTTAAACCCGGAAGGTCTACCGAAATTGGGGAATGATCTGAGAGCACCATATTTTCTATCCTGGGGTCAGATGCAAGTGGGAGAAGATGGGGGTTGAGGAAGGTATAGTCAATCCTGGACCAAGCTGAGTGAGGGGGAGAGAAATAAGTGAAATCCCTGGCTTCCGGATTTGTTATCCTCCAGAAGTCTACCAGTTGCATGCTGTCGGCGAATTGCTCTAGTGGGGAAGAAGTATTTATTGTCATATTTGTCCCCGAAGAGTCTCTTTTTGGGGACCTGTCTTTCAGTGGGTTAACTACCTGATTAAAGTCACCTGCTATTAAGTGGGGTAGGTGTGAGAATGGAGCGATGTGGGCGGACAGTTCCTGAAAGAATGATTTTGTGGGTGCGTTTGGGGCATATACATTTGAGATAGCCCATTTTCTGGTGGGAGAAGAGAATATAGCTGTGACGTAACGGCCATTGGTATCTGAGTGGATCGCTTCTAATTTACTCTGTAGGTTTTTATGAATTAGTATAATGACCCCTGCCTTGCCTCTAACTGCCGGGGAGCCCACCACGTGGCCCACCCATAGCCGTTTCATTCATTCAAAGTCGGCCGTAGCGAGGTGTGATTCTCGCAATAGAGCAATGTCTGCTTTAAGCCTTTTGAGGTGGCGGAGGATGGCCATACGTTTACTGGGTGAGCGTAGACCCTTAACATTCCATGAAACTATTTTATGACCCATATCTACAATTTAGGGTGGGTCTTCTATGCGGATCATAGCATTTCTGAGTGTACCTGGGTAGTGTGTGATGAGGAGAGCGTCTAAGATGCCGAGGAAGTAGGGATAAGGTTGTGGCTGGGCTGGGGGATGAGGGTTGAGAGAGTGGGGGTGAACATAGCTCGAGTAAAAGGCAGAGCAATGCGCTATACAGTGCGTAAGGGTAAGAAAATGGAAGACTGAACTTCGCGTTTTTCCTCATGTGTTCTTCCCAGTCCGAACAGCGTGACCGGGGTGGGGTTGGATGTTGTGAATCCACAAAAATTAATAAGGTGAGTAGGTGGGATTGTTGGGAGCTCGTCTCCCTTGCGTTTTACTTGCCGCTGGGTTAAAGTTCCTCGTCTTTAAGGGGGGCACCGCGGGCGGACAAGGTCTGGAAGGGAGCCATGAGTCTGCCAGGCCAACTCGTAAGGGTCATCTGAGTATGATAGGGGGGAAACGAGTGTCCAACAGGAACAACATGTAACTGCAGGCAGTAGGGTGCGGGACAAAAAACTTACGTGGCCTGGGTCGTCGTGGCCGTTGGTAGACAGTTAGTAGTAGTTGATCTTGGGTTGAAATGAGATGCTGCAGCGGTGCTATGTGTCATGGCTTCATGTTTTCAGTTTAGGACTTGGATCCGCGGTTTGAGGAGTCAACCAGGCGCATTATTTTGGCTGGGTCTTTCCTCGGGCTCCGTTGCACTCTCTGGTCCCCGAGCTGTGGAGTGCGTTGGGGGGCTGTGGTATCCATGGGGATGTGCATCTGCGAGTGTAGGAATTGCAGAGCTTCTTCCGGGTCCGTGAAAGAGCGTGGGTTACCTTTTTGGTCCGTAAGTTTGAGGATTGCAGGGAAGGTGAGCGTGAATTTGATTTTTTTTTCAAATAATATTGCACAGGTGGGCTGGAAGGCCTTGCGTTTCCTGGAGACTTCCTGGGAGTAGTCCGCAAACAGTAGGAGTTTGTGGCCATCTATGTGTAGGGCTTTAGCGTTACGGAAAGATCGTAAGATGCTGTTCTTGTCTGCATAGTTGAGGTAACGAGTGATCACCGGGCGTGGGGTTCTCCGTTCGTTGGAGGGAGGTCCTATCCTGTGCGATTGTTGCACAATGCAGGGTCGGCTGATGCCTAGTGCAGCGGGTATGCGGTTGGTGCATATATCTAGCAAGGCCTCCTGGTGTACAGTTTCTGGCAGGCCAATAATTCGTAAGTTGTTCCTCCTGCTGCGATTTTCCAAATCGTCGATTTTTTCCAGGAGGAACTGCTGTGTTTGTTTCATTTGCTGCATGTCAGTGTAAGAAGATTGTACATCGTCTTCAATGTCTGACACCCTGGATTCCAGCTCGCCGATTCTTTTGGTGTTGTCTCCCAGTTCTTTCCTGAGCAGGGTAATCCCCTCTGCGACTGCCCTGTCCACAGCTGCTGTTATGGAGGGAGTCAGGAGGGCCGCTACTGCCTGCGCCAGCCCTTCCAGTTGGTTGTCTGTTGGTGGAGGGAGAGTCTGCGATGGGTGAGAGGTGCTGTGGGGGTCCGAGGTTTGTGCTGCCGTCGGAGCCTGTGTGAGAGAAGGCCCATCCGCCATCTTGCCAGGCGCCGCACCCGCCGACTCCGATCCGGTATTTTGTGGAGCGGAGCCGTGGACAACGAAACGGTCCATCCGCACGGTGTCCCGCACACAGAGAGAGGAGGGTGGATGAGGTTCCCGAGTCAGAGGGATAGTTTGGTCGGGTTTAGTAAGCTGTTTTTCCCGGAGCCGCCGTTCCTCGCTCCTTCACATGAGGCGCCGGAACCGGAAGTCCGTATTTGTTTTTAAATGCCTCATTTCTTTTTCTGAAAACAGTAGAATGATGGGCTTTACCAAAAAGCTGTAATTTTGTTTAGTCTGTCCACAGCACAGCACTTTGGCTTCCTCGGGTAAGGTTTGGCAAACTCTTTGATCAATTTTTCTCTTTCGTCCACATCCAGGGAGATTAGCTACAGTGCCATAGGCTCTAAACTTCTTGACCATGTTGTACACAGTGGACACAGGAGCATTAAGATTTCTGAGGATGGACTTGTAACCTTGAGATTGTCCATGCTTTTCCACAATTTTTGTCCTCAAATCCTCAGACAATTCTTTGCTGCTCTTTCTCTTCTCCATGCTCCGTGTGGCACACAGAGAGACAAAACCGTAAGGCTGAGTCAATTTTTCACCATTTTAACTGGTTGCAGGTGTGGTTTCTATATTGTCAGCACCTGTTAATTGATATAGGTGACTTTAATTACAAATGACAGGAGTATCACAAACTTGGAATGCAATTATTTCTTACAGTTTTGAGAAGGTGCCAATAATTTTGTCCAGTCCAGTTTTGGAGTTTTGTGTGGAATGTGTCAGATTTGGCTTTTTGTTTCTCTGCTTTTTTGTCATACCAATACAAACAAAAGGAAAAAACATGAAAATGCCTAAACATTTGTAATTGTAACAATTTTCTGGGCAAAGTGGTGCATTATATGACAGAAATGCAGGGGTGCCAATATTTTTGGCCTTGACTGTAAGTTTATGTATTATGTCATTATAGTAATCTTGCAATGCATTCCTGAAAGGAAACCTTTGCTAAGAAGTATGTGGTCTCCACTGATATCTTCTCTGTCTTAAAGTGCTTATCACCCTGCTAATTGCACTCTCTGGCCAGCACATTACCACATGTTTTACCAGTGACACCTGCACTTAGACCCATACAATACAACCAAGGCTTGATTTATTGACCTCAGATCAAAGAAACTGTGTACAAGTGCAGCGCTAAACCTATGATACATAAATGACCCTGAAGTTAATCAACTTAAAATTCATATAAATACAAAATCCATTTTAAAAGGAGCTCCAGGCGCTCTCAAATTAAAAGTCAGCAACTACAAATATTGTAGCTGCTGACTTTTAATATAAGGACACTTGCCTGTCCAGGAATCCAGCTATGTGCTTACCCGAGCCTATTCTTCAATCAGCTTTGGGTGCAGGCACTGGCATCTCAAGGGAAACAGGCTGTGAAGTGAGGCAGCTTCACAGCCAGTATCCTACTGCTCATGCGTGAACCGCACTGCGCCATTGAGCAATGGTCCCATAGTCTTCTGGGACCTGCGATTTGTTCTCAGAAGATTGTGGGGGAAGGGGGGGGGGTGAACTTCGGCTCAGTTCGCTGCAGTGCATTTGACCAGAAGGGGAAGCAGGTTACTGTTGAGGCCAGGTACCCCCCCCCCCCCAGAAAAGTGCTAAATGTGTAGGGGGGGAGGATGCAAACCTGCGCAACTTCCCCTTTTGAGTGAAGAATTCTGCTTTAATAAGTGAAAAAATAGAAATAAGCCCATCAAAAGTGGAACATATTAAAAAAAAAAAAAAAAGAGTCCATCTAAACCCAAAAAGAAATTATAGAAGATATGAACAGCTATCACAAAGTGACCCCAAGGTAATCTCTCTCAAGAATAGGGCACCAGTGGTGAGTAACAGAAGGTCCACTCAAAGAAAACCGCCTCAAAGTGTAGTATTTAAGAATAGGATCTATTAAAATAAAAAATTTCACTCACATAATTAAAAAGCTGATATGCATATCACAGATATTGATGACCGGATAAGATAAAACACTCTGCGGTGCTCTGCATGATGATGTCACAAGGTGTCTACGTGCAATGCCGCAAGTTCAGGTCTTCAGTCTAAATTCAGGTATTTTAATAATACAATAGGAAGACTCAAGGAATCATTTGGAATTAAAACCTGGAGTGTATAAATTAGAATCGGGCCCCTTTCACACTTGTGCAACGTGATTTTTCAGCAATTTTGCCGCGATTTTGACGCGATTTGGGATCAGTACGACTTTGGTACGACTTTGTTGCAGCTTTGGCACCGTGAAAACATATTACAAAGTAGTACAGAAATCGCATCTATATTGTTCAGGTGCAATTTGCATACAACTTTGAGGGTTTAACATTCAAGTTGCATCAAAGTTGGACCAAAGTAATGCAGGGATTACTTTGAAGTCAGCGCAACTTGAAGTCATAAAGATATGAACGGAACTCATTGAAAATCATAGGGAACGACTTGTCATGCAACTTTGCAGTCTCAAGTCACAGGACAAGTCGCATATGTGTGAAAGGGGCCTTTTAGAAAAAACAGCCCAATTGATTTAGCTTCCACAGCCCTTAATATAATATGTGCTCTAATTGAAAAAAACATATTCTCTGGAGCAGTGGTGGCTATGGAAATCTGGGAGAGGGACTGTAAAAACACAATATTCATTCTTATAGTATGTATATATTCTTTCAATGGCCAATCTTAGAATTTTATAGCCATTACTGCTCAATGGATATGGATTTTATAATTGGAGTACATTATAGTAGCAACTGTTGAGCTACCTTATTTGACCTTGATTTTTTTCTGATCGTTGGCATTATTTGCATTAGTAGTGTTCTTATTTGCGGGCAACATGAACTAGATCATCACACGTCGATAGTGAATGGGCATGAGAGCTAAAACCCTGTTATTTAACAGAAAAGGTTTCCCTCAAATAAATTGGGATTTTCAGGGCACAGATAATGGATTCAAATTTGTATAAAAATAATTTTAGTTTATTATAATATTTCAGCGTAGAACTTTGGAAAAGACAATTTATTGTCCCAAAATCGAGAGTACGGGTAAGTGATAGCTGCACACTACTAGATCAAGTACAACGGGCGTTTATTCTTGTGATGATTACGTTTATTACGGTTGCTAGTCTTTTTTTAGTTCCAGTTTATTCCATCGAGTTGTCAACGATGATATTACATGAGGTTAATATTTTAGGTATAGGTAACTCGTCATTACCGATATTTTAAGATTCTAACCGGTAACTTTCTTATATATGTATGATATTCTTACTTATAACACAAAAATGTCAGGGAGAGGGTCTAAAGGTATCGGTGGTGACGAGGTCTCTTATACAAAAAAA
>BLSH010110468.1:193206-214920 GCA_018402905.1 Glandirana rugosa | reverse complement strand
GGGGGGGGGTCAGCCTGTCAGTGCTCAGACCATACGCAGCACATTGCATCAAATTGGTCTGCATGGCTGTTGTCCCAGAAGGAAGTCTCTTCGAAAGATGATGCACAAGAAAGCGCACAAACAGTTTGCTGAAGACAAGCAGATTAAGGACATGGGTTACTGGAACCATGTCCTGTGATCTGATGAGACCAAAATAAATGTATTTGGTTCAGCGTGTGTGGCGACAACTAGCTAAGGAGTACAAAGATAAGTGTGTCTTGCATACAGTCAAGCATGGTGGTGGGAGTGTCATGGTCTGGGGCTGCACGAGTGCTGCCGGCACTGGGGAGCTACAGTTCATTGAGGGAACCATGAATGCCAACATGTACTGTGACATACTGAAGCAGAGCATGATCTCCTCCCTTCGGAGACTGGGCCGCAGGGCAGTATTCTCACTTTTGTGAGATACTGTATCTCCTAAACGTGCACTGGCAGCTGTGATAGCGCCCCGCTGGAGGGTTTGTTTTCAGGTAAGCTTACTAGCACATTATGACATTAATTTGCAGGAAGGTTTTTTGTTGCAGTTTACTACTACTATGTTAATTCTGCCCAGCATGAACTTTGGACCTGAGAAGGTCTGTAAGTATTGTAAACATATAGAAAACAAACACCCAGAGCTAGGTATAAATGGGTACAACTGTTAATGAAATAGGTCTTTTTTTAGATGTTTTGACACCCACGTGAACTGTAAAAATAACAGCCTGACTGGGCTGTTGACATGTCGTGGCATTTTTAACAAGGGTACTTGTCAAACTTTTTCATTGAGTTTGATGATGTTGCACTGCAAGAGCATGCATTTCACATATTGTAGCACAGTAGTGCAACATTATAGGGCAATATAACACCGCCTCACCGCCTATCAATAGCACTCTGAAAAGCACCGTGACTGGAAGGAGAGAGCCTAGGATTAGTGGGGATTTCGGCACATCCCAACCTGGAGTGAAGAATAAGGTGCACAGCCCTGGGGGTTTGCCGTGTGAAGGCGGTAACACAGGACGAACTTGGCCGGGTAGCAGACTAGCAAGGACGTCAGGACAGGCAACGCAGTCCCAACAGAACCAAAACTCCACACTGTACCAATCAGCTCCTCAGGTTCTCTTCTTCCAGTTTTTGCAGCTCTGTAGGTGGACATCTGTCAGAATGCCTCTCTGAGCATTTCAGCTTTCTCATCAAGGAAGCTGACAGGCTCAGAGAGAGATGCTGACAGTGGAGGAACCGAGGGCCGGAAGGGCAGCCAAAGGGCCAGATGTGACCTTGGGGCCGCAATTTGCCCAGGTCTTTTTTGGGGGATGCAAACTACCCACAGCTAACTAGTTTTATGGTTTCCATCTGGCACCCCTGGACTGAAGCAGAATACCGCTGGGGTATTTTGAAGGACAAATTTGGGTTTCTAAAATCTTGGTTTCTTTGCCTGGCCCAGCCTGAGAGTAAGCTTCTTTACTTGCCACAGGAAGTTGTCAGGATTATTCAGGCCTACTGTGTCCTGCACAACATCTGCCTAGAGCACCGTGATTATTGCAGCTGATTGAGAACAGGGAGCCACAGGTGCACATGTGCCTGTTCCATCAAAGCCAGAGCTGGATGCATGGCGAGGGATGGCCTGATTGCCAAATGCTTCCATCATCATACTGCATGCATTTCTTTTTGTGTTTTTTTTTTTCATGTTAGAAATTGACCTACACCTCACGCACCATTTGGCAATCTATGTAGATGCTACTTCTTCAACTTGTGTCTGCAAACAAATACATTATCTCTCACTCTCTCATTATCAATCTATCATTTTCTCTATTGTATTATTTATTAGCTCTCTCTGCTGTTGTTTAGTTGTATTTTGCTGGCTGTGCTTTGCAATAGATTTGTTGGCATAAACAATAAAACATTTTCTGATGGCTAAAGCAATAAAGAAGCTATTATGTGTATGTAGTGTAGTGGTAGGTGAAGGCAAATTCCTAGGACCTTATTTAGTGCAGAATCTTATCAATCTAATATAGGTTGAGTGAAGGAATGTTATGAGGTTCCAGGCCTTATTCCAAGGTGGACATTATAATGTTCTGTTGATATTTATGTCTTGCTATTTATTTATAGGCTATTTGTAAATGTAATAATATGTACTAATTAAAAAAAAGCATCTGTTTTAGGCTCTGTAGATTTTGTAGAAGTAATGATGAGTAGTCAGTTCTTCTGAGGAGCTTGTTTATTCCAGTATAGGAGAGGCACACACGTAAGACAGTTTCTTCTAGTTTCACTTCATAACCTTCTACTTCCTGTTCCACCCCCAGTCCTAACACCGCTATGCAAATACAACAAGAACATATTCTACATCTTTTCCCTTTTAAGAAGAGATATGCATATATAAATGAAGTGTAATATAGAACCAACAAGGAGTGAAGCATGGCAAGGAACAATAACAAACTACACTGTAAAACACAAAATTCTGGGTAGGAGTCAGTGTGTGATAAAGTTTTGGAACTTTGGATTGGGTTTACACACACTTCAAGATCGAGTAACAACTTGTGGGGCTTGTGAGGCTGAAACCCCTTGCCTGTTGCCATCATAATTTTGTTCTGGTTGTGTGTTACATCCGTTGTTGGAAGTGTCAATTGGTACAGCAGCAGGCATCTGTGCTTGGGGTCCTGAAGTGATCATAGGCACATGGGCAATGGCAGTACAGTATGATTCAGGTACCTGTAGAAGGTGACGGTGGTTCCTTACATTTGTCCTACCATCAGAATGGACAACATAGCTGTTTGGTTGGCAGGCCTTTCTGTGAACCGTGGCCAGTTTGTCAGACCCATGGGTTGTCTTCATCCTTACCACCTGTCCAGGCTCCAGGGGAGAAAGACGTCTGGCCGATTTATCATGGCTTATCTTTCCTTTTTGTTGTGTGTGAATAAAGCAGCCTGAACATCAGTCTCAACTCTTGGCAGGAACTGGGATGGGACCATAGGAATCCGTGTTCTGGATCCTCATGATAGTAAACATTGTGCCGGAGAAGGCATGCCATCCCTAGGTGTGTTGCGGAGGTTGAGCAGGGCTGCATAAACGTCAGAACCATCACGTGCACGTTTTTCTAGGAGATGCTTGGCCGATCTTACACTATGTTCTGCAAGACCATTGGATCTAGGGTAATTGGGACTGCTAGTGACATGCTGAAAATCCTATTGGTGAGCAAAGTTCTTGAATTCTCTACTTGAAAATGATGTTGCATTATCAGTCAATTGATAGGGAATTCCATGTGTGGAGAATATCCGCTTAAATTTCCTGATCTCTGTGTTACTGGAAGTGTTTGGGAGGACATTAAATTACCACCAGCCAGAGTATGAATCTACCAGGTAATCCTTGTTTGACCACTCAAATATGTCAGCTGCTGTGATAGACCTTGGTCTGTCAGGTATTTGGTGAAGAGTTAAAGGTTCTCTTGTCTGGTGCTGTCGTAGAGCATTGCATGGGGCACATCTGGAAACTTCTCTTTCCATGTCAGTGTATATAGTGGGCCAAAACATGGTTTCACATGCCCTTCGCTTAGTGGAATGAAAGCCGGGAGGACCTTGGTGGAGCTGTGTCAAGTAGTATTTCTTAAGAGTGAGGGATTACATATCTCTGACCACGCAGGATTATTCCATTATCCACTGTTAATTCATCCCACACAGAGTAGAATGGTTGAATATCATGTGGGAGTTCCTTAACCACTTGACCACTGGGCACTTAAACCCCCTTCCTAACCAGACCAATTTTCAGCTTTCAGTACTCTCACATTTTGAATGACAATTACTCACTCATGCAACATTGTACCCATATGAAATTTGCGTCCTTTTTTTTCCCCACAAACAGAGCTTTCTTTTGGTGGTATTTAATCACCATTGGGGTGTTTATTTTTGAGCAATAAATGGAAAAATACCGAAAATTTTGTAAAAAAAATGCATTTTTCTTTATTTCTGTTATAATATTTTGCAAATTAGCAACTTTTCTTCATAAATTTTGGCCAAAATTTATACTGCTATATATCTTTGGTAAAAATAACCCAAATTAGTGTATATTATTTGGTCTTTGTGAAAGTTATAGAGTCTACAAGCTATGGTGCCAATCACTGAATATTGATCACACCTGATGCACTGACGGCCTATCTCATTTCTTGAGGCTCTAACAAGACGGAAAAGTACAAATACCCCCCAAATGACCCCTTTTTGGAAAGCAGACAGTCCAACGTATTTAGTAAGAGGCATGGCAAGTTTTTTGAAGTTGTCATTTTTTTCCCACAATTCTTTGCAAAATGAAGGGTTTTTTTTTCAGTTTTTTTTTTCACCAAATTGTTATATTAACAGGTTATTTCTCACACCCAGCATATACATACCACCAATTACACCCCAAAACACAATCTGCTACTCCTCCTGAGTATAGTGATACCACATGTGTGAGACTTTTACACAGCCTGGCCACATACAGAGGCCTAACATGCAGGGAGCGCCATCAGGCATTCTAAGGACATAAATTACACATATAATTTCCTGATTACCTCTTGCACTTTTGAAGGTCCTGGAGCACCAGGGCAATGGAAACGCCAAAAAATGACCCCATTTTGAAAAGTAAACACCCCAACGTATATTCTATGAGGCATAATGAGTCTTTTGAACGGTTCATTTTTTCCACAAGTTTTTGGAAAATGTGGAAAGAAAATGAAAACGCATTTTTTTTTTTACATAAGGTTGTCCATTTATACAATATTTCTAACACACAGCATGTACGCAGCAAAAAAGTCACCCTAAAATATATTCTGCTACTCGTCCCGAGTATGGGGATACCACATGAGTGACACTTTTACACAGCCTGGCCACATACAGAGGCCCAATATGCAGTGAGCACCATCATGCGTTCTAAGGACATAAATTACACATATAATTTCCTGACTACCTCTTGCACTTTTGAAGGTCCTGGAGCACCAGGGCAATGGAAACGCCCAATAAATGACCTCATTTTGGAAAGTAAACACCCCAACGTATATTCTAGGAGGCATAATGAGTCTTTTGAACGGTTCATTTTTTCCACAAGTTTTTGGAAAATGTGGAAAGAAAATGAAAACGCATTTTTTTTTTACACAAGGTTGTCCATTTATACAATATTTCTAACACACAGCATGTACCCAGCACAAATGACACCCTAAAACATATTCTGCTACTTGTCCTGAGTATGGCGATACCACATGAGTGACACTTTTACACAACCTGGCCACATACAGAGGCCCAACATGCAGGGTGCACCATCAGGCGTTCTAGGGGCATACATTTCAAATCCAATTTGTCTACCTATTACATTATTGTGAGGCACTGATGGGCGCTGTAGTGGCACTGATGGGTGCTGTAGTGGCATGGATGTGTCATTGATGAGAACTGATGTGGTATGGATGAACATGAATGAGGCATAAATGAGCATGAATGGGGGTGAATAAGCCATAGATGGGGATGACTGCGCACGGATGGATGGATGAGCACGGATGCATTGGTGAGTACGGATGGATGGCTGAGCACGGATGGATGGCGGAGCATAGATGCATGGGTGAACACGTATGAGGCAGGATGGGTGAGCACGGCTGGATTGGTGAGCATGGATGAGGCTGCATGGGTGAGCATGACTGGACTGGTGAGCACAGATGCATGGGTGAGCATAGATGGATGGCGGAGCACGGATGCATTTGTGAGCATGCATGCATGGGTGAGCACAGATGGATGGCAGAGCACGGATGCATGGGTGAACATGAATGCATGGGTGAGCACGAATGCAAGGGTGAGCACGGATGGATGGCGGAGCATGGATGCATGGGTCAACACGGATGCATGGGTCAACACGGATGCATGGGTGAACACGGATGAGGCTGGATGGGTGAGCACGTATGAGGCTGCATGGGTGAGCATGATTGGATTGGTGAGCACGGATGCATGGGTGAGCATGGCTGGATGAGTGAGCACGGATGCATGGGTGACAGATGCGTGAGCACGGATGGGTGAGCATGGGTGATGGATGAGTGAGCACGGGTGCATGGGTGACGGGTGAGTACGGATGGGTGAGCAGGGATGGGTGGGCATGGATGCATGGGTGACGGATGGGTGAGCACGGATGCATGGGTGACGGATAAGTGAGCACGGATGGGTGAGCACGGACGCATGGGGGATGGGTGAGTGAGCACGGATGCATAGGTGACGGATGGGTGAGCACGGACGGATGGGTGAGCACGGATGCATGGGTGACGGATGGGTGAGCACGGATGCATGGGTGACGGATGGGTGAGCATGGATGCATGGGTGACGGATGGGTCATGGGTGGGCACGGATGGGTGGGCATGGATTCATGGGTGATGGATGGGTGAGCATGGGTGATGGGTGGGCATGGATTTATGGGTGACTGATGGGTGGACACAGATGGGTGGGCATGGATGAGGGCGTGGGCATGGGTGGAGCTGGATGGGGTCCCTGCCTGGCACACAGTGGTGCTGTGGGCACTTCAGATCCTGCCCACAGCACCGTTGCATCTCCTCTCTCCCCCCTCTCCTGTCACACTGCACCGATCGGTGCGGAGAGGGGAGAGACAAGCCGGCACTTCCGCCGGCTTGTTCACATGTGATGCTCCGTCATTTGACGGAGCGATCACGTGGTAAACGGCCGCTCTAAGCGGCCATTTACCGTGATTCGTGATGCGCCGGGTCTCATAGATCTGGCGGTCACGGATGCTCCCAGGTGCGCGCCCCAGGGGGCGCGCGGGAGCACGATTCTGGGAGGACGTGTTATAACGTCCTCCCAGAACAATGAGTGCCACTTGCGGCCGTGTAACTACGTTACGTGGTCGGCAAGTGGTTAAAGGAGCCAGGCCACCCATTGAGAACGATGTCCATGAGGCGCTGACAGGTGGCATGTGCCTGTGTTTCTTGCTTTAGTTCCTGAAACCTTCTGGATGACGACACCCCATCCAGAGCCAACACATCATAATCCTCAACAGCTGCAGAATGATCAGAAGTGGGGAGGTGTGCACATGAAAGAGCATCTGCAACAAACAGTTCATGGCCTCATTTATAGATTACATTCAGGTGGTAGCGTTGAAGCTTTAGCATCATTCACTGGATGCGCGCAGATGCTGTGTGCATTGGTTTTCTCAGTATAGTTATGAGTGGCTGATGATCCGTCTCCACAGTCACGGGACGGCCATAGATATAATCCTGGAAATTTACACAGGCAAATACTAGACCCAATAATTCCTTCTCAATCATAACGTGCTTCAGTCTCAGTGAGGGCTCTTGATGCAAAAGCCACAGGCCTCCCATCTTGAAGACAGAGAGACTGCGCCAAGACCATGCTGGGAAGCATCAGCAGACAATACCACCGGCTTATGCACACTACTGTAGGACAGGTGGACTAGTCAATTGTGCTTTTAATGTATCCACAGCAACAGCATGTTGTTCAGTCCAACACTAGTCGGCATCTTGGCACAGAAGCTGACTGAGTATAGACGTTCTCTCGCTGTAGTGATGAATGAACTTCGAGAGATAATTGGTCATGATAACCTTTGCATTCCACGTTTGTCCAGTTTGAGCAGGCATTTGATGAATGGCTTTGTTTTTTTTCTGGATCAGGCTTGACACCTTTATCCGTGAGAAGGTGTCCAACATATGGCATCTCGGAGACCCTGAATCGACATTTGGTAGGGTTGAGCTGCATATTGATGTCTCTGACACGATCTAGTACGCATTTGAGTCGTTTGTCATGTACCTCAACGGAGGATCCCCAAATCAGGATATCATCCACGACTATTTCACATGGTTATCCAGCAAAGAGCTGTTCCATACATCTCTGAAAGACTTCGCTTCCAGTTGAAATTCCATATGGCATCCGTAAGCATTTGTATCTCCCACATGGGGTCATGAATGTTGTGTATAATGTTGATTCTTCATCCAGAGGGATTTGCCAGAATCCACATTTTGCATCTGTGGCATATCAGCGATCACTCGCTCTACAGTCTTTAATAGATGATAAGGCCTCAGGAGAGCCCTATTGAGGTGCACAGAATCAATGCATATGCGGACAGTGCCATCTTTCTTGACTACCGCAGCCATGGCAGACACCCAGAGGGTAGCCTCCTGCACTGGTGCAATGATGCCTATGCTAGTCATCCTTTCCAACTCTTGCAAGACTGTCTTTTATAGCCAGTGGGATCCTTTGAGGGTCACACAAGGTAGGCTCTACTGTTTCATCCAAGCGCATGTGATTGACTGGAAGCCTACCAACAGTGTCAGTTCGAAATAAGTCCTCATAAGCGGTCATCTCAGGAGCCTACTACTTGTACTTCTGGACTGAGTTTGATTAGATTTAAGAGCATGCCGTCTGATAAGCCTAGCAGGCTGTTAACATTTCTATCCACAATGTGGAATAACAGCTTGCCCCTGATAGATCCAAGGTAGAAGTGCCTAGTGTCTGAATTGTTTGACCGCCGTAAGCTATCGGGTTTAATTTATTTAACTGATCAATTTCAGCTTTGGGGGTCAATGCTGTGAAATGTGGATAAGGACATGACATTGTATTTGGCACCAGTGTCAATTTTTAACTTGACATGTTTGTTGCATGCTGTTGAGAGGGTGGTGAATATTTCTCCCTTATTTGCAATTAGGTCCACACTTTCACAATGAAAATGGTTTTGGTGTTCATCACTTTCCACTTCATTAATTCTCTGCACTTTTTGTTGTTTGTCACTAGATGGCGTCATCCACACACATCTATTTTGAGGCTTGGACCTACAACATTTTGCCAAATGATTCCACTTTTTGCATGAGTTACACCATTTGTGGCCGGGCATGTGCTGCGGTCAGTGGCGTGTTCAATATCACAGTTGCTGCATTCCCTTTTATCTTTTTGCACCACAAACACTTCTGCTTCTCTTTTTAGTTCCTTAGTGGTCCTTTCAGAATGTTCAAACAAGATACATATTCTGATGGCTGATTCCAGTGTCAAATCTTTCTCCCTTAACACCTGAACACAAACTGCATTATTATATATCCCACATACGATCCTGTCACGTATCAGTTCATCTGTTAGCACACCAAAATCACATTTTTTTCGCCAGCAGTCTGTGTGGCTGCATAGGATTGTATTCCTTCATCAGGTTTCTGAGCCATCATGTTAAATGCATATCTGTCTATTATCACATTTCGTTGTGATAAGCATATCTCATCAAATTTCTTGATTAAGATATCAGGGTCCTCTCTATCCTCTGTAGCTTGAAAAGTCAATGACTCAAATTTATCCAATGCATCTGAACCAGAAAAATTGAGAAGAGTGTAAGCTTGTACCTTTTTTGACTTGTCTGAGAGTCCTGCTTTGCTGTACATGTCCCATTATCGTTTGAATTTCAGCCATTTGTTAGCAATGTCATTTTTTTAAAGATTAGAGGTTGCATGCCATGTAGATTCTGAGCCACGATGTTTTAGAGGATCCACTTCTGCCACCATGTAGATTTTGTAAAGTAACAATGAGTAGTCAGATAGTTCTTCTGAGGAGCTTGTTTATTCCAGTATAGGAGAGGCACACATATAAGACAGTAACTTCTAGTTTAACTTCATTACTTCCTGTTCCACCCCCAGTCCTTAACACAGCTATGCAAATACAACAAGAACATATTCTACAGGCTCATAGAATACTACATCTGGGGGAGTCATGGCATGTACCCTAGAAAGCCAGATAACACATTCATGAAGCTGGCATCAGACATGGCTTCTTCCTGGAACCAGAAGCAGTACCATATTGATGTCATCTGCATGATCCGTTTTAAAGAAATAAAATAATAATGATATTAAAGACTTGCATAAACTTCCTGATATGCCTGAGTCAGTTTGGAAGGAGAGTAGCAACCTCACCATTCCTTTCCTCTATTTGGGCTGTATATAATAGTTTTTCTGCCATGTTATGGATATTGAATCCCCACATGGTATCCAAACATGCATGAGCAAATCAGCTATGGATATGTAATCCCCACATGATATGTATGATAAAAATTGTTTGGTAAAGGTGTTTTACACATCTCACTTTTTATGCATTCCCTGTTGCACGTTTCCCACCCCTTGTATTGTGACAAAACTGTGTCACCAGAATAGGAAGTAAGGCAAAATCTCTCTAATGAAGTCCTGAAATGCAGTCAAAATAAAAGGGGTGAAACATGTGCAACAGACATAGAGCCAAGTAGCAAAAATCCTTTCTTCTATGTAGTATGTTGGTATTTAAGTTTCCCTGACTTACTGTCCTTTAAATAGTATGTCACCAGATCAGGAAGTGAGGGGAAAGCTCACTAATGGATACCTGTACAGCAGTTAAAAATTAAACGGGTTGTAAGCCTTAGACACTAAATAGTTACATAGTCTGGTTGGAAAAAATATACAAGTTCAACAAATAGAAAACCTCCCATATACACAATCCTATGCCACAGTTGATCCAGAGAAAGGTAAAAAAAATTAAACATTGTACAATTTGCTCCAACGGTGGAAAGAAAAAGTCCTTTCTAATCCCCCAGGAGACAATCTGATATTCCCTGGATCAACTTTCCCTGGTGTTTATTACCTGTAAATGTTAGTATCCAGATATATTTTGTGCATTTAGGAATGCATCCCCGTCTTTTTTTTCAAAACAATATATGGGCTGGCAAGAACTAGTTCTTGAGGGAGTCTATTCCACATTTTCGCAGCTCTTACTGTAAAGGAGCCTCACTGGAGGTTAAATCTATTTTCCTAAGTGGGGACAGTGGGCAGTTGTTTGTTAAATGTATTTTCCTCCAGACATAAAGGCTGTCCCCTTATCCTGAAAGTGAACAACTCAATACCAAGTTCACTATATGGAACAAACATATCTATACATGATGAAAATACCCCCCCCCCCCTTCATTGCCTTCAATGAATTCAGTTCAGCTAATCTTTCCTCATAGCTGAGCACCTCCATGCCTCTCCTAAGTTCAGTTGTCCTTATCTGCCCTTTCTCCAATTTTGCTTATGTGAACTGGTGCCTAAAACTGAACTGCATATTCTAGATGAGGTTTTACTAATGATGTGTACAGGGGCAAAATTATGTGTGTCTCTCCTTATAATTAACTTTGAAGGATGTATACCTATATTCAGCTCCACCCATAATGGTTCAGCACGATCACACTTTCCATCAAAAAGGTCCTCTTTCATGCTTGTTTTGAGATCACTTCTCACATAGAGACGGACACCATTACCCTTTTGTTTTACCTGAAAGTGTAGAGTTTGGAATCTTAGTAGCCCAATTGTGTGAAGAAAGAAGCCAAGATGCAGCAATACCAATTACGTCATAGTCCTTTTCGTGCACCAAAGCTTCCAACTCTTATTTTGCTTTGCAGACTTCTGACATTGGTGAGTACTTTAATGCATTCAGAGTTTGCATTTTATTGCACTTTCAACCCAAGATGGCGTCGTGTGTGCAAATTAAATAGAAGAGTGCCACGTCCTAGAAAGTCATACATTTTGGCAGTGATTGAAAAGGATGGACTTTATAGGCGCCAAGTATTAAAATTGATAATAATTTTATTGGCTACAAAAAGATTTGTTTACATATAAAAACATATGAATACAATATCCATTCAATACATAGGTTTGTGATTGTGTTGTCTCCATACAGATGGCCACATCTATCACATAAACCACGCCATGGATGACCTGGTGGCAGTGGCCAGTTGGTAGATTGGAATTTTTTAGGCAAAAAGCAGCTCTACATGTTTTGCGAAAGATCGCTTCTTTGGGAGCTTTGTAGTTTTTACTACAGCGGGTCACATGCACATATATACAAGTGCCCAATAGGATGCTCTAACACTGATCTCTAGGCAGGGAGATACAACTGCGCCTATAGTTATAAACATTGACAAAAGCCTGGTATCTTTGTGAAAAACAAGCTCCAACACAGAGAAGGTGGAAAAAAGCTTCCTCAAATAAGGGTATATTGTAGGTAAACATGCATCACAATATGATGCCAGAAAGCGTACTATTTGGTAGGGAGTCTTGTAGAGAACACAGACACCAGGGGCAGGCTGCATTTTCTTTACTTTAATTAATTGTCCCATTATGCTCTTGTGTTCTGCATACCTTTTTTAGTAGTATAAACAGTACTATAATTGGCAATGGTTGTTTGTAACATGGGAAACTCCTTATCACCTGCCATAGCCCTCCTCTCTGTTTCCACCCTCCATTAGTGTCTGACCCCTTTCTGACTTGTTTGCTTCATTAAATTTTAATTCTTCCTTCCGCTCAATTCTAGTTTAAATACCACTCTGGCCTTCCCATGAACCTCTCCCCAAGCATAGCAGACTCCTCTTTAGAATATACAGTTGTGCTTATAAGTTTACATACTCTGGTAGAATTTATGATTTCTTGGCCATTTTTCAAAAAATATTAATAACACAAAAACATTTCTTTCACTCATGGTTAGTGTTTGGCTGAAGCCATTTATTATCAGTCAGCTGTGTTTACTCTTTTTAAATCATAATGACAACATAAACTACCCAAATGGACCTGATCAAAAGTTTACATACCCTGGTGATTTAGGCCTGATAACATGCACACAAGTTGACACAAAGTGTTTTGAATGGCTATTAAAGGTAACCGTCTTCACCTGTGATCTATTTGCTTGTAATTAGTGTGTGCATAAAAGCTCAATGAGTTTCTGCACTCCTGACAAACCCTTGCATCTTTCAACCAGTGCTGCGCTGATGTTTCTTGATTCTGAGTCATGGGGAAAGCAAAAGAATTGTCAAAGGATCTGTGAGAAAAGGTAGTTGAACTCTATAAAACAGGAAAGGGATATAAAAATATAGCCAAGGAATTGAAAATGCCAATCAGCAGTGTTCAAACTCTAAGCAAGAAGTGGAAAATGAGGGGTTCTGTTGAAACCAAACCACAGTCACGTAGACCAACTAAAATTTCAGCCACAACTGCCAGGAAAATTGTTCGGGATGCAAAGAAAAACCCACAAATAACTTCAGGTGAAATACAGGACTCTCTGAAAACATGCAGTGTGGCTGTTCCAAGATGCACGATAAGGAGGCACTTGAAGAAAGATGGGCCGCATGGTCGAGTCGCCAGAAGAAAGCCATTAGTACGCAAATACCACAAATCATTATGATTTAAAAAGAGTAAACACAGTTGATTAATAATAAACGGCTTCAGCCAAATACTAACCATGAGTGAAAGAAACATTTTTGTGTTATTCATATTCTCTGAAAAATCATAAATTCTGCCAGGGTATGTAAATGAGCACAACTGTAGGTTGTACCCCAGTGAAAAATTAGCTCAGTGCTCTAGAAATCCAAATCCTTCCATCTAATGCCAGCTTTTTAGCCATGCATTCAGTTATCTAAGCTCCCCTGGCCTTTCCTGTGTTGCGCATGGCACAGGCAATATTCCAGAGAATATTACCTTGAGGCTCCCCTTTCCTTCAACATTCAGCCTAGTTCTTTAACCACTTGCGTACTGAGCACCTAAACCCCCCTTCTGCCCAGACCAATTTTCAGTTTCCAGCGCTCTCACTCTTTGAATGACAATTGCTCGGTTGTGCGATGTTGTACCCAAACAAAATTGGCGTCCATTTTTTCCCATAAATAGAGCTTTCTTTTGGTGGTATTTGATACCCTCTGCAGTTTTTATTTTTTGCGCTATAAACAAAAAAAGAGCGACACTTTTGAAAAAAGAACATTTTTTTTTTTTTACTTTTTGCTATAATACATATACAAAAATATTAAAATTAAAAAAAAAATGTATTCATCAGTTTAGGCCGAGATATATTCTTCATATATTTGGTAAAAAAATAGCATTAAGCATACATTGATTGGGTTGCGCAAAAGTTAGTGTTTACAAACTATGGGAATTGGTTTATGGCATTTTTATTAGATTAGATCTAAAAATAGCCACTGATTACTGTATAAATGTCATTGGCGGGGAAGGGGTTAACACTAAGGGGGTGATCAAGGGGTTAAATGTGTTCCCTCATTGTGTTCTGTGTGGGGACGGGGCTGACAGGAACATAACAGATCTAACTAATCCCGATCACAGGGATCAGTAGATCTGTCATGCCCCCCCCCCCTCACAGAGCGGGGAACTGCCGTGTTTGCATCGGTGGTTCCCTGTTCTGGCTCTCTATTAAGGGATCGCAGGTCTCCGGCGGACATCGAGTCTGTGCGGCGGGTGCGAGCGCGCGGCACTGGGGGCTGTGAGGGCGCGCCTGATGCGCAAAGAGGTGGGCGTCAATTGACGGCGCCCCAGCAATTCAGATCTGCGCTGTAGCCGTCAATCGGCTATAGCGTGGATATGAAGTGGTTAAATTGATTCTTCCACTCCAAGAATCTTCCATCTATTCGATCATTGGTCCCAAAATGAGCTAAGACAACTGGGTCATGCCCAGCCCCTGCTAATTATTTAGAAAATGGAGCACTGTGAGCATGCTGCCAATTGCCACTAACAATGGGGGGGTTACCTTGTCAGGGGGGACAGTTAAGGCCTCTACCCCATATAGCACCATTTCACGATGTTGAGCAGACTCATTACTACATCCTGTCCACCAAAATTAATATGGAGGAGGAGTCACAGATTGTGGAGTAAATCTTTGGAATTAGGAAGCTAACAGATCTGTGCAACAACACCAGCCCCCAAAAGAAAATATTACAAAGTGCATAAGGATCCCTTCTAACTCTTTCACAGAAGGCGTTTGTTGGGGTATCAGCGAGGCCTGCTGTTCTGACTGGCTTGGGCCGACCCAGTGTCTTTTAAGGATCCAGTGAGAGTAACCTTAGCGTTATAAGGAACACACACACAGACAGTTTGTATGCCAAGATTATTCTGACTTGTATTTCTTTGAGCCAAACATTTATAGTTACCATGAAGGGCGTTACAAAGTTAATGATATTCTGCAACATATGTCACCTTATAGGTTAACAATTATACAAAGTTAATAATATTCCAAATAATATGAGACTATAGGTTGGCAATTATAATAATGAGCAAAAACCCCTCCTGGAGCAAAGAGGAGATCTACATCTCGACACGCCTAGAGCTATGGGGTTGAGTTAACAGAGAAACGAAAGTAATAACTAATAGTGCTTGATACAACCTAATTATAGTGCCTGGTACGAACTGGTAGTAGAATTCAGTAATTGGAATTATAGATTAGATCTTTTCTGTACGTGCATTGAGAGACAGAGAAAGAAAGGATATTTTAAAATGGAGTCCAGGACAAAATGGTGTTTCAGTGTTTTCTCTGCACCTCCCCCCCCATAACCCCCTCTTAAATCATAAACATGTTTTCCCCTAAAACCCTATTGGGCCTTACATTGTCACAGACGTCATCGGGGGCATATAGCTCCCCGGTAAAGTCAGTGGGCATAGCGACTATCCTGTCCTTGATATCCTTGTTGCAAAAGAAAGACTATACCCACCCGTCTAAAGATATTTTGGGCAATACCAGTCTGCTTATGACTAGGGTGTCTTCTTAGGTACTAAAAGTAAGGGCTGGGATAGAAGGGCTCTATCTGTTCTAACTCTATATGTCCGAGCATAGAGGGATTATCTACTCCCTTGCACATTTTTCTGAAACATATAATAATACAGTACACTATCATACCTATTACACTAATATAGCAGCAATGATTATAAAAGGTTGAACTAGGGCTTGTTTCCACCTGGTGAACCACCTAAAATACTGATCCCATGGGTTGTCTATACCTGAGTTAGTTTACCTGAGTTAGTTAACAAAACATTATTGATTATAATAAATGCAATTTATCCATTCTACATTCTAATTAACAGTTATTATGGGGATACGTGATTCAAATCCAGCTGTCACTTGATCTCTGGCTTTGAGTTCACCTTGGACCCCTCTTTGAACATCTATATATGTGTACCCCTATGAATATAAAAATTTACACTGACAAAATACTATAAAACAGTGAACTATATGGCAGTCAAAAGTAAATGTGGCTACATGTGTGTTTTGATGTGTTATACCAGAATGTTGTGAGACTGGGGGTTTTACCCTTTTGGGTAATGACCACCTCTGTACTAATACACATGAGAAAAGTCAATAAAATCACTAAAAATGGGGGTAGGATCAGGGAGATTAAGGGCCATTGTCCAAAATTCAGGTAGCAGTTCATTTTCAGGGTCAAGGTTGTCTACCTCCATTAATACCCCCATGTCTTGACTTTCCTTTTCGAGGTCAGGGCTTTCCGCCACCGTTAATACCTCCTTTCTTGCTTCTGGGACCACTGAATCAGGTCTCTTCTTTACCAATTTTACTCCGGTGGCACAAATTCAGGCAGGGTTGTTTTCTGTCAGGACTACAGTTCTGGTGATAGCTATCACAGCAGTCTCGGGGCTAAAAATGAAGTCCGAAACACAGTACAACAGGTCTGCCTATGTGTAATCCTACTGAAAGTGAGGGCTTTAATTTTTTTTTTTTTTTTCAAATTGTTTATTTCAATGAGTCAGCACACAGAGAATAGTTTACATCACAGTGTAAGCATCTGATGAACAGAAAGCAATAAGCTCTATACTGTTGGCATTAACATTCAGGTTACTATAATTATGCGGAAAGGCTGATGCGCCGGTGTCTGTTTTCCAACATTCATATATTCATATTAACCATATAAGTCATATACTGTCTCCAGGTTCACATTTATAGGGAACTTCTCTGAGTGCTAAGTCTCTCCTTATTTTCTACCTATAAAAGAATGGAGATAGAGAGAGAAGGGAAGAAGAGAGGGGGGATAGAGCAGAAAAGAGGGAAAGATAGGAGGGGGAGAATCTATGGGGGGTGAATAGAAAGCGGGGGGGGGGGTAATCACACCCTCCCCGCTGACCTTACTCTGCATTGTCTAGTAGGGACTTGCCCTCTTCAGAGTAGATAAACATATTTCAGGTTTGCCATGTTTTTTTGTATTGGTCATGTTTATTCAAAGAGGAAAGAACTAGATCTTCCATCCTGTTCATCTCCTCCACTTTTTTAAGCCATAGTTGTACAGTGGGTGCTTCCACACGTTTCCAGTTCGTTGTTATGCAGTATTTGGCCGCGTTTAGTAGATGGCGCAGCACCGATTTTTTTGTACACCTTACAGGGAATCTCGGAGCAGTGTAATAAAAAAAGGGTCGGGTCGGCCGGGACTGGGCGTTCTGTAAATTTTTGTGTGATTTCCTGCACTTTTTTCCAAAAGTTTTCTACTTTGGAGCAACTCCAAAAGATATGAAGTAGTGTTCCCTCCTCTCTCCCACATCTCCAGCATCGGTCAGATGTCCCAGGGAAAAGGCGATGGAGGAGAGAGGGCGTGTGGTACCAGCCGGTGAAGATTTTATAGTTGCATTCTTGAATGCGTGTGCAGATTGATGATTTTAGGATAAATCGTGTGATGCGTTCTGTTTGTTCAGGGGTGAACGTGCGTCCTAATATGTTTTCCCATTTTGTTATTTCAGGAAGCTTAGAGCCGGTGGGCGGTGTAACTAACAGGCCATATATTGCCGATAAGGTGTGCCTCATCGGTTCTGTCTACATGCAATGTGATTCGAAGGGAGTCGGGGTTCTAGTGTATTCCGTTGGGGGGGCCTAGTCTGCAAAGAAAGTGATGTATTTGATTAGCGCTTCAGAAATCTAAAGCGAAGTTCCCATCTATTCGGGTAAGGGTCTCGATCGTGGGCCATCCACTCGAAGTCAGAAAGTGGGATACCTGGGAGCAACCCCTCTCCCTCAGATCTCGGAATGGGCCCTTGCCCAGCCCCGGTGTGAATCCCGGGTTCCCTAGTACGGGGTAGAGGGGGGATGTGGCGGAGGAGATTACCGTGTTCTTACCCAATCCATGGCAAGTCTTGAGTGTGGGCCCTATGGTGGGGTGTGTTTTAAGTGTCTCTACTAAGTGGGATATCGCTAAATTGTTTTTGTTCTAGTTGAGTCCACAACTTCTGTTCTGTGTGTCTACACCAATCTACGATCCGTGTTAAGAGTGCCGTCTGATGGTATTTACGGATATCTGGTAGCGCAATACCTCCGTGTTGTTTCGGCAGGGCTAATAGACTTGTCCTAAGTCTGGGTCGTTTGTTTGTCCTGATGAATTTGATGATGAGGCTGGTCACTTGTTTAAAGTAACTTTGCGGTATATGAATAGGAAGGGCCTGAAATAGATATAGGAATTTCGGGAGGATGCTCATTTTGACGATGTTACATCTGCCAAACCAGGAATGTATTCCTTGGTGCCATTTGGTTAGGAGATTTCGTACAGTGGTTAGTAAAGGTGGGAAATTTAACCTATATACCTCCGCTAGTGAGGGGGGATTAGCGTTCCAAGATATTTTAGCGCGGTAGATGTCCATTTAAAATTGAAGTTCAGTTTCAGTTTGTGTAGTTGAACCGGGTTTATTCCCACTCCCATCGCCTCTGATTTGGAGTAGTTAATTTTAAGGTTTGAGAGGGCTGCATATTGATCAAATTCCGACATGAGGTTCAGAAGAGAGACTGTAGGGTTCGTAATAGAAAATAGCATATCGTCCGCGTACGCTGATACCTTAAATTGGGTATCACCCAGACTAAGGCCCTGGATATTTGTATTCCTACGGACTTTGATTAGGAATGGTTCTAATGTAAGTGCATATAGCAAAGGTGAAAGTGGGCATCCCTGTCGCGTCCCATTGAGAATGGGGAACGGGTCCGAAAATACCCCGTTTACCCTTACCGAGGCTGTCGGTTTTGTGTAGACCGCGGAGATCCATTGCCTCATCTTGTCCCCAATTCCAAAGTGCTGTAGGGTCCTGTGCATAAAGTCCCAGTTGACCCTGTCAAACGCCTTTTCGGCATCAGCACTTAGGAATACGCAGGGAGTCTTAGTTTGATTGGCCATGTGTACCAGATTCAGGACGTTGGTCCCACCTGATCTAGATGGACAAGATCCGGGAGGTAACGTTGGAGTCGGGTGGCAACTATTTTGGTAAAGATTTTCAAGTCTACATTAAGTAAGGAGATGGGCCTATAACTGCCGCAATGCAACAAATCCTTCCCCTCTTTGGGTATGACTGATATATGTGCTAACATGGTGGCCGGGACAAAGTAGGAAGTTTCTCCTAAGGTGTTGAAGGTTTTGGCCATTTGAGGTCCTAGGGTGTCTACGAAGGTCTTATAGTAACGGGCGGTAAGACCATCAGGCCCTGGGGCTTTCCCTGCTTTAGTGGTCTTAATTGCCGCGTGTATTTCCTCTATAGAGATCGGAGCTTCCAGCTCTTGTCTCTGAGGAGAGGTTAGTCTAGGGAGGTGGGCTGAGGCTATATAGCTCTCTGTCTGCGAGTTGGTCGAGGCGGTATTTGGTAGGTTGTACAACTGGGAGTAGTAGTCCCTGAATGTTTGGGCTATTTGTTTGGGTAATGACACTTTTTGTCCGTCCCTGCCTATGACTTGCGGTATGTAGGATGCTAGTTTTTGATCCCTCAGGGCTCTAGCTAGGATTTTACCACATTTGTCCCCAGCTTCGTATTGTACTTTCCTACAGGTCTGTAACATCGCTTTTGCCCTGTACTGTAGTAAATCTCTCACCTGACGTCTTAGGGAGGAGAGTTCTTTCCCCACGTCATTGTCCGCTACTTGTTTATGTCACGTTTCTAATCTTTTGATGTCGGCCAATAGTTTGTCAAGTTTAGCTTCTCTAGTTCGTTTTATGCGTGAGCCATGTTTAATCAGGACTCCCCGAATGACCACCTTATGGGCCTCCCAAACCAATCCGAGGTTACATTCTGGAGTATTGTTAGTGTTAAAGTAGAATGTAAGTTCTCTTGTTACGTCAGATAATGTCTCCGGTTCTTGAAGAAGGCTTTCGTTTAGGCGCCATCTGCATTCTCTTGTAGCCGAGGGATCCGTGAGTCTATATTGCATTATGATGGGGGAGTGATCCGACCATGTGATGTTGCCTATAGTGACCTGTTCAATGCTTTCTAGGTGGCTGTGGGGGACCAGGAAGAGGTCAATGCGAGAATATGACTGGTGAGGATTGGAGAAAAAGGTGTAGTCGCGTTCGTCCGGATGAAGTATACGCCAGACATCGATTTATTGATGTTTGTGTAGGGCCTGTAGGACATGCTTTCGGGTTCTGGTGGGGACCACCGAAAGGCCGGTGGAGGTATCTACTTTGGGGTCCAAGGGGAGGTTAAAGTCGCCCCCCAATATCAGTTTCCCCTCAGCAAAGTTTCCCAGTGCGGCCAAGGAACTGTTGATGAAGAGGTCCTGATGTGTGTTTGGTGAATATATCGTGGGTAGTGTCACTTCAGTGTTACCAATCCGTCCCTTCACAAAAAGGTACCTGCCTCCCTCATCCGCCCGCATATCCCGGAACACCCATGGGACCCGGCTGGATATCAGTATGGAAACTCCCTTGAGGGCTTAAATTTTTATAATAATAAATATGCATAAAACATAGATGTGTTCTGAGTTGTAACCTAAGGATGATCATATAATCATCCTAATCAGTGTCTATATCTTCTATTAACAATCAAGCAGTTAAATGGGTGGTTTTCCCATGTGACCAAATAGAAAGTGAAACAAAATTTAGGCAGTGCTATAAGAAATCCATCTTGGAGCCAGGAAAAGAAATAATTCAGATCATCACATATCCAAGAGATTCGTTTTCTCAAAAGCAGCGACATCTCCTCCTGTCACTGGATGTTCTCTCGTCTCAAATAAACACATTCATTAGTACATTATGAATCAACATTTTATAGGTTCACATAAAGCATGTCTCGGTGGGGATTTTCATAAAAACAGCATCACTTTCTCATACAAGCAGTGTGGCTAATCCTGGTTTGTCATATAAGTCAGGGTCTTGTGTGGACAGTGCTGCATTCATTACATCACCTGCAGCTTTATCTGCTACCCTTGAGATGAGTCCCTTCATGCATGGTACCAGACAGCAGCCTACGCATAATAATACTGACAGTACCACCGCAACAGCGGTGGCCAAGGTGGTCAAAAACTTGCCCCATTTACCAAACCAGCGTTCCATCCATCCGGTGAAGGGGTCCTCAATCCTGCTATTTTCTGCCAGCTCTTGAGACAGCATCTCCAAGCCCTTCAATGCTCGGGAGACACTGCCATCTGGGGCAGTATTAGGGATAAATGTGCAACACGTGATGCCAAACATTACACAGACCCCTCCCCTCTCGGCCAGGAGCATATCCAAGGAGATTCTGTTCTGCCAGGCTGTCAGTGAGGTGGCATCAAGCTGCTTGGCAAGGCCCTTTACTGCATCTCGTGTGTAGTTAACAAAGCGCTGCTGATTGTAATATAAATAGTTTATCCAATCAGTATTTTTATTTACAGATATAAACAGAAAATTTGATTTGAAACCTGCTGCTACTTGGTTTCTAGCTTTAAATTCGTCAGGGACGCCTCTCGGTACGCCTATAGCATCTATATATACAGATCTATCAAAACTTCCCCCTGGAATATCTCGCTTGTTTTTAACTTATTTAATTTTATACTGGTGGCCTTATCCCATAAAGGAACACCTTCTAGTTGGGCAGGGAAGATTAGAAAGGGTTGAACTACTTTCACCAGCGTACATATTCCAGCCCAATCTGAGCCCAATAAAGGCCTTAGTTTATTGTCTCCTAAGGTCCCCCTTCAAAAC
>BLSH010110468.1:171061-187021 GCA_018402905.1 Glandirana rugosa | reverse complement strand
CAGTCTTACCACCTGAACTTTATACCACACAAACAAATTATCTTATACTTCTACGCGACAGTAAGAGAAGCTTAAAAAATAAAAAGAAATTCAGACACAGTGTTGGTCCAACCTTATTCTTTACCCGGAAAGAAAAATCAGAACCAAAAACTTGTACTTCCCGGAAGTACCTGGTGTCCCTTCAAGACACAAAATAAGGGGATTATTATGACTATGTTACCCAGAACAAAGGTGCCTCCCGGAGACAAAAAGGATAATCCCCCCTAGCCGGCTAGAATTTACCTGCAGCGCCTCTCTCCCCTTTTAATGTACCGTACTACCACTTCAAAAAAAAGTGGGTCCTGGCACGTACATACTAAAAACACTTTTATTCGGATTTTGGTCAGCCTCTTCAGACAATTCCGGCAGGCAATAATAAAAATATATATATACCTTACCGGGAGTGTCTGAAGATGTGAAGACGACCTTCCGAATCTCGGTGGGACCTCCAAAGTTTGTTGGGGTACCAGCGAGGCCTGCTGTTCTGACTGGCTTGGGCCGACCCAGTGTCTTTTAAGGATCCAGTGAGAATAACCTTAGCGTTATAAGAAACACACACACAGACAGTTTGTATGCCAAGATTATTCTGACTTGTATTTCTTTGAGCCAAACATTATTAGTTACTATGAAGGGCGTTACAAAGTTAATGATATTCTGTAACATATGTCACCTTTATAGGTTAACAATTATACAAAGTTAATAATATTCCAAATAATATGAAACTATAGGTTGGCAATTATAATAATGAGCAAAAACCCCTCCTGGAGCAAAGAGGAGATCTACATCTCGACACGCCTAGAGCTATGGGGTTGAGTTAACAGAGAAACAAAAGTAATAACTAATAGTGCTTGATACAACCTAATTATAGTGCCTGGTACGAACTGGTAGTAGAATTCAGTAATTGGAATTATAGATTAGATCTTGTCTGTACGTGGAAACTGTGAATTGTGAAATGGAAGGGGGGGACATTGAGAGACAGAGAAAGAAAGGATATTTTAAAATGGAGTCCAGGACAAAATGGCGTTTCAGTGTTTTCTCTGCATCCCCCCCCCCCCCATAGCGTTAAATAGAAGAATACTCTGGGGTCATTTACTATAGCGCCGGACGCTAATTAGCGGCAAAATTACCGCAATCGCCATAAATAGCGATACAATGCAACAATTCGTGCTAATTAGCACCCAGACGGAATTCACAATAGCGTTGGAGCAAAAATACTCCCAAAATCGAATTCACTATAGCACCCAGGCAACAGATAGCGCCCAAACCCTTACTCCAGTCAGGATCTGGAGAATTGCACATGGAAATAATGTTTAGACCATGATGTGATCGCCTAAATGGTACTGAAATGTGTGGTATATTGTTTAAAGATAATGTGCTTTTAATCTGTGTAAAAAAGTTATTTCTACACTGAAATATCTTTAAAAGTCTGAGAAGAGGTAAATCCCCCATCTCTTTACAACTAGCTGCTAGAACAACTAAGCATGCTTAGACATGCAAACTACTCTCATTTTAATTCCCATGGCTTTTTTACAGGCCACTATAGTAAATACCACAATTAGCGCTGGGTTAAAGAGCGTTTTTTGGGAGTGAAAATCAGAGTTAAGTAGCCCAATACAAGTTTCAGTCATTGATTATAATGGTACAATTGTAACTTCCCCAAATAAATCCTTTTCATGTTGATGAAATGTATCTTTATCTCAAAGAAATTGTCCAACAATGTTACTTCTTCATCATCTATTTAGTTTTTAAGAATGCTAGAATGTGTAATGTTTTTTTCTCCGTCACTTTCACTTGTAGCAGTCCATCTCACAAAAATATTTACCCAAACTCACACAGGTGTCTTTACAAACCACAAACAATACCATTGTTGATGTAAATTTAAAATGAGTCCCAATTTTGTGTGTTTTTTATTTCCAAATTATCCTAATCTGAGCCCAAAATATGTGATATGTGTACCAACATCAGAAATAAAGATGTAATTTACAAAAAACAGAGGGTAACATCACTATTCTACACTCACTCACCAAGAACCACCAAATATCACAGAATAAATCAAGAAGACTAACTCCTGACTAATGTAATTTCACCACCTATATGTCCAACAAAATGCAGTATATATGTGTGTGTTCCACATGTACAGTATCTCACAAAAGTGAGTACACCCTTCACATTTTTTATTTATTTTTATTGCAGGTACTTATATAGCTCCGTCAATTTACGCAGTGCTTTACATATATATTGTACATTCACATCAGTCCTTACCCTCGAGGAGCTTACAATCTAAGGTCCCTAACTCACAATCATACATACGTATACTAGGGCCAATTTATAGGAAGGGAAGAAACCGGAGTACCCGGAGAAAACCCACGCAGGCACAGGGAGAACATGCAAACTCCAGGCAGGTAGTGTCATGGTCAGGAATTGAACCAGTGACCCTTTTGCTGGTTCAGGGAGAGTGCTATCCACTACACCGCTGTGCCGCCCATATTTTATTATATCTTTTCATGTGACAACACTGAAGAAATTACACTTTGCTACAATGTAAAGTACTGAGTGTACAGCTGGTATAACAGTGTAAATTTGCTGTCCCCTCAAAATAACTCAACACACAGTCATTAATGTCTAAACCACTGACAACAAAAGTAAGTACACCCCGAAGTGTCAATATTTTGTGTGCCCACCATTGTTTTCCAGCACTGCCTTAGTGCTCTTGGGCATGAAGTTCACCAGAGCTTCACAGGTTGCCACTGGAGTCCTCTTCCACTCCTCCATCATGACATCACAGAGCTGGTGGATGTTAGAGACCTTGCGTTTGAGGATGCCCCACAGATGCTCAATAGGATTTAGGTCTGGGGACATGCTTGGCCAGTCCATTACCTTTACCCTCAGCATCTTTAGCAAGGCAGTGGTCGTCTTGGAGGTGTGTTTGGGGTCCTTATCATGTTGGAATACTGCCCTGCAACCCAGTCTCCAAAGGGGGGGATCATGCTCTGCTTCAGTATGTCACAGTACATGTTGGCATTCATGGTTCCCTCAATGAACTGTAGCTCCCCAGTTCCTGCAGCACTCATGCAGCCCCAGATCATGACACTACCACCACCATGCTTGATTGTAGGCAAGACACACTTGTCTTTGTACTCCTCACCTGGTTGCTGACACACGCTTGACAAAAGCTGAACCAAATACGTTTATCTTGGTTTCATCAGACTGCAGGGCAGGGTTCCAGTAACCCATGTCCTTATTTTGCTTGTCTTCAGCAAACTGTTTGCTGGCTTTCTTGTGTATCATCTTTAGAAGATGCTTCCGTCTGGGATGACAGCCATGCAGACCAATTTGATGCAGTGTGTGGCATATGGTCTGAGCACTGATAGGCTGACCCCCCCACCCCCTCAACCTCTTCAGCATTGCTGGCAGCACTCATTCGTCTATTTCCCAAGGACAACCTCTGGATATGACGCTGAGCACATGCACTCAACTCGACCATGGCGAGGCCTGTTCTGAGTGGACCCTGTCCTGTAAAACCGCTGTATGGTCTTGGCCACCGTGCTGCAGGTCAATTTCAGGGTCTTGGCAATCTTCTTATAGCCAAGGCCATGTAGAGCAACAATTTTTTTTTAGATCCTCAGAGAGTTCTTTGCCATATTGAGCTTCCAGTGACCAGCATTAGAGAGTGATAACACCAAATTTAACACACCTGCTCCACATTCACACCTGAGATTTTGTAACACTAATGAGTCACATGGCACCGGGGAGGGAAAATGGCTAATTGGGCCCAATTTGGACATTTTTACTTAGGGGTGTACTCACTTGTGTTGCCAGCAATTTAAACACGAATGGCTTTGTGTTGAGTTATTTTGAGGGGACAGCAAAATTACACTGTTATACAAGCTGTACACTCACTACTTTACATTGTAGCAAAGTGTCATTTCTTTGGTGTTGTCACATGAAAATATATAGTAAAATATTTACAAAAATGTGAGGGGTTTACTCACTTTTGTGAGATACTGTAGCAGCCCAGTGGCTCACAAGGTAGCACATCTGCCTAGCAGTGCCGAGTTTCTGGTTTTGAATCCCAAATATGCCACTTCATGTAGAGATGTTGTTTGTTCTCCCTATGTTTTTCAACATAACTCCTGACTCAGGGCCTTACCTAAATTATGTCTAAATATAGTATTTACGTGTAGGAGGGTTCCACCACCATTGCAAATTGTGTCATATGTTTTCCATGGGCAAGGACTCTAATCAGCCTTAACATTTCCCCACCACCACTAATTGCATCCTCTTACCAAGCCACAACCCACAAAATGACAGCTTTTTATTTCTCAGCACGCTGACAGTAATCAGCCATAAACAGCCTTCAAAACAGATGGTATATGTCAGAAACAGGTTGTTCACTGGCTCTCTGGCCTTCCACAGTATATCTGCATTGATTAACATCTTGCACCCCTGGAACTTAGGATTGTATTACATCACAGAGATGCAGCCTAAAAACCTATGGCTGCACCTTAGCTCACAGACTAGAGCTTCTGGCTTGCAGCACTGAGGGTCTGAGTTTGTATCCCAATCCTGCTACATGGTTAGAGGTTTGTGTGTAATGGTGTTAAAATGTCTTTTTTACCAGTGCTATTATTTTTGAGGGGTTTCACATAATGGGACCCCAAGATATTGCATAAATCAAGCACCCCCATCCCAGTGGACGGCCCAAGGTTTGCCGCAGCAGCAACTGTCTCCTATTTTAACTCTATAAAGAAGATTGTGCCTACTACCGATATTTTTATAAACTATGGTAACCAATAAATTACCACTTTTTTTCCCCTGATGAAGAGGAACAACGCATGACCTTGAAACGCGTTGGGTAGCATTCTGTGAATCCATACAGGAGTGTGTTGCAATAAGTGGTCTGTTTTGGATATGTATTTATCACACAACTGTATTGTACTATTTATTCACTAGATCTTTGTACCCCCCTTTTTAATCCCTTGTCAATAAAATATGAGACTTTTTATGTAATCGATTGATCTGTTTTGTGGAATTCATGCCCCAAAAAGTCCCAATTAGAGGGTTTTTCTGTGTTAGTACTGTACAGAAGATGTGGGTATCAGCATGGCTAGGGAATAGTGTAAAAACATGAAGTGCATTACTGCTATGTTTGTAGTACACATGTGTACATTATGTGTGTGTATTATTTGTATTTTAGGACCATAGAGCATCAGAAAGGAGTATATTTTTGAACCTGAGAGTCAAAGGGGTTTGTGTACAGCAGTAGACAGTAGCTTTTTTTTTTTTAGTATTATTTTCCAGCACTGCCTTAACCCTCTTGGGCATGGAGTTTACTAGAGCTTCACAGGTTGCCACTGGAGGCAAGACACACTTGTCTTTGTACTGCTCACCTGGTTGCCGCCACACACGCTTGACACCATCTGAAGTTTATCTTGGTCTCATCAGACCACAGGACATGGTTCCAATAATCCATGTCCTTAGACTGCTTGTCTTCAGCAAACTGTTTGCAGGCTTTCTTGTGCATCATCTTTAAAAGAGGTTTCCTTCTGGGAAGACAGCCATGCAGACCAATTTGACACAGTGTGCGGCGTGTGGTCTGAGCACCGACAGGCTGAACCCCACCCCTTCAACCTCTGCAGCACCCTGGCAGCACTCATACATCATTTCCCAAAAACAACCTCTGGATATGACGCTGAGCATGTGCACTCAACTTCTTTGGTCGACCATGGCGAGGCCTGTTCTGAGTGGAACCTGTCCTGTTAAACCGCTGTATGATCTTGGTCACCATGCCGCAGCTCAGTTTCAGGGTCTTGGCAATCTTCTTATAGCCTAGGCCATCTTTATGTAGAGTAACAATTATTTTTTTCAGATCCTCAGAGAGTTCTTTGCCATGAGGTGCCATGTTAAACTTCCAGTGACCAGTATAAGAGTGAGAGCGATAACACCAAATTTAACACATCTGCACCCCATTCACACCTGAGACCTTGTAACACTAAGGAGTCACATGACACTGGGAGGGAAAATGGCTAATTGGGCCCGATTTGGGCACTTTCACTTAGGGGTGTACTCACTTTTGTTGCCAGCTGTTTAGACTTTAATGGCTGTGTGTTGAGTTATTTTGAGGGGACAGCAAATTTACACTGTTATACAAGCTGTACATTCACTTCTTTACATTGTAGCAAAGTGTAATTTCTTCAGTGTTATCACATGAAAATATATGCAAAGGAGGTCTTACCTTCATCCTTGTCTTCATTTTCATCATCTTCAGCGACTCAACAGGTTCATCAGGAAAGCCGCCATGAGATGGGGAGGTATTCTTCCAGCAAGGGAGTTATGTGTGCGGTGTCCGGTCTCGAGCCTGGTGTTGGTGCCGTATCCCAGGATTCTTTGCAAGGATCTCAAGTACTCCAAGGATTTCAAGTACAGGTACAACAAGGACTCTATGGGCCAGTATGTATGCTTCTACAGAATGAAGGTAATCTATGCAATGTAGAGACTTGTAGAAGTATGATGCAGCCTGATATGACTACTGATATGACTACTGTAATAAGTAAGGAGAATACAACAAGTCAAGAGGTGCTGAATATGTTGGGGAACAATTCTGGTGTTAAAACCGGGGATAGACTTGGGAGTGGGCAGGTGGTAACATCAATGTCCAGTCCAAAGCCTACTCTGGAGCCAAAACCAAAAAATAACCCTGCTCCAGATTCTCTACTAGAAGAAGCAGATTTATGTTCATACATCCGCTCTCTTCCTACAAGGTTAGATCTTGAGCAATATATGGCTCGTTTAGAGACATTATGTAAAACAGAAATATCAGCTCTCAAAACTGAAGTCTCCAATATAGGTGCACGCATTAATGAACTGGATACTGCAGTCGAAATCACATTTGACCGTTTAGACACTCATCATGAAGTCTTGAATGATCATACAGAGCAGATTCAGGAGATTATTTACCAATTAGATGATCAAGAAAATCGAGCAAGAAGGAACAACATAAGGATCAGGGGTTTACCAGAAACAGTCGAAAATAAGGATTTGTTAGGAGTAATTCAATCGATCTTTAACAAATTACTCAAGAAAGACCCATCAGCTGCAATAGAGATTGATAGAGTACATAGAACTTCAGGCAGAAGATCTATGGCATCAGGCAAAATAAGGGATGTGGTTTGTCGTATTCATTTTTTTACAGTTAAAGAGGCTATTATGTCAGCAGCCAGAAGATTAAAAGAGGTACAGTTTGAGGGTTCTTCATTGATACTGCTATCGGATCTCTCTAAGCGCACACTACAGCTGAGGAGATCATTGAAACCCCTGTTGGATTCTCTGACTGCTGATGGAATTACTTATAGATGGGGATTTCCTTTTAAGTTGATACAACTAAAAATGGGGAGTCTGTGATATTTAGACATCTTTCAGATCTGCCTAAGATGTTAAGAACTTTTAAACTCCAACAGATTGAATTACCAGACTGGCCCTTCAAATCTATCATTCCTAAGTCGCCAATCAGAAGGAGATGGCAAAACGCATAATCTATTATCATAAATAAGGTTTTTTTTTTGAAACAGGATTGGATGAAGAGAAGAGAAAGGATAAGAAGAAGGGAACGATGCTTAATGACTAAATATTAGTTGATGACAGAGATGACTGGAATAGAGTTATTACTACCTATTCTCAGTTACCTCAATGACTTTGTAGTTAAGTCAGGAATGATGGCATAAATGGATATAAGGGAGAGGGAGGGGGATACTCTTTAAACAAAAGAATGTATTGGATTGGGGAAGAGGAAGGGGGAAGGGAGGAGTACATCCTCCCGCTTCCCCCCCTTTCCCCCCCCCTTTTTTTTTTTTTTCCCTCTCTTGGTGAGCTTTAGTTAATAACTGGAGCAAACAGGCTTACTATATTTAGGAAGCCAGAAATCCTACTTGTCTCTCCCTTTTTCTTAATCAATCAGGGACATTGGGTTTGGTTTTTTTTTTTTTCCCTCTCTTGGTGAGCTTTAGTTGATAACTGGAGCAAACAGGCTTACTATATCTAGGAAGCCAGAAATCCTACTTGTCTCTCCCTTTTTCTTAATCAATCAGGGACATTGGGGGTTTTTTTTTTTTCTTTTTCTTTTTTTCCCTCTCTTGGTGAGCTTTAGTTAATAACTGGAGCAAACAGGCTTACTATATCTAGGAAGCCAGAAATCCTACTTGTCTCTCCCATTTTCTTAATCAATCAGGGGCATTGGATTTGTTTTTTTTTTGTTTTTTTGCCGGTCCTGATTCACCTTTGGCATAGCTCCTCTGCCGAAATTTCCTCCATCCTCCCATAGGTTGTCTCTATTAGTAGGGAAGCGGCAGTATTGCCCTATTAGTTGTTTTTGGCCCTAAAGTTTGTTGAGGTCAATCAAATACATTACAGGTTAACTGTTTTGTAGGTTTTTAATGATATGGAATGTTCCCCCCCCCCTTTTTTTTTTTTCCCTCTCTCCCCCTTCTCCCTGGGCTCCCTTTCGCCAGGTTCTCATTGTTGCTCGTGGATGGATTGCGTATATACTACTCTGTCTTTTTTTTTATTTATTTTTCTTTTCCTAATCTTAAAATTAGATGTCGGTGTCAGTTTGCTCCTTTAATGTGAATGGTTTAAATCATCCCAACAAGCGCTCTCAGATCTTACACTTTCTGCATAAAGAAAGGGTGGATGTAGTTTTCTTTCAAGAGACACATTTCCGCTCAAATGCCTTTCCTACATGTAATAATAAAAATTTTACAACTTGGTTTCATAGCACAAACCCATGTGCAAAATCTAAAGGAGTCTCTATCGCTATACACAAAAATCTAAAATGTCAGGTTCTGGACTCTAAGATCGATCCTCAGGGTAGGTACATATTTCTCAGGGTTAAATTGGGATCATCCCTTTATACCCTGGCTAATGTGTATCTGCCAAACACCTCTCAGGTTCAACAGGGGATTAGATATCTAAAGTTGCTTGAATCTTATGCAGAGGGTGAGCTCATTTTGGGGGGAGACTTTAATTTAGTTCTCGATCCCGGACTGGACTCATCTTCTGGTAAAACCAGTATTCCCTTCTCCACCCTTCACAAATTTAAGCGGAAACTATTGGCAATGAAGTTATTCGACCTATGGCGAATTCTACATCCTAATGAAAGGGATTACACCTTTTATTCATCAGTACATAAAACTTATAGTAGAATTGATTACATTTTTATTACTCAATCTTTACTTGACGCAGGTCCCATAACAAATATCAAACCTAAAATATGGTCGGATCACTCGCCAATTTTTTGTCGCTTGAATTTTGCTGAAATGCCCTATAGAAATAGAAGCTGGAGACTTAATGATAGCTTATTGTCCGATCCAATATGTATTGCCGACATTAAAAAGACAATATCAAATTTTGTGGAAGATCATAGATCAGATACCTCGGCTCCAGCTATAAAATGGGAAGCATTAAAATGTGTGCTGAGGGGTATCTTTATTTCTCATGGATCTAGATTGAAAAAACAAAAAACAAAAGAACTTACTACTCTACTTCAAAACCTTTCTGAATTAGAAACAAAACATAAAAATAGTAATAGGGAGGAGGATATAATTGAATTATCGAAGATACGGAACCAAATAAGGCGTATTTTGGATCAACACTCTCTGCGGGACCGCGAAAGAGTCTCAAGAACTTTGTATGAACATAGTAATAAGGGGGGAGCGCATCTAGCAGAGAGTCTTCATCCAATTAAAGCTTCCCCATCTATAGTGAAACTGTTCTCTCCCGGAAAAGACTTGGTATATACAAATTCTGCGATTTCAGAGACTTTCCGAGATTACTATTCCAAGTTGTATAACAATTCTAAAATTACTCCTGGGCACTCGTCCTTTTTAGAAAGGGAAAAAGACATAAAAACATATATAAATGAAACACCTTTACCAAGTCTTGACTCAACGACAAAATTATTATTGGATACAGACTTTACTTCAGAGGAATTGGAGTCTGTTATCCAAAATGCAAAAAACGGTAAAGCTCCGGGCCCAGATGGATTTTCTAATAGATTCTATAAAACATTTGGCCCTGACCTAACCCCACTTCTGTTAGAATCATTTAATTCAATCTCGGAGACCAAACATTTTCCGCAAGAGACGCTAAAAGCCCATATATCTGTCATACTGAAACCAGGTAAGGATGAAACTAATCCAAGTAGCTATCGGCCAATTTCATTATTGAACTGCGATATAAAATACTATGCAAAAATGATAGCTAATAGGCTTGCTCCGATACTTCCACGTATAATTCATTCGGACCAATCAGGCTTTGTAAAAACCAGGGAAGCACGGGATAACACTATCAAGACTCTTTCTTTAATGTCTATGGCACAAAGGCACCAAATCCCCTCTTGTCTTCTGACGATCGATGCGGAAAAGGCATTTGATCGCTTAAATTGGAGATTCCTACTACACTCACTTTATCAAATTAATCTTGGCAATAACTTGATCAATAAAATAATGGCATTATACACCTACCCACAGGCACAAGTAAGAGTTAATGGAACTCTCTCATCGCTATTTAAGATAAACAATGGAACTCGTCAGGGTTGTCCGTTATCTCCTCTCTTGTATGTAATAACGATGGAACATTTAGCAACAGCCATACGTAATAACTCTTCTATACATGGAATCTCCATAAATAAGGTAGATTATAAAATATCTCTCTATGCGGATGATGTCTTACTATTTGTTTCTTCTCCTAGAATGAGTATTCCTTCTATTTTAAAGGAATTTAGTAAGTTTGGATATGTGAGTAACTTTAAAATTAATCTAACTAAATCAGACTTACTAAATATATCTTTGCCTAACGAGGAAGCTTCCTCTTTAGCCACATCTTATCCCTTTCAGTTACAGGAAGTAGCAGTGAAATACTTAGGAGTGATGATCTCTACAGATTTAACACATATTTATGAGTTAAACTTCCTATCTCTCTTGACACAAACCCAAATTTAGCTCTCATCATGGGCCAAACTTTCATTATCTTGGTTTGGCAGAATTAATACCATTAAAATGAACATCTTACCTAAATTCTTATATTTGTTCCAAACTTTACCAATAAAAATCCCTAAAACCTTTTTTAAAAAGCTAAATAAATGCCTTTTGCAATTCATATGGAGAGATATTAAGCCTAGGATAAACCGTAAAACGCTTTGTCGATTGAGGACAAGAGGAGGAGCAGCCTTGCCAGATTTCGAATGTTATTATAGAGCAGCAATGTTTTCAAATATCTTGGATTGGTTTCATCATTATACTGATAAACAATGGGTCCACATTGAAATAGAGAAATCCCCAATACATCCCAAGGCTGCGTTATGGGTCACCCTCAAGGATATGGGACAAGGCGCCCTGTGGCCAGAGATTACTTACACAATTCTGAAATGTTGGCATCAGTATTTAAAAACCTCTGCACTGTCTACGATCCCAAGTCCCCTTACTTCCTTGATAGATAATCCCGCTTTTCTTACTGGGCTTCATCTACAAACATTTTTGGAGTGGGACAGAACCTTTTGGCCACAGATTAGGCATGTGATTTCAAATACATTTATAACATATACAAACTTTCAAAATATACATAATCAAAAGAAAGGCCTTTGGTTTTTGTACCTACAGTTGCGAAGTTTTTATGTATCTTTGCAACCTGCAATAAATGTACATACAGTAGGCCATTAACAGAATTTGAGCAACTGTGCCTATCTTCTGAGGTCCCATTACACACTATTTCTAAAATTTATAAAATATTGGTGAATTTGGACTCGCCAGGTTTGCCTACTTACACGTTAAAATGGGCCTCTGAGTTGGGTTACTCGATCGAGGAAGAGAAATGGGGACAAATTTTTAATAACATGCATAAATTTTCAAGAGCATGTGATGCTCAGGAACGCAACTATAAATTGCTTTCCAGATGGTATCGGATGCCAAGGGACTTACATCACATATTTCCTTCTTATTCAGAACTGTGCTGGCGCTGCCATGTATCTGAAGGAGATTTTATTCATGTATGGTGGTCGTGTCCACCGGTTTGTAAGTTATGGGAGCAAATTATAAACCTCTTCAATTTAGTCACGGATGAGAGAATAACTAACTCGGTAGAGGTAACTTTGTTATCCCTCTTCCCAAATAAAATGTTAAAAGTAAGGAAATCTCTCTTGGGATTCTTCATGGTAGCAGCCAGGCAGTTAATACCTAGGTACTGGAAGACCTCCAGGACCTTTTCATTCTCAGAATGGATAGAGAACCTAAATTGTATTATGCGTATGGAAGAGCTGGTAGCGGAAAATAATAACACTATGGAGAAATTTAAAGGAGTGTGGAAGATTTGGTCAACATTTATGGGGATATAATTGACCCAACACCAAATTAGATCTGTTCGTGATGCTAGTATATGTGATAAATAACCATCCACAGGTTGTGAAACGGCGGTAGGGAGGTGGGGAGCAGAGGGAGGAAAGGGAGGGATACATTTTTCTTTTTACCCCCCCCCCCCTTTTTCCCCCCTTTCCCCCCCCCCTTTTTTTTTTTTCTCCCCCTCTTTGTCAGTTTAAACGTTTGTGATGTAGTGTGAAACTTCATTCTGTTGCTATGTGAATTTGAAAATCAATAAAAAGAGATTGAATGAACAGACCCTGCAAGGTTGGAACTATGTCTTTAGAGGCTGTTGCCTCGGGTAGGCCTCTTATACGAATGTTAACCCTGCGGCTGCGGTTCTCCATGTCATCCAATTGATCTAATAAGGTTTCAATCCTTTGATCCTATTGGTTACAGCGGGTTTGCAAAGTATGTATGGCAGGCGTCATGCCATCCATATTAGCCTCCAGCACCTCTACACTCCCTCCAATTTGGGCTGGGTCGGCCTGCAAAGCTTCTATATCTTGCCTCAGGACCCATTCCATGCGGGTCATAAAGTTCTCCAAGTTGGCCTTAGTGGGCAATGCCGTTATGTGTGAACGAAGGCCTTCATTGCCTAGGGCCTCCATGAGGTCCGCTTGTTCCCCCTGCATAGTTTCTGACCTGGGGGGTGCAGCAGTCTGGGGTGTGGGGGTATGCGGCCTAGCGGGGGCCTCTGTTGCAGGCTTCACATTAGGCCCAGGGACCGGGACGTCCGAAGTGTCGTCCGGTGAGGAGGAGGAGAGGTCCCGCAAGGTAGGGGATGGGATCCAGGGGGATGGAATGGGGGATGCTGCCTGAGTATCAGATGGGACTCACCCGCTGCCATCTTGGGTCGCGCTGTGTGTGCCCCTCGGTCTCCCGCAAAGTACACGTCCAAAGAGCTGGATCGTAGTCTGGGGGTCCTCTGCGGCTGCGGGGATGGTCTCCGCTTTGTAGGCATCCTCTTTGGCGGTTGTGGAGTCTGCAGGAGCTGCTGCGGTCCTGGTGTTAGGAGTGGGTCAGACGGAGCTCAGCTCACACACGTCTGCTCGCTTCCATGCCTCGGCCACGCCCCCCACCTCTTCCTCTTTTGATATGAGCAGTTGAAGGATTTTATCACAAGTTTGCACTTTTGAATTGCTGAAGACAAGACTACAGATAAACAAATAAAATGTATGTAAGAGGATTTGTTTCACCTCTTGTGTATCACCTGAGGCTATTCACTTCACAGGGTATATATGAGGGTTTACAACAACTTTAAGTGAACCCTTACAAATTAACTGATCATCTTTTTTCATAAAAAAAACTTTTCTTCAACTCCTGTTTCTCTGTTGGAGTCCGATTCTGAAATGCCTGCCCTAGACAAAGAACATTGAGGCAGTATTGGAGGAACCTGCATGAGATTTTTCTCCCCAAGATTTCCATTATATTGAAGAGTGGGATTAATAACCTAGAGAATAAAATGGCGGTCATTGCAAAACTTTGTCACACCGTATTTTGCGCAGCGGTCTTCCAAGCGTGCTTTTTTAAAATAAATTCAGTTTTTTTAGTTAAATACGAAAACAGTAAATTTAGGCTATTTTTTCCATATTGTGAAAGATAATGTTACGCCGAGTAAAATTATACCCAACACGTCATGCTTCAAAATTGCGTCCACTCGCGGAATGGAGACAAACTTTGCAACTTAAAAATCTCCGTTGGCGACGTTTAAAAAATTCTACAGGTTAGCAGTTTTGCGTTTTAGAGGAGGTCTAGTGCTAGAATTATTGCTCTCACTCGAATGATCGCAGCAATACCTCACATGTGTGGTTTGAACACAGTTTTCATATGTGGGCGGGACTTGCGTATGCGGTCGCTTCTGCGCGCAAGCTCGGTGGGACGGAGCGCTTAATTTTTTTTTATTTTGCTTTTGACTTTTTATTTTCACACTGTTCTTTTGAAAAACATTCCTTGTAATAGAAAAAAGCATGCCAGGACCTCTTAAATATGAGATCTGGGGTCAAAAAGACCTCACATCTCATATTTACACTAAAATGCAAAAAAAAAAAAAAAAATTGAAAAAAATGACATCTCAAAAAAAAAAAAAAAAAAGTACCCTTTAAGACCGTTGGGCGGAAGCGAAGTGTGACGTAATTTCCGCCCTGCCGTATTATGGAGCCAAGTGAGTCAGCTCAGTCGGCTCACGGACACGGGGGGAGAGGATCGGATCATCTCCGCCGCTGCTGGCGGGTCCGGTAAGTGGCGGAGATGACGGGAAAGCGGCGGGAGGGGGGTAACCTGTCCCGCCGCTGATAAAAGTGATCTCGTTGCGAATCCGCCGCCAAGACAACTTTTATCTTGTTCAGAACCGCCTGAAGAAAAAAACGGTATCTGCAGTTGCAGGCACCATTCAGATATCGCCACTCAAACCCAAGGACTTCAATAGAGGTGGAGTCCCTGACTCCTGGAGTCTCCCTATATATTCAGACGTTATTAAATCTACCATCTGGTAAGCGCAATAATATGGTGGAGGATGTCACAGAATTTCACATCTGATGATAATTTACCTTGCCAGTTTTGAATATATCAAGATTTGCCCCATTTGCACTCCATTGCACGTTATTGCTTGCTTTGCATATTTTGGACTACTTATGAACTTGAACCTTTTCTATTTTGACTGTTTTGCACATCTAATATTTATATTTGAATTTTGATTCTCCAACGCTATGCACCTATTGATATAATAATTAGGGATGCACCGAAATTTTGGCGGCCGAAACGTTTCGGCCGAAAATGGCATTTTCGGCACTTAGCTGAAAGAAAATAAATGCCGATAATGAATCCGAAAAGGGGGTGGGGTCACGCAGGGTCGCCCCACCCCCTGGGTGCCGCACTTTTGTCATCCTGACAGTCCTCCCCTCCCTTCTCATGATCTCATGTTGTGTCACAGAGCTGCATTAAATCACTGGGCAGCTCTGTAACAGTGTCCCGCCTCCTAGGCAGCCTCTTGACGTTGTTACGGAGCTGCCCAGTGATTTAATGCAGCTCGTGACACAACATGAGATAGCAGGCACAGACATTCAGGGCTGATCCTGAACACTACAGACGCTGGGAGGGAGGGGGCAGGGGAAGCATCTGATAAAACATGCCGTGCTGAAATTAGATGCCGGTCTCCAGAAACCCCACCCACTTGCTGCTCTCCTCCCCCTCCAATGGCTGCTCTGTCCTCTGCTATGTGTGTCACTGTGTGCAGATGACTTCGCGCACATCACCTCCAGCATGTCTGCACTTAACTCCACACATCCCCTCTGCCACCTCTCCCTGCTGGCCTGCGAAAAAATGAAAGCAGCCAAACTGATATACTGCTCAGCATTCTAATCAATCTCTCCCTCTCTGTCTCTCCCTCTCTGTCTCTCCCTCTCTGTCTCTCCCTCTCTCTCCCTCTCTCTCCCTCTCTCTCCCTCTCTCTCCCTCTCTCTCCCTCTCTCTCCCTCTCTCTCCCTCTCTCTCCCTCTCTCTCCCTCTCTCTCCCTCT
>BLSH010110468.1:145059-161318 GCA_018402905.1 Glandirana rugosa | reverse complement strand
GAGACAGACGTGGACAAGCACAGCAAAACAGGCAGCCTCAGGAATACTGTCCATAGTAGCCAGTAGAGATATTGGCAGCACAGTCAAAGCATTGGTCCAGGTAGCAGGCAGGGATGTGGTCAGCAGCAGCAAAATGTGCATCCATGCAGCAGGCAGGAATACTGTCCATAGCACAGGCAACAGGCAGAGATACAGCAGGCAGAGTACAGCCAAAAGCATTGGGTCCAGGCAGCAGGCACATAGTCCATAATAAGTCCGGGGTCAGTGCAGGCAGAGATATTGTCAGTACAGCCAAAGTATCTGTCCAGGCAGCAGGCAGGACCATCAAGCTTAGGGCCTCTGTCAAGAAAGAATGGGGCAGGGGTAGAGGCTTCTCCCACCCAAGTCGCTTTGAAGCCTCCGGACACCAGACCCTGTTCTGGGAATTAAAATCAGTTAAGATCAGTCCAAGGGGCAGGCAAAAACATGGTCAACAGGCCGAGGTCAGTGCAAGTAAAAGGCAGAAATAGACGGTAGGCAGAGGGATAGTCGATACAATCCAGGGTCAGTTCACTTGAAAGGCAGAAATATGGCGGATAAACAATGCAGACGGCAGGCAGAGGCATAGTCCATAAACAGGCCAGGGTCAGTTCACATGGAAGGCAGTGGTATGGTTGGTCCAGGGAAATAATCAGCACAGGAATTTAAAATTGGGAAATGGCATTTGAAATATTATTGAAATACTAATAATTTACAAGTATATGATAGCGTTTGAAGCATTGTCCAATACAAAGGCCAGGATTGGAGGGACATTGGGGACAATAGAAACTGGTGTCTTTCCTAACTCCTCTTTTGCTGCACACCCAACATCTTTTTTGGCGTCTTCTTCCGGTTGTTGATGGGGGAATATGTTCAGGAAAATGGCGCTCATGCAGTCTGCAAATATGTGGTGATTAGACTCTGTGGGAAGCCCTTTCTGTTCTTTCTTGTAGTACCGCAGGCCAAAGTATCCTTCCGATATAGGTGGCAGAAATGGGGCAAACTTGTGTAATAGTTGTCCATGTAAATATGATATCCCTTCTTGAAGAGTGGGTAAGTCAATTCTCAGACAATCTTCCCGCTTATTCCTAGGTACAATGGACAATAAGGGGGCTGGAGATGGGAGTCTTTGCCTTCATATATACGAAAGGCGTGCACATATCCCATGGAACTTTCACACAGCTTGTTGAGCTTTACTCCATATCTGGCCCTCTTACTGGGGATGTACTGCTTCATACCAGGCGGCCTGTGAAGTGGACCAGGGATTCGTCCACGGAAATATTTTGTTCAGGGATGTAGAGTTCAGCAAAACATTTCAATTAGGGGGCGAATTTTAAATAGTCTGTCAAAGTCGGGATGATTTTGGGGGGGGCGCTGCGAGTTATTGCTGAAATGCAGGAACCACATTATCATGTCATAACGGGACCTGGTCATGACAGATGAAAAAATTGGCATATGGTGGATAGGGTGGGTCGACCAATATGCGTGTAGTTCATTTTTTTTGTAATCCCCATGTTGAAGGTAAGGCCAAAAAATATTTTAAGCTCCTGCATGGTTAGGGGTCTCCATTCAAAACGACGGGCATAGAAAGAGTTGGGGTTGTTCCGAATGTGTTGATGGGCATAAAGGTTTGTCTGGTCCATGATGCTTTGCAATAGCTCATTAGGAAAAAATAGGCTAAAAAAATAAATTTCGGAAAAAACTTCCGTGTTGGCCTGCACGCCTGGCTGTGCTGTAAAAGGGGGATTGTGGGTGACCCTGTGCTAGAAGGTAGCCACTGTGGATTTGCCAAGGAATCTGGAAGCTGGGTTTGGGCCCTAATTCTTTGATGTGGGATTCCAATGCTTGTTCTGGGCCTCTCTTCTCGTCTAGCGCCGTTGGCATTTGCCGATTGGCCATTAGGGTCTCTTGCGCTGCTGGTAGCTGCCTCGTCTTCAAACCGTCTTGTTTTCCGACGGACTACTTCCTCCTCAAATTCAGACGATGACACACTTTCTTCAATGGGCTGGTATTCCAAATCAGAACCCTAATCGGAACTGTCACTGGTCGATGAGAGCTCCCCGCTGCTCTCATCGGTCAGGAGTAGCATTTTGTATGCTTCTTCTGCAGTGTATACCTTTTTGGACATGGTGGCTGTTTGAAAGGTTACACTGGACTGCTCGTCAAGCAGGTGTACTCTGATGGACTGGCGGGTACTCTGATGGACTGGCAGGTACTCTGATGGACTGGCGGTTACTCTGATGAACTGACAGGTACTCTGATGAACTGACAGATACTCTGATGGTATAGCAGGTACTCTGATGGACTAGCAGGTAGTCTGATGGACTGGCGGGTAGTCCAATGGGCTGGCAGGTACTCTGATGGACTGGCGGGTACTCTGATGGACTGGCAGGTACTCTGATGGACTGGCAGGTACTCTGATGGAATGGCAGGTGCTCTGATTTGATGATAGGGTACTCTGATGGACTGGCAGGTACTCTGATGGACTGACGTCATATGATGTCGGCCCGGATCGAGGAGCAGTTCCTGCCGACATCATTTTAATATGACTCGGTAGGGAACTGGTTAATCTGCTTGTCTTCAGCAAACTGTTTATGGGCTTTCTTGTACATCATCTTTAGAAGTAGCTTCCTTCTGGGAGGACAGCCATGCAGACCAATATGATGCAGTGAGCGGCGTATGGTCTGGGCACTGACAGGCTGACTCTCCACCCCTTCAAGCTCTGCAGCAATGCTGGCAGCACTCATACGTCTATTTCCCAAAGACAACCTCTGGATATGACGCTGAGCACATGCACTCAACTCGACCGTGGCGAGGCCTGTTCTGAGTGGAACCTGTCCTGTTAAACCGCTGTATGGTCTTGGCCACCGTGCTGCAGGTCAATTTCAGGGTCTTGGCAATCTTCTTATAGCCAAGGCCATGTAGAGCAACAATTTTTTTTTTAGATCCTCAGAGAGTTCTTTGCCATATTGAGCTTCCAGTGACCAGCATTAGAGAGTGATAACACCAAATTTAACACACCTGCTCCACATTCACACCTGAGATTTTGTAACACTAACGAGTCACATGGCACCGGGGAGGGAAAATGGCTAATTGGGCCCAATTTGGACATTTTTACTTAGGGGTGTACTCACTTGTGTTGCCAGCAATTTAAACACGAATGGCTTTGTGTTGAGTTATTTTGAGAGGACAGCAAAATTACACTGTTATACAAGCTGTAACTTCTTTGGTCGACCATGGCGAGGACTGTTCTAATTGGAACCTGTCCTGTTAAACTGCGGTATGGTCTTGTCCACCGTGCTGCAGCTCAGTTTCAGGGTCTTGGAAATCTTCTTATAGCCTAGGCCATCTTTATGTAGACCAACAATTCTTTTTTTTTTTCAGATCCTCAGAGAGTTGTTTGCCATGAGGTGCCATGTGGAACTTCCAGTGACCAGTATGAAAGCGTGAGAGTGATAATACCAAATTTAACACACCTGCTCCCCATTCACAACTGAGACCTTGTAACACTAACGAGTCACATGGCAACGGGGAGGGAAAATGGCTAATTGGGCCCAATTTGGACATTTTCACTTAGGGGTGTACTCACTTTTGTTGCCAGCAATTTAAACATTAATGGCTTTGTGTTGAGTTATTTTGAGGGGACAGCAAAATTGCACTGTTATACAAGCTGTACACTCACTACTTTACATTGTAGCAAAGTGTAATTTCTTTGGTGTTGTCACATGAAAAGATAGGGTAAAATATTTACAAAGTTGTGAGGGGTTTACTCACTTTTGTGAGATACTGTAGCCGCCCAGTGGCTCACAAGGTAGCACACCTGCCTAGCAGTGCTGAGTTTCTGGTTTTGAATCCCAAATATGCCACTTCATGTAACGAATCACATGACACTGGGAAGGGAAACTGGCTAATTGGGCCCAATTTGGACATTTTCACTTAGGGGTGTACTCACTTTTGTTGCCAATGGTTTCAACATTAATGGCTGTGTGTTGAGTTATTTTGAGGGGACAGCAAATTCACACCGTAATACAAGCTGTACACTCACGAATTTACATTGTAGTAAAGTATAATTTCTTCAGTATTGTCGCATGAAAAGATGTCAGAGGTGTACTGAGATACTGTATATCCCTGTACCTGATGGGGTTTCTTTCTTTTGTATTGACCTACCCCCTCTCCTTCCTCTCTGTTTGTTTTTCTGAACTGCTGGTTGTGGTTGGAAAAATATTGTGGCAGACCTCTCTGCCACCCTCCTGGATTCAAGGGCATTGGTTGATTCCCCCCTCCTGGCCTCTGAAAATCCCCCTCCTCATGAGAGGTATGTTCTAACAATGGGGAATATCGATTGTAGGTACCACCATGACTACCATAATGTTGTTGAGGCTTACCTCTATTAGGACCCCCCCGTACCTCCAGGTGGGTATTGTTGATAATTATTATACCAATCTTGAGTGGGAGGGAACCTAGGGAAAGGCAAAGGGGGTGCATTTTGCTTATAGGGAGACTGGTGATATCCATCCCTCCTGCCCCTACCCCTCCTATTACTTCCCCTCCTATTGTTGGATACCTGATAGTAACGGGCCCTTTGGGGGGTACCAACCTCATCGTACACAGGGTTAGTATACCCAAAAGTACTACTATGCCTCGGTGTAGGTAAGGGTGAATTAATATTACCTGGGCCAGGATTTACAGGTAAATCAGAATTGGGGGGCATAACCCCTTCATTAGAGCTGGATTGCCATTTATATATTTTCCCTTTGCCAAAATCATCAAGATCCCTAATAAACTTCTTTTTCTTAAATTGTGTCTCAGAAGCCCATTTTACTCGTTTATTTTTTAATTCTGTTGATAATCTAAGGAACTCCTCCGTCTCTTTGTAAGGTTCCATACTATTTTTAAGATCTCTGATTTGGATCTCTACATTTCTAATTTTTTTCTGCTTCTGGAGTAATAAAAATTCAAGTAGCTCAAGACCATTTTTAGTGAAAATGTCCTCTCATTCCTTCATGGATTCCTCATCCAGAAGGCTATCATTGGGAGGTACATCCCACCTAAGCCCTCTGGGAATAAGTTTTGCAGAGATGTACTGCTCGAACGATGTAATATCCCACCAAGCTTTAACCTTCTTTTCAAAAATATGCCCTAATTTCTTGAAGGTGTGAGCCAACTCATTCACCTGTCGTTGGGCTGGTTTCTAGAGAATACATTATCAATTTTTATTTTCCTTTTCTCCAAATATTGGAAAACCTCCACGTGCTGCTGGTAGATTGTGATTGAAAGATATGAATAAAACAAGTAAACCAATCAGCACCACACCAAGCCCTAACTTCTAAGCAGCTGAACACTAAAGGTCAACCAATCAAATCCTTAATATATAATCATTAATAAGAAGTGCAGTGCTGATAAAGTGACTAAAATGAATGTCATGAAAATACTCAAAACTGTACAGAATTCTCATGTGCAATCAGAAAGTTCATAAAAGACCAATCAATAAATAAATCAAAGAAGCATATAGTTAATAAAAATATGCAGAGAACGCAGACACAAGAAATTCCCAGCGTGATGAATGTGCTCAAGACTATCTCATGCAAATGGGTAGGTAAATGTGCTTCCTCCACCGACATATAAAGCCGCTCACCTCACGGAATGGACCCCTGAATGAACAGAAGGTCAAGCCAGTATTCCCGTATTGGGTAACGAGATGTTGACAGCGCCTCCTTGGAACTCAAATGGTTAATGTTTCGCACAGCTCCACAGTACTATCAGGTCTCTGATTCCAGCGGGGATAGATGGATATCTCATACCGCGGTAATGTCATGGAAAAGTAATGAACAATATATAGTGCTGTCCGTAATAGACAATCATTTATTGTAAAAAGAAAGATTGCACTTACAAGCAAGGCACTATCACCAGGTGTCGGGTACACAAATAAAAAAGAGGAATCTCTGCAAGTTTTGAAGAGTGGTTGCAGATGAGTCAGTGTTTGTCTCCCATACGCGTATCATCCCAGTGAGCAGGACTTCATCAGTGGTTACGGAGACACACTAATCATCTGCTATAAATATACATACCACCCACCTAGTCTCAGAGCAAGTCACGTTCTCACTCAGCAGGTTGGCTCTGGTGACTAAGACATTCTAGCTCATTAAAAAGCACCTGAGCCTAAACAGGCTTACACACCGCCCATTCAATTCCTATGTCCCCTGAGCATTTCCAAGGGAAAGGAAAAAACAAAGCAACTGGGACACCAGTTGCATGCTGTATAAAAGATAAAGAAATATTTTTCTTTTTCCTCTATAATTTTAATGGTTAAAATTCACTTAAACCCTGACCAAACCCGGGCACTTCTTTACCATAACCAACTCCATCCAACATTAGGCCTAGATTTGACACATTACATCAGACGTGAAGATCAGCCCCCGTTCCTCACACTCATCTATACATGATCAACATTTCCCACACAGACTCCTCCTGGACCATAAACCAAACAACAGCCTCCACATTAAACTCTTTGACCTCCTGAAGCACGGAGACAGTGTCCATCCCACGTCCGATACCTACCATTCCCACACCCAGCACATTAGTTGCTGACCTCTTCCAGAACCCCTCAATACCTCGGGGTGCGCTAGCCAGTCTAAGCCCACCCCCGGATTTATCTCCCATCCCCTATTTCATCCCTTTCACCTCTTACACTTGCCTTCCCTCCCTTCCCACTTCCCGCACGGAGGTATCCCAAGTTTCCCTTTTGAGCACGCTTAAGTCTTAGCCGAGCCTCCCTCCCCTCCTACCCCTCCACCCTCCCCATCTACTTCACCCCTATCACTACCCCCGTCCTTATACACGCACATCTCTCTCTCCCTCCCAGCCCACCCACCTCTGGAAGCCATGGAAGGGGCGCGAACCGAGAAACACACAAGCTCCCTTCGTCAACCTCCTACCCCTTACGCACCCCCCAATGTAGCAACCCTTAAAGGTAACCGCACATTACTATCTCACACTGTGGGACAGACCACTTACCCTTGCCAACATTTACAGCCCCAACACCGCCCAAGTCCCTTTCTTCAGAAAGATTACCCGCCTCCTCGCCTCATTTCAATCGGGAATGATGATCCTAGGGGGGGACTTTAATATACCACTAGATCCTCTCATTGACTCCTCAACAGGTACCTCTCACCTCCCATTTCAAGCGCTTTGCCAAATCAGAGAAAGATTATACCTTCTTCTCAGCCCCACACAACAAACATTCCCGACTGGACTACCTCTTCATTAGTCAGCAGGACCTTCCACACGTAACCCAATCTTCCACTGACCTTATCAGATCACAACCCGATTACACTTACGGTAACCTTCCCCGAACACTCATACACATCAAAGATTTGGAGACTCGACCCCAGTCTACTGACCAACCTAATTAAAGTGAAGGAGCTCGGCACCACCATTACCAACTACTTTACAGAAAACTATACACCAGATGTCTCGCCCACCACCCAATGGGAAGCACACAAGTGCGTAATACGTGGCCACCTCATCTCCCTCGCTTCGTCCATAAAACGTGAAAGACAAAAACACATTAACAACCTCATAACCAAAATTAAAACACTCGAAAAGGCACACAAAGGGGACCTAGCCCAACATACATACCAGGAACTCATTGACACAAGAAAGGCCCTTTTAGAGGAACTCAATAGAAAAATAAAAACGACAATACACCCTATCCCAAAAATTATTTTATGAGCATGGCAACAAGAGCGGCCACTTACTAGCACAGGCCCTCCGAGCCAAAAAATCTAAAGCCACAGTCCATGCACTCAAAACCCCAACAGGCCATGCCCTAAAAAGCAACCCTGACATAGCGCATGCCTTTGAGCACTTTTATGCAAGCTTATATAACCTATCCTCCCCAGAAAAACAACAAGCTGACTCTAAAACCAAGCCACTTCTCATAGAGAATTTTCTGGAAAAACACTGCCCCAGATCCCTTACATCAGACATGACAAAAGCCCTAGATCTCCCCATTACGAAACAGGAATGGGACATTGCGCTTAAACAACTAAAACCGGGAAAGAGCCCGGGTCTGGACGGCCTATCAACCGCGTATTACAGAACCTTTGCGAACATACTCTCTACCCCCTTCCTTAAGACATTTAACTCTCTATCTCCAGACCAACCCCTCCCCGCAAGCATGCTGGAAGCACATATTGTAGTCATACCCAAAGAAGGGAAAGACACCACACAGCCAGCAAATTAGGCCAATTTCCCTTCTGAACCTAGATATAAAAATATTTGCCAAAATCCTGGCAAACAGATTGCTTCCTCTCCTCCCACCCATGATTGACCGAGACCAAGTCAGCTTTATCCCTGGCAGGGAGGCCAGGGATAACACGATTAAAGTAATAAACCTACATCACCTCCTATCCACCTCCAATCAAGCAGGTTTTTTCCTATCCCTAGATGCAGAGAAGGCATTTAACCGGGTGGCCTGGGGCTACATGGAAGCGACTCTCCGCCACCTGGGAATGGGTGAGCACCTATTAAGCTTTATAATGATGCTTTACTCAAACCCAACTGCAATAGTCCATGTCAATTGCTCCCTGTCAAATGCCTTCCCCATCCTCAACGGCACCAGACAAGGGTGCCCCCTCTTCCCAATACTATATGTCCTTACTTTAGAACCATTTCTACGGGCACTTAGAAACAATCCTAATATAAAGGGCATTCAAACCCCCTCAAAAGAATACAAACTAGTGGCCTTCGCCGATGATATCTTCCTCTTTCTCCCTGAACCACACATCTCCCTCCCCAATCTATTGGAAGAATTTAAACAATTTAGAGGAATCTCCAATCTTAAGATAAATTTTTCTAAATCACATGCACTCAACGTCTCCCTCCCCAATCGTATAGTGCACCAATGCAAAGAAAACTTCCCTTTCCAATGGCAGAATGAAGGAATCACTTACCTGGGAATATAACTTCCTAGACATCTAGATAACCTATACAACAAAAATTACCTACCCATACTGCAAACTCTTACCAATGACTTCAAACAATGGAATAAGACGATCTTCTTATGGTTCGGCAAAGCGGCCATCCTAAATATGAACGCTTTGCCACGCCTCCTTTACATCGTACAAGCTGCCCCAGTTCACATCCCAACCACTTTCTTCAAAAACTACAAGAGCCTCTGTACCAGTTTTCTCTGGGGAAACAAAGGACCCAGGATAAGCTACTCTCAACTTTCTCTACCCAAACACAAAGGTGGGATAGGCCTACCAGACATCCAAAACTACGACATCGCCTGCCAACTCACATGAATAATAGATTGGAACATACACGCCAAATATAAAGACTGGGTCCCCTTGGAAGCCTTCTTCTCTACTCTACCACTCCAGTCCCTCCCTCGGATACCTCAAAAAAATATTCAGACTGATCTCCGATCCAACCCCCTTATCGACCCAACCCTCAAATGCTTTCAAGAGGTGTGCAAAAAGTCACCGCTATCCTCAAACCCGGGTCCACTCACCCCCTTCTGCGAAAACCCCGATTTCCCTCCAGGGACAAACAACAAGTTTCTAAATGACAGTTGGCCACACGAGGAGGCAACAATCCACCATCTCTTTGATCGAGGTAAACCCCTGCCATACGACAATTTACCATCCAAAAAAGGGCAACCCCCCCATTTCCCCTTGGAACTACACACTACTATCACATTATATCTGGGATCTAGACAGGAGGTTCAGGGTTTCCAGACCCCTTTCCCCTTTGAGAACCTTTGTCATATGCAAGCACCTCAATGCCATCTACTTGCCACGGCACATTCCCTCTTAACCACAAATATCCCCTCAAACGCAGGACGGGCATGCCCAGCATGGGAAAGAGACCTAGCTATATCTATATCCCCAGACGACTGGGAAGAAACATACAGAACCGTACATAAGGGATCAATACATGCAACCACTCAGGAGAATAACTACAAAATCCTGACCAGATGGTACCGCACACCCACCATCACCAACAAATTCAATCCAAACAGTCCAGACACTTGCTGGTGCTGCAATAAGGAGGAAGGGACACTACTGCACATTTTCTGGGACTGTCCCATCATTCAAACATATTGGCTAGAGGTACACTGCATTATCACAAAGGTGACCACATACTCCCTCGAGTTCTCCCTGGCACAATTACTTCCACACTACTCCACCTCCCCTAACCCCGGATACCTCAAATCCCTCGCCATGCATATGGTGAACGCTGCCAAGCAATGCATCCCAGTCCATTGGGGTACCCCACAACCCCCCTCAATTAAAGAATGGCTGACCAGAATAGCCAAGATAGCGGAAATGGAGCGCCTTATACACATAGCCCATGATACACCTACAAAATTCTCCTCCAAATGGGCCAGTTGGACCCACTTCCTAACAACGGCAGACTACGCAGACAATACCGCGTCCTACGCAACTTGAGGTAATACCCCATGTACCACCCCACCCTAAACTAATGAAAGAATAGACTCCAACTACTCCCACACACCCGACCATGAACCGAAACTATGTCGGGGCAACCCCCATACTCGCCACATCGAAACTACAGTGCGTACTCCTTCCATTACTCCCCTATCCACTCCCACGGAGGGAGAGAGAAATGGTAACCCACCCCCTCCATCCCCCTCCCATTCCTCCCCCATCTTCTACCACACACTACCCACCCCACCTTACCCCATCATAGATTTTATTCCATCAGTAATCAGACAGAATCATAGACAGCTGAAAATTCGACCACACACCACTAGGACTGACCCTACCACTAGCTCACTAACCAGGCTGCAAAAACACCTTGACCTGCCCACTACCAGCCTGGTATCAAAGGCCCATGTTTTAACCAAAGACTCAGGACAACCAGCCCTACGACCCCCTCTATCATCAAACCCCCTCACCTACAGGTGAGGTACATATACTGGTGAAACCCACATGTGGTCCCCAATTGAACAGTTTGTTAACCCTACAGCAGACCACGGTGTTCAATCCATTTACATTTGTTCCGCTTGTACTATACAACCTGATTCTGTGTCAAAACACGCTGTACTGTACCTATTTTGCTTATTCTTTATTCAATAAAATCTTTATGGGAAAAAAAATTAAAAATTCGCTTAAAAGAGATATATACCATATCCCTAATTGACAATGATAATGTTCATATGCTTAGAAGTTAGGGTTTGGTGTGGCGCTGATTGGTTTACTTGGTTTATTTGATGCTACTAGCCTATTTTTGGGCTGTTTCCCCCATTCTTTTTGCAGGACCTTTCAAGCTCCATCAGGTTGGATGGGGAACTTCGATACACAGCCATTTTCAGATCTCTCTAGAGATGTTCAATCGGGTTCAAGCCTGGATCTGGTTGGGCCACTCAAGGACATTCACAGAGTTGTCCCGTAGCCACTCCTTTGTTATCTTGGCTGTGTGCGTAGGATCATTGTACTGTTGGAAGATGAACCTTCAACCCAGTCTGAGGTTCAGAGCGTTCTGGAGCAGGTTTTCATCAAGGATGTCTCTGTACATTGCTGCATTCATCTTTCCCTCGACCCTGACTTGTCTCCCAGTTCCTGCCGCTGAACAACATCCCCACAGCATAATGCTGCCACCACCATGCTTCACTGTAGGGATGTTATTGGCTAGGTAATGAGCGGTGCCTGGTTTCCTCCAGACAGGACACTTGCCATTCAGGCCAAATAGTTCAATCCTTGTTTCATCAGACCAGAGAATTATGTTTCTCATGGTCTGAGAGTCCTTCAGGTGCCTTTTGGCAAACTCCAGGTGGGCTGTCATGTGCCTTTTACTGAGGAGTGGCTTCCGTCTGGCCACTCTACCATACAGGCCTGATTGGTGGAGTGCTGCAGAGATGGTTGTTCTTCTGGAAGGTTCTTATCTCTCCACAGAGAAAGGCTGGAGCTCTGTTAGAGTGACCATCGGGTTCTTGGTCACCTCCCAGACTAAGGCCCTTCTCCCCTGATTGCTCAGTTTGGCCGGGCAGCCCGCTCTAGGAAGAGTCCTGGTGGTTCCAAACTTCTTCCATTTACAGATGATGGAGGCCGCTGTGTTCATTGGGACCTTCAATGCTGCAGAAATGTTTCTGTACCCTTCTCCAGATCTGTGCCTCGATGCAATCCTATCTCTGAGACAGTTCTTTGGACTTCATGACTCGGTTTGTGCTCTAACATCCACTGTTAACTGTGGAGCCTTATATAGACAGGTGTGTGCCTTTCCAAATTATGTCCAATCAACTGAATTTACCACTGGTGAACTCCAATCAAGTTGTAGAAACATCTCAAGGATGATCAGTGGCAACTGGAGGCACCTGAGCTCAATTTTGAGTGTGATGACTAAGGCTGTGAATACTTATGTACATGTGCTTTTTTTATTTTTAAATAAATTTGCAAAGATTTCAAACAAGCTTCTTTCACGTTTTATTATAGGGTATTGTTTGTAGAATTTTGAGGAAAATAATGAATTTAATCCATTTTGGAATAAGGCTGTAACATAACAAAATGTGGAAAAAGTGAAGCGGTGTGAATACTTTCTGGATGCACTGTATTAATCATGTCAAGATAGTTACTAAACATTTTTAAAATACTAGTGTGACATTGGTGTATTTACAATCTGTGCTCTGGGATGATATTGCAACAGTGGCCAACTTTTTTTTAACATATTGGCCTAAGTGTACTAATTTGCTCTCTTCAACTTAACTCAATCTTATCTCAATACTACATTAACAATTTATGGCAACAGTTTTTTTAGTTTTTCTTCTTACACGCAATGCAATGTAGCGTCAAAAGGGGGGAAAAAAGCTTTCCTAAAATAAAGTAAAAAATTTTACATTGACCATTCTGCTATAGTACATTAAAAGTTGCACATATGTAATATCATTGTAATCAGCAGATTTTGTTGATACGTGGGGGTAAATATATGTGCAGACTAAGTAAAAGTTTAATATTGAAAACTTGCAGAAAAATGCTTTTGTTCAATTTTTTTACAACTTATTCCCAATAAAAACCAAGGAAATAAAAATATATAAAATATGTCTGTCCAAGTTTATTTTCAAATTTAAGCCCTATATGTCACAAAAAATATGATGTATAATTTTTAAAAGCAAACAGTGCTTTTTTTTAAATTCACTAGACTTCAATGGAGACGTGACAGAAAAGCATGTAGTTTGTTTTGCATTCTGAAATCTGCCCAACAACAAATTTTCCAAAAAAAAAAAAAAAGCTATGAAAAATCAAAACAAGGCAAAAGCTCGGTAAAGTTGTGGTAAAAGCCATGGAAAGCACAGTAAAAAGTAGTGTAGAAATGCTCAAAGGCCACATGCATAGATGTGAATCGAGCTTTCGGGAGAAAAAGGCCTGGAGAATCCAGTAGTAAACAATCAAAGCTACTAAAGAGCTAAAAAAATGTCTAAATGTTAAAGGATAGGTTCACCTTTTGGAACATGCTACATGTTACACCTGTATATAGGGTGTAACACGTTCCAGCACAGCACACCCCACTCACCTCCTGTATTGATATGAAGGTCAGTGGGGGGGAACAGGAGAAACATAATTCATAGGAGGATTCCTTTGTAATGGAGTGGTATTCAGTGGTGCTGGCAGCATAAGAGCTAAGTATTTACTTTAGTCTTTTACAGGACCACTTTCTCTCGGCAACTTAGTTTAAGGATAGAATCAATTTGTGAAGGATAATGAAACCCAAAAGCAAACTCATAATATATTGCAGCTTGTCAGTACTTTAGCTGTGGTGGTGCTTTTTTTTTTATAGATAAAAATAGCATTTTCATTAAGTACAGAAGATACCTAATTTTGCCAGAAAGTAAGTGCTTACTGTATATCTACAGCCCTGGCCAAAAGTTTTGGGAATGACACAAACATTAATTTTCACAAAGTCTGCTGCCTCTGTGTTTATGATGGCAAGTTGCATATACTACAGAATGTTATGAAGAGCGATCAGGTGAATTGCAATTAATAGAAAAGTTCTTCATGAAAATGATATTTATATATATTTCCACTGCATTCCAGCCCTGCCACAAAAGGACCAGCTGACTTCAATCTCTCGTTAACACAGGTGTCAGTGTTGACGAGGAAAAGGCTGAAACTCACTCTGTAATGCTGATTGAGATAGCATAACAGACTGAAAGCTTTAGGCTGGGTTCACACTATCCAACATTAAAATGGTCCGACTTTGATCCTACTTTACTGTGCTATTTACATTGTGTCCTACATTGGTCCAATTTCTGTGAAAAGGGATCAGACTTTGATCCCGACAATACCAGGCACCTTGTGCTCTGGGGATCTTGAAGAGGAAAAATTAAAAAAAAAAGAAACGGCATGGGGTCCCCCTCCAAGAGCATACCAGGCCCTTTGGTCTGGTATGGATTTTGAGGGGAACACCCAACACCGAAAAAATGGCATAGGTCCCCCCCAAAATCCATACCAGACCCTTATCCGAGCACGCAGCCTGGTAGGCCAGGAAAGGGGGTGGGGACAATCGAGCGCCCCCCTCCTGGACCATACCACCATACCGCCCAGGCTGTGGCGTCATAAGGGGGCCCGCCCCATGTCATATAAGTCCATGCAGAGCGCAGATACACCATTAGTCCGGGAGATCGGGTTGTGTCAACATGGGAAGAAGAGCAGAAGGAGAAGACAGCGGCAAAAGAGCAGAAGACCCCACAAAAGAGCAGAAGAAAGAAGATGCTGGAGAGGGAGAAGAGCCATAGAGGGGAGAAGATGCTGGAGCTGATTTAATAGGGGTTATGTATTTCCCTATGTTTATGGGGTTTACTTGCTGATTAATGTTTGTTTGTTTCTACTAGCCCTTCTGTGGGCAGTTTTTATGTGAACTAATAAATGTTTTACTTTTAAGCATTTTTTCTATCATCTGATCTTTCAGAGATGGGGTTGACTGAGCACCTTTAAAGTCCCATTACTTTATTACCCTATGTAATTCATTTTGTGTTCCACTGGGGATGGGGTGCTGGTCACAGGTATAGGTCTGCATCCTATGTTGTTTCTCCGATTTAATAAAATACTTTAAAAGCCCGTGTAGTGTGTTTTTTTTTTCCATTTTCCTTTTAGGTGAACGGGTAGAGGTACAATGTACCCCATATTCATTCACATAGGGTGGGGGGCCAGGATCTGGGGGCCCTCTTGTTAAAGGGGGCTTCCAGATTCCAATAAGCCCCCCACCCGCAGACCCCCAACAACCACCGGCAAGGGTTGTCGGGAAGAGGCCCTTGTCCTCATCAACATGGGGACAAGGTGCTTTGGGGTAGGGGGTACAGAGCCCCCCTGCCCCAAAGCACCCATACTCCCCATGTTGAGGGCATGCGGCCTTGTATGGTCCAGGAGGGGGGAGGGCGCTCGCTCGTCCCCACCCCCTTTCCTGGCCTGGCAGGCTGCGTGCTCAGATAAGGGTCTGGTATGGATTTTGGGGGGGAACGCTACGCTGTTTTTTTGCCGCGGTGGTTCCCGTTAAAATCTATACCAGACCGAAGGGTCTGGTATGGATTTTGGGGGGGACCCTACGCCTTTTTTTGGCATTGGGGGTTCCCCTTAAAATCCATACCAGACTGAAGGACCTGGTATGCTTTTGGAGGGGGACCCCATGTCATTTTTTTCTTTTTAAATGTGACGTGGAGTTCCCCTTCTAGATCCTCAGAGCACAAGTCGCATGCCTAAGGCGGATCGGTTAAGACAATGATCCGACTTTGATCCGACTTCAGTGCTTTTCAATGGGATGAAGTGGGATCAAAGTCGGACAAAAGTAATACAGGAACCTTTTTCAAAGTCGGTCCGACTTTGAAAAACACAAGTTGGACCAGTTACGACGGCTCTCATAGGGAATCATTGTTTTAAAATAACTTTATTCTTTCATGAGTTATTTGCAAGTTTCTCTTTGTTTACAGCCATTGACATGTCACCGAGGTTAACACGTGCAGAGCGGATAGAAATTGTGTTGATGTCTGCTGAACGCAGTAACCAGGTCATTGCAGCAGATTTCAATGCAAGACAGCCTACGAGACCACCCATCTCCCATGCTACAGTTAGCAAACTGCTTGCTAAGTTTCGTGAAACTGGAAACTTTTTCCAAGGACATAATGAAAACAGGCTGAAACTAGGGTGAAGTAGGGTAACTTTTCGTGACTTCAGCCTAGTTTCAGCCTAGTAACAGAATTGGCTAGGCGGAATCCGTACGCTGAA
>BLSH010110468.1:119628-135484 GCA_018402905.1 Glandirana rugosa | reverse complement strand
GTCTGTGGACAGGCGCACTCTTTGATCGGTTACGAACCCTCCAGCAGCACTAAATGTCCGTTCAGAGAGCACGCTGGATGCAGGACAGGCCAGTAGCTCAATTGCATATTAAGCAAGTTCCGGCCAGTGGTCCATCCTCAAGACCCAGTAACTAAGTGGATGCTCAGTTGGAAAGGTCTCCAAGTCTGCTCTTGCCCCTATATATTCCTGCACCATATAATGCAGACGCTGACAATGGTTGCTTGAACCTATCAGGCCTGGGTGCTGAGGACGGAAATTTTTTTTCAAAGGCATCGCTCAGCCGGCCACCTTTTCCACCACTCTGCCTCTGAACGACTGAAGCATCAGAAACACATTGTCCAGGGCCAGCAGCAGGACATGGTAAACTCCCAGGGTCTGGAAAGGCATTGCACAAACTGCAACTTTACCCTTGTAACGTGGCTCAAGAAGGGTTGCCAGCCAGTAATGATCCCTCTTCTTGATACCACGAATCCTAGGGTCTTTTCCCAGGCTTTTCAGAATCAGAGAGCCCATGCAGCGCAAGTTTGAGGAGGTATGAGTGTCCTCTGGGTCACTGAGGATAACATTATCAGGTACTCCCTCCTCCCAGCCACGTACAACTCTTTGGGTTTCTGGGGCCTGAAAGCCATGATCCTTTGAAGACTGCTGCGTATTATACTCCACATCCATGACACAATCCTCCTCCTCCTCCTCCCGTCTGTTTGGCGGCTCTGCAGGAATGCTCTCTGCATAAAGGGGACCTTGAGAGGAAAGGAAGTCCTCCTCTTCCTCCCTCTGTTCTGCCTCAAGTGCCCTGTGCATGATTCCAGAAGGATTATTAGTGGGACAGTGTCACTGATGGATGCATTGTCTCTGCTCACCATCCTTGTGGCCTCCTCAAATGGTGACAGGACAGTGCATGCATCCTTGATCATTAGCCACTGACGTGGCGAAAAAAAGCCAAGCTCCCCTGAGCCTGTCCTGGTGCCATGCTCACAGAGGTACTCATTGATGGCCCTCTGCTGTGCGTGGAGTCGCTGCAGCATTGCCAATGTTCCACCTGGTGGGCATGTCACAAATGAGGCGGTTGTTGGGCAGGTTGAATTCCCGTTGGATGTCAGCCAGCCGAGCACTGGCATTGTATGACCGGCAGAAATAACCACAGACTTTCCTGGCCTGCCTCAGGATATCTGGTAAGCCTGGGTACCTGGTCAAGAAACACTGCACCACCAAATTCAAGACGCGTGCCAAGCATGAAACATGTGTCAATTGTCCCATTTGGAGGGCAGAGAGAAGGTTGGTGCTGGAGATACAGCCATTCCAGGCTCAAGCTGCCGTAGCGTCAACCACCTCTGAGCCTGCCCCCGCAGAGCTGAAAGAATTTCTTCCCCAGTGTGGCTCCTGTCCCCAAGACAGACTAACTCAAACACCGCATGGCATCTTTTAGCCTGACTGCTTGCATAGCCCCTTGAACGCTTAGGGAGCACTGCAGGTTCAGAGGACAATTCTGCAGAAGAGGCCACAGAGGTAGAAGAAGAGGAGGGGTGGAGGAGGAGGCGGATGTGGAAAAATTACCACCAGCTTTTTGGAGGAGTGGTGGTGGAACCATTTCCCAAACTGAACCCTGTACTGCATCCTTCCCAGCTGCCAGCAGAGTTACCCAGTGCGCCGTGAAGGAAAGGTAACGTCCCTGACCGTGCCTGCTGGACCATGAGTCAGTGGTAATATCAACCCTGCTGCTGACCGCACTGTTCAACGAGGCCAAAACATTGCCTTACACATGACGGTAGAGAGCTGGAATGGCCTTACGTGAAAAGAAATCTCTTTTGGGAACATGCTACTGTGGGACAACACATTCCACAAATTCACGAAAGGGCGCAGAGTCTACCGGCTGAAAAGGCAGCAGTTGGAGTGCTAGCAATTTGGCCAAGCTAGCATTAAGACGCTGAGCATGTGGATGGCTAGGACTGTATTTCTTTTTACGGTTCAGCAACTGGGTTAGTGATATTTGCCTGCTGAATTCACCTGGTGGTGTACTGCTAGCAGATTGCTGGTTGCAAGTACTTGTGGCACACATTGCTACACCTTCATTCCTCTCAATGCAGGTTTTGGAGAGGACTGCAGGTATAGTAGGGGTTGAGATCCCAGATGAGGAGCAAGGAGGAGTCTGCCTTGTTTTCTGCTGTGGGTTCTCCAGGTACTCTTGCCAACGGACTGCATGGCTGATCGCCATAGGTCTTGTCAAGGCAGTAGTGCCCAAGTGGCTGGAGTCCTGGCCGCGCTTGACCCGCTTCAGACATAGATTGCAAATGGCAACGGTGCGATATAATGCACATGTGCTGAAAAATGCCCACACCAAAGAAATTTTGGAAGCCGGCGGGGAGGCAGCAGTGCCCTGCACCTTTGGAGCTCTGTGGGCTGATGCAATTGGGTGGCTGCCCTTAAGCTGGCTCCTGGAGGACATCCTGCCTTGTTGGAGCTGTGCCTCCTCCTCCTCCTCACTTTCCTCCTCTCTTCTCTCAGGCACCCAAGTACGGTCCGTGTCCTCATCATTAGAGTTGAGCGGACATCTGGATGTTCGGGTTCGGCGGGTCGGGCCGAACTTCACGAAAAAGTTTGGGTTCGGTACCGAACTTGACCCAAACTTTACCCCAGACTCTGAACCCCATTGAAGTCAATGGGGACCCAAACTTTTCGGCACAAAAATGGCTGTAAAAAAGTCCTGGCAAGTGCTAGAGGGCTGCAAAAGGAAGTAAAATGGGGGTAAGAGTAGGACAATGCCCTACAAAAAATGGGGATAGGGAAAATAACTTAAAATCAAATAAAAAAAATAAAAATGGGAAGAGGGGGGTGGATGTGGAGTAGGAGCCTAGAGGTTGACTAGGCCATGACCGTGGCAGTGTAGGTGATGATTTTAGAACAATAATCTGTCCCTTACAGCAGCAGCAGGAACCTGACCCTATAGGAGTAGGCAATGATTTTAGAACAATAATCTGTCCCTTACAGCCACAGCTGGAACCTGACTCTATAGGAGTAGGCGAAGATTTTAGAAAAATAATCTGTCCCTTACAGCAACAGCAGGAACCTGACCCTATAGGAGTAGGCGATAATTTTAGAACAATAATCTGTCCCTTACAGCAACAGCAGGAACCTGACCCTATAGGAGTAGGCGATGATTTTAGAACAATAATCTATCCCTTACAGCAGTGGTTCTCAACTCCAGTCCTCGGGACCCACTAACAGGCCAGGTTTGCAGGATAACTGAAATGCATCACAGGTGATATAATTTGCTGCTCAGTGGTTGCTGTATTCTAGTCTGCCTCTCCTCAAGGTAATACTTAAAATCTGGTCTGTTGGTGGGTCCCGAGGACCGGAGTTGAGAACCACTGCCTTACAGCAACAGCAGGAACCTGACCCTATAGAACTAGGAGATTATTTTAGAACAATAATCTGTCCCTCAAAGCAGTAGACTCTACCTAGTCCAGAATCAGATCGTTCTGTAATGCAGGATGAGATCTGCAATCTGTCCCTTAAAGCATTAGTAGTAATCTCTACCTAGTCCAGAATCAGATCGTTCTGTGATTCAGGATGAGATGTTATTAATATCTGCAATCTGTCCCTCACAGCGCCGGCAGCATCCTCTCCCTAGACTAGCCTGAGAGCATGTGACATGCAGCACTATGTGACTCCAGCTTATACAGAGGCTGGGTCACATGATGTACTGGCCAATCACAGCCATGCCATTATTAGGCATGGCTGTGATGGCTTCTAAGGGCAAACCAGTGAAACGCTTGTTGATTGGCTGCCCTGCAGCTATTCAACATGCGTGATCAAATACCAGAACCCAGAACCCGAACCCAAACTTTTTTTCAAATGTCCGGGTTCGGGTCTGGGTCATGGACACCCCAATGTTCGGTACGGACCCGAACTTTACAGTTCGCTCAACTCTACTCATCATCCCCTACCTCCTCGTCACTGGAGCAAACTTAGCAGTATGCTGCAGCTGGAGGAACATGACTGCTAGTTTCTAGTCCTTTTGTCTCTAGGCTCACGCTACTCCCTTCCTCAACCTGGGAACCAACATCGGAGCCTTGAAACTGCTGCGCATCCTCCATGAGCATGAAACCGACACTATGGTCAAACAACTTAGGTGACTCCTCCGTGCATGATGGTGGGGCTACAGAAGGAGTAACTGTGGACAAGGATCCAGTGGAATAGGCCGCTTTGCCAGTTGCGTTGGAAGGCAAACTTGTTATGAGCCTGGGTGACAGAGGATGAGGAGGATGAGGACGGCTTTGTTATCCACTCCACCAACTCTTCTGCATGTTGTGGCTCAATAGCATGTCCAACAGCAGAATAAAAGGACAAGCGTGACCCACCTGCAGAGGATGCACCACATCCGCCACCACCACTTTTCACTGAAGACACAGAGACTGCTTGCCCTCTTTTAGTATATATAGTATATTTTATACCAGGCTGTATATATTTTTATACACCACGTCAAGTGGACTATATACGGTATGTACAGTGTACACTGATATATAGCACACTGTGTGTATATATATATAAACTAGACTAGACTGTATATATATATATATATATATATATATATTTTTTTTTTTTTTTCCTACACTAACCTGTCTGCACTAACTGACAGATATATTTTAGATATCTGTCTATCTAGTTAGCTATCTATTTTCTGTGATTTTTGTCTGTTTTTTTGCAGCTAGCTATCTAAACTGCCTGATACAGGAACCTACCCTCTCTCTCTACAAGCAGCGCCGACACACTATCATAGAGACGCTGTACGAGCGGCTTTATATAGTGTGGGGCGTGGATTGAGACTGCTGTGCAGTGATTGGCTAAAGGCATCCTGCTTTTAGCCAATCAAAGCTCTCACAGCAGGCCGCTCGCTGATTGCCAAAGCATGCACGTCATTCCACCGCAATTTTAAAACATTATGGGGCACGCAAAGTTGCTGCGAACACCCCATAATGTTCGGGGAAACCCGAACTAGTGAACAGGGGATGTTCGGATCGAACATACGTGCGATCCGAACATGAACCCCATCCCTATTTATCGACAACCAGCCTGCTGGATTTTTTATGTGATTGTTGCCAAAAGGCTTAAGCCACTAGCAATAATCACCTGATGATCAAGTGAGACAGGCTACCCCCAACAGGAGAACACAACAGCTCCGCAGGAGGGATTCCCACATCAACACTGTGTTTATGGTGGAATCAAGCAATTTTCTTTCCTACACCTACCGTACCATCTATGTTCTATTGAACCCACTGACATTAGGCCTGTGCGTACTGCAGCCAGTCTAACAGAAGCCAGCTGTTTGTCCGGCTTCTGTCGAAGGGGCATGTCTGAAAAAGGTCTGCTGATGGGCTCCCGCAGACCAGAATGTTCTTGCGGGGCAGTCCCCCCTGTCAGAACACAATAGCACAGCGGGGGAGATCGCTGTACTAAGGTTGAATAGTTAGTACAGTGACTCCTTCTGAGCTGTCAGTTTTATAACCACAATAATAGTAATATATATCTTGACACATGAATGTTCTGTGTGCAAAATGAAAAATCACTTAAAAGCAAGCAGCAGAATTTGAAAAGCTAGACTGAATAATCAAAAACGACAAGTTAAACAACAAAGGGCCAAAAGTGTAAGCCTACATTTACAACTGGGTGTCCTGAATTGCGGGTGGAATCGCCGCAATTCTGACCGCGATTCAGAATCATGGCCCATTTGCGCAACGCATTTATGATGCTATTATTTCTCAATGGTACCCTAACCATGAACTTCCAGAACTCACGCGTCCCACAATTTTGTTTGCGCGATTTAGCTGTGCGACAAGCGCACCAAAATCACACTGTCTTTGGAGTGCCATTGAAAAATAATAACATAACAAACACATTGCATGTTCTGGCGCGATTCTGAATCACGGGCAGAATTGCTGCGATTCTGCCCGAGATTCAGGACGCCCAGGTGCGAATGGAGTCCTAGGGAAAAAATACAAGATGCTTGCCTTTGTGCTCCACTGTAAAGAGAGTGCTTCATCATTTTCACCTGATGCATGGACAGGACAAGACAAGCAAGACAGAAAGAATTACAACAGATAATGGAGAGTATGTGGTTTCAGGACTAGGACAAGGTTATCTACACTTCCCTCTATCTTAAAAAGTCACCAGAAAAGTAACCAACAAAGATGTACTATACTGTATGTTCCTATCCTTAAAATTAACCTATTGTCAGTAAAGAAGCTCAACAAGCAAGGAAATTCAGAGGTCATAACTGTATAAAAACAAAAAGAAGCAACATACTAACTAAAGGAAAAATCATAGTTAAACCATGTCACCAGGGGTGCAGTGAAAAGGTTAACATTATCAAAAAAGAAAAAACTGAACTGTCCTCTTGAACACAGGAATCCTGAAACTGCTAAGAGGCATAAACCTTTACCCATGCAGTCAAATAATTCAAGTGTACCAACTGCATAAAGAGAAAAAATATCATGATTTTTTTTTTCCAAAAGCAACAGCTGGCCGAGAGCCCCTTGACTCAATTCACCTAGATCTACATTGATCAGCCATAACTTTATGACCACTGACAGGTAAAATGAATAACTTTGATTATCTCTTTACAAGGGCATCTGAACGTGGGTGGAATATATTAGGCAGCAAGTGTCGTCTGTAAAGTTGATGCTTTTAAAGTACACAAAATGGGAAAGTGAAAGGGACAAATTGTAATGGCTAGACAACTGGGTCAGGGCATCTCCAAAACTGCAGCTTTTGTGGGCTTTTCTGGGTCTGCAGTTGTCAGGACCTACCAATAAAGGAAAACCGACAAAAGGGTCATGAGGGGCCAAGGCTCATTGATTTACATGGCAAATGAATGCTGGCCCATGTAATCCTATTGAATGGAAGAATTACTGTAGCTCAAATTGCTGAAAAAGTTAATGCTGGTTTCCAATAGAAAGGTGTCAGAACACACAGTGCATCACAGTTTGTTGCGTATGGGGCTGTATAGCCCATGCTGACCTATGTCCACATCTAAAAGTGCCTACAATGGGCATGTGTGTATTCAAATTGGTACATCGAGCAGTGGAAGAAGATGGCCTGGTCTGATGAATTTAAAAATGGTTTGAGGAACACAATAATTTTGAGGTGTTGACTTGTCCTCCAAATTCTCCAAATCTCATCTAATGGAGCTTCTGCCCTGGCGTAAATGCTGTTTGTTTTACTATGTCTTTTGGATACTGATTCTGAATAAGAGGGTCTGTGTTTTGATGGGAAAAGTGTCTGCATCCCTTTAGAGAAGATTAATCCTTAGGGAGTATCTCACCAAAACGAAAATTATTATTGCAAAAGATAATTAAAATGTGACTTATATCTTAGTGCACGCTTCTGGGAAAATATGTAAGCCAAGCACACAAGCAAGAATTGACATTTGACTTGGGGAATTCCATACACCAAGCCCACAGTATGCCTCCAGTAGGGATGGGCCTGATGTTCGAGTCGAACATAATGGGGCGTTTGCAGCAAATTCAACCATAATGCAGTGCGAGGCTGCGGGGAAATGACACCCGCTGATTGGCCAAAAAATGCACATGACCTGCGTGCTTTGGCCAATCACAGCATGCTCTGCAGAAAGAGCCATGATTGGCCAAAGGCAGGACGCCCCACACTATATAAGGCCGCTTACACAGCGGCCGTATATAGTGTGTATAATGTGGAAATAGAGAGAGGTTAGGCAGTTTAGTTAGTGGCGTTTAGGCAGTGCAGTATATAGATACAGTGTAGATAGAGTATATACAGTCAGTGCAGGCAGTGTAAGAATATATATTGTGACAGACAGCCCCTGTCAGTGATAGATGGGGTGTATCTGCAGGATCTTGAGGTTCTTAAGATAAAGGAGTGACAGTGAAAGGTCTGTAGGCAGCAAGGGGTTAAGCACTGGCCACACCTTGCTTCCCCCTCCTGGGGTATAATTTTGACTTACCTGAGTGTAATCAGTGTTGGTGCTGAAAGAGAAGGAGCAGGCTGTGAGGGAACATGCCTGCAAAGACTGAAGCAGACTCAGTGAGGTCTATCTGTTAGCCAGGAGGTTTTTATTCCTGTATTGGACTTTTGTTTGGGACTGTTTTTCTACCCCTGCGAGGGAAACCTTTCTGTTATACTTATTTGTGGAATGAATAAACATGGGCAGGAAGCCCTTAACCTGACAGACGGCTAGACTACATGTTTGGGAACCTCTTCACTTGAAGCTAATCACCCCACAATTGGTGGAGGATGCGGGCATGCCCTCTACTGATGAAAGGCAAGTTGCTGGCTACACTGTGTACCTGTTGTTAAAAGACTGCATTGAAATAAGCTGTGTGAATGTTGTGTCAGCGGTGTTAAAAGGACAGCAGTGTGTATAGAGGCCGTCCCCTAGTTACAAACATCTGACTTACAAACGACTCCTACTTACAAACGGAGGGAGACAACAGGAAGTGAGAGGAAATCTACCCCTAGGAAGGGAAATTCACTCCTGTAAAATTATTATGGGAAAAAGGTGTCTCCAGTGAGGCTTTATCACCAAGGTTTGTTTCCACAGCAACCCAAATTTTCAAAATCCAATTATCATTGGGGCAGGAAGTGAGAGGAAATCTTCTGAACAGAAACATAGATAGCAAAACAAACATTACAGGGGTGTTAACCCTTCCCTATGCTATACAAAAAGCTTAAAAATATTTTTTTGGGCTGAAGCTACACTTAAAAATGTACCTGTTCCAACTTACAAACAAATTCAACGTAAGAACAAACCTACAGACCCTATCTTGTTTGTAACCCAGGCACTGCCTGTATACCACGTAAGGGCAGAGTGTACTGCAGTGTAAGTGTGAATTTGCAGCATGGAGGAATTGGTAAAGGCCTTGCTCCAGAGTAATGCCGCACAGCAACAGCAAGTTACTGCTGCACAACAAGAAACTAATAGACTGTTGGTGGCTCAGCAGCAGCAAGCCCAAGCAGCCAGCCAGCAAGCTGTGGCTGCACTGGCCCCCGCAATTGGTGCTCAAGTGGCTGCTTTGGCTCAGGCAGCTGAGAAAGACCGACAAGCCTTAGCAGAAGTACTCCAGCGGGTGCCAGCCAGACTTCAAATGTCTCCACAGGGTCCCCTGGTGACACCCTGCCAGGCACCAAAAGTCACCTTCTACAAAAAATGACATTCCAGGATGATGTGGAAGCCTTCCTATGTACTTTTGAGAGAACTGCTGAGGGGCAGGCCTGGCCTAAAGACTGATGGGCTGCGCTGGTGGCCCCACTGTTAGCAGGGGACTCCCAAAAGGCATACTTTGACTTGCCTGAGATTATGACAAACTAAAAGCTGAGATCTTGCAGCGTCTGGGCGTCACCGCGGCAGTAAGAGCACATCGAGTGCACAGCTGGAGTTTCAAGGCAGATGGAGTTTCAAGGCAGATGGATCCCCCTGCTCCCAAATGTATGACCTAATCAACCTGGTCAAACGGTGGCTGCAGCCTGAAATACTCACAGGCCCCCAAATAGTGGAAAGGGTTGCAATGGATCAGTTCCTGAGAGCGCTACCTCCTGAGTTGCAGAGGTGGGTGAGGCAATCTGATCCAAATTCAAAGGATGTTCTGGTTGAGCTGGTGGAACGCTACTTGGTGGCAGAGGATCTGGTTGCTGGGTCTGCAGTTTCACGATCCCTGATGGTCAAAAGACCCCCTCCTGTGGCCGCCCGGTCAACCCCAGTAACACAGTCGGTAAAGCCGAAAAGAGGAAGTCCTGAAAGGCCAACGAGAATGGTCAGAGCATCACCCCCTGTTGAAAGACCCCGTCTGGGAAGTCCCAGAGGAACCCGTGGGTATCTCCAGTGATGGCGGTACAGTGAGTGGGGTCACATCGCTGCCAAGTGTCCCTTGAACCCTGGGCCTATGGAATGTGACGTAGTTCACATAGTAGTTTGTAGCATGTAGTTTGATGCATGTCCCTGTTTGCTCGCCCAGGCCTGGTCGCTGGTCCGGACATGGCAAGCTCTGTTGTAAAGATAAGGGGGAAAAGTGTATGTGCCCTCCTGGACTCTAGAAGTCTGGTCACCCTGGTCCATACCCGGCTGGTGGATCCTGAACAGCTGACCCAGCATCAGGTAGGAGTGGTATGTGTGCAGACAGTGCTGCTGACCTTTGAAACCAGCTCAGGATCTGTTTGCCATGAAGTGGATGTGTCCCCTATCCTGTTGCACAGTGTAATATTGGGGAGAGACTTTCCACTGTTCCAGGAACTTTGCAGTGTGAAAGAGAAGGGCCTTGAGCCTGGACTTTCTAGTGGGACTGAAGGGGGGAGCCCCAACCCCTTTCAACCAAAGGTTGATGAAAATGCTGTAGGGGTGACCCCTTATGAAAATGTGTCTTTTCCCCTAGCAGTCTATGCGGGTGAATCGGAGGTGACCCCTGAGACCCTAGAGTTGCCCGGTGTGCCGGAGCTAGAGGTTTCTCGGGGCAACTTTGGGACTGCCCAGTTACAGGATCCTACTCTTGTACAAGCCTGTAAAAATGTGAAGGTAAATAATGGGACCCCGGTAGCCCTGGGGCTGGAAAATGTGTTTCCTCATATGGCGGTTAACCATGACATGGTTTATCGGGTTGACAAAATTTGAGGTGAGATTGTGGAACAACTCGTGGGGGGGGGGCATCTGGCCTATGAGAAGACAAAAGAACGTGTAGTACAGCATTTCTTGTGGCTGGGGATACATGCCGACGTGAAAAACTATTGAGTCATGTCCTGAGTGTCAAAAGGTAGTCCCTATGCCCCATTACCGTAGCCCACTGGTACCATTACCTTTAATTGAGATTCCTTTTGACCGAATTGCCATGGACCTGATAGGGCCAGTAGTTAAGTCTGCCAGAGGCTATCAGTACATCCTACTCATCATGGACTATGCCACCCGGTATCCCGAGGCTGTTCCCTTAAGAAACACTTCCTCCAAGACCATTGCCAAAGAGTGGTTCCACATGTTTACCCATACTGGGATCCCAAAGGAGGTTCTAACCGACCAAGGGACTCCGTTAATGATGATTGAATTGTGCAAATTGTTCAGTATTAAGCATTTGGATACTTCAGTTTACCACCTTCAGACAGATGGGTTAGTAGAACGGTTTAACAAAACCCTCAAGAGTATGCTCAAGAAGGTGGTGGCTAAGCATGGGAGAGATTGGGATTGTCTACTCCCATATCTGTTGTTCGCCATTAGAGAGGTCCCACAGTCTTCCACGGGGTTCTCACCCTTTGAACTCCTATATGGGAGGCATCCCAGAGGGTTGCTGAACATTGCTAAAGAAACTTGGGAGACTGAAACTACTCCCTACCGAAGTGTCATTGAACATATCTCAGCCATGCAGGATAGGATTGCTTCAGTAATGCTCTTGGTTCGAGAACACATGCAGCAAGCCCAGGAAGCACAGAGACGAGTATACAATAGGTCGGCAAAGGTTCAGACTTTCCAATTCCGGGGATCGCATACTTGTTTTAGTCCCCACGGTGGAAAGTAAGTTCCTAGCTAAGTGGCAAGGACCCTATGAAATACTGGAAAAGGTTGGGGAGGTAAACTTTAAGGTATACCAACCAGACAGGCAGAACAAAGAGCAGATCTATCATGTAAATTTAATTAAAGCATGGAAATACAGGGAAGCTCTCCTAGCCCTGGGTGATCAGCCACTTAAAAAAGAGGGAGGCATAAGTGAAGTTCAGATACCTGAGTCCATGTCGGTGTCCCAACAGCAGATGGTGAGAGGGTTTTTATAGTGCAATAAAGACTTCTTCTCAGACTTACCCAGCTGCACAAATGTAATTAAACATGACATTGTCACTGACGCCAAGGTTCGAGTACACCTTAAGCCTTATCGTATTCCAAAGGCACATAGACAGGCAGTAGCCGAGGAAGTTCAGAGGATGCTTGACCTTGGGGTGATAGAGAAGTCTAAAAGTGAATGGTGTAGTCCTATAGTCTTGGTTCCCAAACCAGATGGGTCCTTAAGATTTTGCATTGACTTCCGGAAACTGAATGAGGTGTCAAAGTTTGATACACATCCCATGTCCCGGCTTGATGAATTAGTGGAGAAGTTGGGCCCTTCCAGGTACATAACCACTCTGGATCTCACTAGAGGGTATTGCCAGGTTCCCCTGACAGAGGGAGCAAAAGAGAAAAACGCTTTCGCAACACCTGAGGGTGCGGATGCCCTTTGGGTTAAATGGAGCTCTCTCTACATTCCAGCGGATCATGGATTAGATCCTTAGGCCGCGTCAGTGTTATTCTGCAGCCTATCTAGATGATGTGGTTATTTGGAGCACAGATTGGGAAAGTCATCTACCCAAAGTCCAGGCTGTCATAAACTCCATCAGAAATGCTGGCTTAACCGCAAACCAAAAGAAATGTGCCATAGGGTTAGAAGACGCCCGGTATCTGGGATACGCCATTGGGCGGGGACTAATCAAACCCCAGGTCCATAAGGTAGAAGCCATTAAAGACTGGCCTGTACCGGCCACCAAGAAACAAGTGAGAACCTTCCTAGGCATAGTTGGGTATTATCGGAGATTCATCCCAAACTTTGCCACCTTTAACTGACCTCACCAAGGGCAAAAGCTCCTCGGTAGCGATTAAGTGGCATCCTGAGGCTGAAGCAGCTTTCCAAAATCTGTAGGAAGCCCTGTGTAAATGCCTGTGTTGGTGGCCCCAGAATTTAACAAAGAGTTTGTGGTCCAGACCAATGCCTCGGGTATAGGTCTGGAGGTTGTCTTGTCGCATGTGGTAGGAGAACACCCGGTGGTCTAATTGAGTCGGAAGCTGACCCCGGCAGAGGAAAATTATAGTATTGTGGAGTGAGAGTGTTTGGCCATTAAGTGGGCCTTAGAGGCTCTACGGTACAGACCATGCCCCCCTAAAATGGGTGGCCCAAGCTAAGGACCCGTTGGTTCCTGGCGCTCTAAGATTTCTCTTTTAAAGTAGCGCACAGGGCGCGTTTTAACCAGAAAAATGCAGATACCCTTTCTAGAACCCACTGTTTGATAGCCGGTGTTCGAACCCACGGGTTCAAACAGAGGGAGTGACAGTGAAAGGTCTGTAGGCAGCAAGGGGTTAAGCACTGGCCCCACCTGAGGTATAATTTTGACTTACCTGAGTGTAATCAGTGTTGGTGCTGAGAGAGAAGGAGCAGGCTGTGAGGGAACATGCCTGCAAAGACTGAAGTAGACCCAGTGAGTGTTGGGGGGGTACCCTTGTCTTGGGTCAGATAGATAGATAGCCCTGCCTGTGTTGGTTCTCGTCTCAGCAGGCCTGGAGATCTATCTGATTAAAGAGACACAGACTTGCAGAGCTGTTGCTCAGAGTGATCTGACTCGTGCTTTATTCTTTGCAGTTTATATAGTTATTTTGCGCGAGTCAGTAATATATAACAAAATGAGAGACAAAACATATAGCTGAGTAACAGACAAAATATATGACTCAAATGAATCTTGGCTAGCAGATATATAATCGTCATTTCTTGGAAATCACATGATTAACGGGAAATCGAAACTAGCTAGTTATACAAGTAGGGCATAGGTGAATAGAAGCAGAAATACTGTACAAACTAATTTAAAATGGTTGTCATATCTAAAATGGAGCATATAAAGCTAACTATAAAATATTATATTCCCACAATCCGCTCTTAAATCATGTATATGATTTCTTTCTAGCTTTCTTACAACTTTTATAAGTTATTATCGCTTTCTATATCTCGTTTGTCTCTCTTAATTGTAGCATTTGTTCATTACAGCGACAGTCTTAGGGCTTTCTCCAGATATTGGCCTTATGAGGCCTAAGTCCTCAAGGTGATATATACAGTTAGTTACTATCCAAACCGGAAGGAAGATCAAGAGGAGGAGCACCATTAGAAGGCACAAGGCCTTTCCAAAAGTCTGTGGTGAGATAAATGAGATCATCTTTTTCAGAGACTTTTCCACCTATTTCACTCTCTGTTCGAGGACTTATACCACCTGTTTGTCTTTATCTTGCTTCTCGGATGCTTGGTTCACCCTTTTCACACGACTAGCATGGATCCAGCTAGGGGATTCTTCTGTAAGGATAGCTGTCCTGGTGATGGCCACCACTCTTGTGGCTGGTCCAAATGGGGGTTCCTGTGGCTTTCTTCTCTTGGGCACTCTCTGGATCACGACCTGGTCCCCGACCTGGAAAGGGTGCATTGGTACCTGTGAAGAACAAGGAGAGGTGCGAGCAACGTTTCTTTCAACTTTGTCCAGAGTTTCAATAAGTGTTCTCACATATTCCTCCTGAATTAGATCTAGGTCCCCTCTTTCTACCATAAGCGGCTGTCTGGCCCATGGAGTGGGGAATGGCCTTCCCATTAAAACCTCAAAAAAGGAGTAACTGTCTTTTCGGAGGGGGTCACTCCTACCTCAGCCAGAACCGCCGGGAGGACCTCCAGTTGCCTTCCCCATCTTATCCTTGAGAGTCCTATTCATCCTTTCCACTATACCTGAACTTTGGGGGGTGATATGGTATGTGAATCTTCCAGTCAATTTTAAGAGTCCTTACCAGATCTTGGCAGACCTTGGCCACAAACGAAGGGCCATTGTCTGAGTTAATCTAGAGCGGACATCCCCACCTAGGAATAATCTCTTGTGTAAGAATTTTTACAACTGCTTGGGCATCTTCTCTTGTGGTTACAAAGACCTCAGGTCATCGTGAAAACATATCCACGATCACCAAAAGGTACTCCTGTCTCTTACCCACCTTTGGCATACGTGTAACGTCTATCTGTAGGTGAGTGAACGGTGTTGTTGGGTATATAAGGTGTTCATGTTTTGACCTTTTTTCTGATACATATGATGCATCTGGAGACATATGCCTTGACAAGGGAGGGGACGCCTGGAATGCAGGGTCTCCCCTCTTGGTAGATAAGTCCAGAATTAGGGCTTATCTGCACACCTGCGTGGTTCCAATCTATATCCGTGGCATATGTCTGTAAATCTTGCAGTATCTGGTCTAAAAATAGCATTTCTGACCTGAGAAAAAAAAAGGCATTTGGGTGGCTGCATTTTGAGTGAATACGGCTTCCTTCGATGCTCTATCTGCTAGGGCATTTCCTTTGGCTATATCAGTTTGCTGGCCTATGTGTGCCCTGCAATATAAAATGGCAATGGACCTTTGTAGCTGTATAGCTTTTATTATTTCTTTAAAACATGCACATCTTGTCCTTCAAAGAGCTGGCAAGCTCTTGTGAGGGCTATCAGTTCTGCAGCCTGGGCTGACTGGTAAATAATTGATTTGCCGCTAGAATTTTGTCTGGTAATTGTACAACAGCATATCCTGCATGATATGTGTTGTCATTGGGCCTTGAACAAGAGCCATCTACTTACACATTCTGTGCATCTGGAAGGGCCACAGAAGACATGTCCTGTCTTGGGGATGTGTCCTGATGGATGAGATCCAAACAATCATGTTGTGGAACAATCTCATCCTGTTCTCCTTTTAATCAAGTTCCGGGTTACTGTTGTGTATAGTACGTCCTATACGACAACATGTTAATGGTCTGTTTTAAGATCGCCGTTTAGTTAATAAATGGTCAGTCGGGTCCGACGTCTTGACTATCGGGAGTGTTCTCGAACGGTCGAGAAACTTCCTGTTCTACACGTACAAAATTTCTTTATTATTTTCGATATGTCGATGTTTCCAGGTAACGGTAAAATATAACGTCCCGTGTGTATCCGGTCGTTTGACTATATCGGTTTCCTTTACGGGATCGTCTATCTCGTAGCTTCCTTCGGCATAAGTGAGTTTTACGTCGGTGGGTTTACGGAAAAA
>BLSH010110468.1:102620-113087 GCA_018402905.1 Glandirana rugosa | reverse complement strand
CTCAGAGAGTTCTTTGCTATGAGGTGCCATGTTGAACTTCCATTGACCAGAATGAGAGAGTGAGAGAGATAACACCAAATTTAGTACATCTGCTCCCCATTCACACCTGAGACCTTGTAACACTAACAAGTCACATGACACTGGGGAGGGAAAATGGGTAATTGGGCCCAATTTGGACATTTTCACTTAGGGGTGTACTCGCTTTCGTTGCCAGTGGTTTAGACATTAATGGCTGTGTTTTGAGTTATTTTGAAGGGACAGCAAATTTACACTGTTATACAAGCTGTACACTCACTACTTTACATTGTAGCAAAGTGTAATTTCTTCAGTGCCGTCACATGAAAACATATAATAAAGTAATTACAAAAATGTGAGGAGTGTACTCACTTTTGTGAGATACTGTGTGTGTGTGTGTATATATATATATATATATATATATATACGCTGCATTCAGTGTAGACTATATAAAGCACATTCAGTGTAGACTATATACAGTGCATGCTCGCATAAGGGTCTGGCATAAATTTTAAGGGGAACTCCACGGCAAAATTTAAAAAAAAATTGCCATAGGGTGTCCCCCCCCCCCAAATCCATACCAGGCCCTCTTGGTCTGGTATAGATTTTAAGTAGAACCCGGTGCCAAAATTTAAAAACAAAATGGCGTGGGGCCCCCCAAAATCCATACCAGACCCTTATCCGAGCATGCAGCCTGGCAGGGCAGGAGGGGGGGAGCGAACACCCCACCTCCAAACCGTACCAGGCCACATGCCCTCAACATGAGAAGGGTGCTTTGGGGTCTCTCAAAGCACCTTGTTCCCATGTTGATGGGGAGAAAGGCCTCTTCCCCACAGCCCTTGCTGGTGGTTGTGGGGGTCTGCGGGCAGGGGGCTTATGGGAATCTGGAAGCCCCCTTTAATAACTTCTTTTTTGACAATTTTTTGGTGAATGGGTAGGGGTACAATAAGGGGAGTCCTTCTCCCCTTGGGGAATAAAGGGTTAACCCAGTGGCATATACTCAGGCACTTATGCCAATAAATTTTATTGAAAAAATGTAACAAACAACCACATGTAAACACTCGTTGTAAACACAACGTTGTTAAAAGACAACGTTGTCTAATATAAAACACCCCGGGGTCATACACACAGCTTAAGGATTACATTTAAGTCTTGATATGCGAGCATGTGTCTGTTATTGGCAATGAATTCCAGGAAATCCTCTATAAGTGTTATAGCTCAATGAAGTGCTGATCACCCTAATGAGGAACCTCTGGGTCAAACAGTAATGGACTGCTCATAATACATATTATCATAGGACATTAAGCAAACCGTATGGGTTAAGAAAAAGATAATGTCATTTAAATTAAATGGTTAATGCTTCAATAGCTTCAAGGATCTTTTAAGAGATCACAGTGTCTGAATCCTCAGATGCCGGGCAATTACAGACAGGTGGCTAGATAGTCCCAATTGGGACGGACTCACGGTTTGAGGGTGGTCATTCGCCAGTATGCGGTCTCACATTGAGAGCTGGGGTGAATTCCAGAGGGGCGTGAGTCTCCTTGAAGTCACTGATTAGGAAAGCCGGTGGTTGACGGGTATCTTGAGGTTTCAAAGTAGCTCCTGTATCGCCGGTCCTCCGTGCGATAGGCGCATATCAGGTATACTTTGGTCGTGAAGCACTTCTGTGGCAGGGACGTCTTTTGAGTGGTGAATGCACATACAGTGTAAGCGTTGAGTTGCTCAGGTCCTGATCAGAAGTGTCAGCATGTCTTCCGGCTGATTGACCAAGTGCAGCTTGTCAGAAGGCCAAAGTATCGGAGTGCTTAAGGCAGCTGGTGTTCCCTCAGACGGGGAAAGACTTTAGGGGTGGGTGGGGGGGGTGCAGGGGGCAGATACACCGACGCGTTTCATTCACCAGTATGGGAATTTCCTCAGGGTGGAGGGGCTCATCGCTGGACATGGTTCTTTTATAAATTAACTCTCCTTTCATTTGTTTGTATAGAATTCTCCTCTGTTTTATTTCCCTGAATGTAATTTATCACTTGTTAAAATCAACCTGTATCAAACTGTCCATACAGCGGACATACACTAAAAATGGCATTTATGTTGGGAGACGAGCTAGAGGAAGAAATTCGTCAGACCTTTACATCTGACAACACAATCTCTAAAACAGATGAGGAGGTCAATATTAAAACACTGTTTAGAGAACACAAGAGATTAACCATCAAGCAGCTAAATAGAAAATGGGACATCTCTGCACTTGAAGCATATATCATTAAGGGAATAATCCCACGAGGTCTAAGAGAACGAGTCATTCCTGCAGAACACCTTCATACGAATAGATTCTTAGCAAAGTGGAAGGAGGAATGCATAAAACACGGGATTCAAGTGATGAGATTAATCGTTGAAGAAGAAAAAATACAAGCTCAAGAACTCCAGGAATTAATAGAAGCCAGTTCCAGGAACCTAGAACCATACAAAGATAAAGAAGAATTTGAAAAACAGAATGAACAACTAGAGAAAGAAGTGAATAAGGCTCAAAAGAACCTTTGGCAAACAAAACACATTAAATTCCTAAGAGACCTAGACGACTGGGCCAAGGATGAGATCTTCGATCTAACCAGAACCAGAGGAAGAAGTGGCTCAAGAAGAAATAGAACTCGGTCCCGGTCAGAATATAGACAATATTCAAGTGCCTCCGACAGTGAGGAAGGAAAAGAAAAATCAGTTGGTTTTTTAGATCAAGAAACGAACAGCCCAACCACCAATACCGTTCGAGGAATACTAAAAAACGGAAGAGGAAACGGAAAAGGAAAAGGAAAAAATATTCAAACTCAGAAAGAAGGCAATCAGGGACCATCCAGAGCGAACACCAGGAACCGCAAGAAGAACACGGACTGACTGAAAGGCAGAAAGAACTCCTAACTAATCAAAGAGAGAAAGAAACTGAGTCTACCAACACTATAATTAATTTAACGGATTTCGTCCTGGAAACAAGGCATGTCAAAATACTATCTAAAGGCCTCTCCTTCTCCCCGGTAAACACAATGAAGGAATTCGAAGTCTATAAAGACATTTCACTTTTCCTGAGAAAAGTATATCTAAGACTGGTACACTCCAACTCAGAAATCAATAAAAAGAACACCATTCAATTATCTACCGATGAAAAGGAAGCCAGAGACATCTTAATTTCCCTGATGGACCAAAGCGATGAAGAAAGTGACATGAACGAGGAGGAAATACAGCCTCACATAAGACCCTCCAATCTAATTATCAAATCAACAAAAATGCCGAATTTCAAGAAGAACAAATGGCTAGGAGTCTTCTTGGATCTTGTCCAGGAAGATCTAAAAGAGATCAACTGGGAAGAAATTGGAATTTCTGACAATCTTGATACTGACGAGAGACAAGCATTAAAAGAATTAAAAGAAGCATCTAACATTGTTATTAAAAGAAGCGACAAAGGTGGTAATGTGGTACTATGGTCAGCTGAGGAATATGAAAAAGAGATACAATGTCAGTTAAAGGATCAAACCACCTATAAAAGATTAGACTCCAACCCTTTTCCGGCAATCATTTGCGAATTGAACTTCAAACTTACACTGGCCCGGGAAACCAACCTGATATCTAAAAATGAATTTGAGTATCTAAAAGTGAACGAGTTTAACACTCCTACCATATATGTATTGCCGAAAATACATAAATCAGTCACGGAACCCCCAGGGAGACCGATAGTGTCAGCAGTCAAGGGCCCACTCGAGCGAGTGGGTAAATATCTGGATTCCCTTTTGAAAGATTTTGCCCTTGGCCACAATTGCTTCATATTTGTGGGCACAGATTATCAACAAATTAGAGGCACCTCTATGGGGGCCCCTTGGGCCCCAGCCTACGCGTGTCTTCACTTAGGATTATGGGAGGAAGAAATTGTCTACCACTCATCAATGTACCGGGACCAAGTTTCCCTTTGGCTAAGGTACATTGATGATGTACTTATGATCTGGAAAGGATCGAGTGAAACACTAATGGAATTCATAAACGCATTAAATCAGAATACACGAAACATAAAATTAACCTATGTGAAAGACGAACATCAAATTTCCTTTCTGGACCTCAACATAAGGATTGAAGGCAACCAACTTACCACTAACACCTATCGTAAACCCACTGCAGCCAACACACTCTTAGAAGCAACCAGCCATCACCCACAGTCGCTAATAAAGGGTATACCGACAGGACAGTTCCTGCGAATACGGAGGAACTGCTCCGCAGATAAAGAATACCATCAGGAAGCCCGGGGGCTGTATAAGAGATTCAGAGCTCGAAACTATTCTCACGCAACCCTGAAACGATCACGGAAAAAAGTATCCAGAATAGAAAGAAAAACTCTCTTAAAGAATATCGGCAAGACCAAAGAACCCAAAAACACAAACGAACCACTACGAATATTCACCACATATGGAAGCCAATGGGAGAAGGTGATTGAAGTACTCATCAAACACTGGCACATCTTGACCAGATCCCCTCAAATAAAAGCTGCAGTTGGCCCGCGACCCCTCATGACTGCAAGACAAGCAAAAAATCTAAGTGATGAACTGGTGAAGTCGGAGTTTGTGAGACCTATGAAGAAAAACTGGCTCACCAGCCTTCTTCCCCCCCTCAAGGGGATGTTTCCAGATGTCACGTCTGCTGCTATGTGGACAAGACAGACCAATTTGTAGATAGTACCAACAAACACACCTATAAAATCAACAATTTTATTAATTGTTCAACAGAACGTGTCTTATACATGATCACGTGTCCTTGCAACAAAATATACATAGGTAAAACAAAAAGAGCCTTAAAAATTGGTGAACATTTGTCGACCGTGAGAAATCCAACGGACGAGTCACCCCTGGCCGAACATTTCAGAACTCACCATCAAGGCCACTGGTCAGGCCTAAGATTCAAAGGTTTTTACGCTCTAAAACTACCCAATCGAAGAGGAGACTATGACCGAGTCCTCCTGCAACGCGAAAAGGAATGGATATATAAACTAGGTAGCCTGGCCCCTAAGGGGCTCAATACCGAGCTAAATTTATCCGTCTTTCTAGAGAGTTAAAAAGTCCCATATATAGGGATCCATAGCTAACTGTTTACTATTCTTCCAATACGACACTTTGATCCTGAAATTATTCCGAATAACAATGACTTGCTTAATTAAATTCAGCAGGTGCATTATCACTCAAAAAGGAAACTGCTTTGACTGGTTAATCTATACTTGTCAATACATGTTAAACTCAGCAAATTAACACAGTAAATGATCCATAGCTAACTGTTTATTATTCTTCTCACCCGACACTTCGACCTGGAAATAATAAGTGATCATAAAGAATAATGACTTATCTAGCTAAATTTAATAGATACATCATCATTTAAAAGTGAGCTGCTTTGATCGGTTGTTCATTGTATGACAATACATGCTGAATTCAACAAATGAATATATACCTCTTTCTCTAATCGCTACACACATACCTTTAAACACCGATATAGGTACAAACATGTAAAATCTATAACCACTGTCAATAACCCACTGGTCCTATTTGAATTATATAAAATTTGATCAATTCAATTCGAATAAGATGGACTACGGTCTCAGCACTTTCTATCTCTAACGATCTTTTAAATCAAGATACTGCAAATAAAACAGTATTTTCTTTCTAGATAGAGAGATCCATAACTAACTGTTTGCTATGCTTCGCCGCATATAACCACTTAATTTTGAAGTTATGAGGACTCTATGTGCTCAGGGAGTGAATATATGCCCCTAGATCACAGACGTGCCTTGGCAATATTGATAGATGGAATAGCCTATACCACTTACAACCGCTGTCAGCGATCTCCCAGTCCCATTTAACTGGTGCAAAACTTAACCAAATTGGATTGAATGAAACGTGGATTCAACACTATTTACCTCCAGCTGTCTCCCAAACTTAGATGCCATAAGGTTGATACTTGATAAATGTTGTAAAGTAAATAAATGTGTCAATATTTTATTTAGCCCTAAGAAGGGTTAATCTTCACACCCAGGCGATTCAATTCATCTGCCTGGTAAGGGTTAAAACAAGGAGCACTGACAACGAGCTGGGCGGAACCAAGCTCATCAACCACAAAGAAATGAATGGAGAGTTCATTTATAAAAGAACCATGTCCAGCGATGAGCCCCTCCACCCTGATGAAATTCACATACTGGTGAATGAAACGCGTCGGTGTATCTGCCCCCTGCACCCCCCCACCCATCCCTTTCCCCGTCTGAGGGAACACCAGCTGCCTTAAGCACTCCGATACTTTGGCCTTCTGACAAGCTGCACTTGTTCAATCAGCCGGAAGACATGCTGACACTTCTGATCAGGACCTGAGCAACTCAACGCTTACACTGTATGTGCATTCACCACTCAAAAGACGTCCATGCCACAGAAGTGCTTCACGACCAAAGTATACCTGATATGCGCCTATCGCACGGAGGACCGGCGATACAGGAGCTACTTTGAAACCTCAAGATACCACGCCCCTCTGGAATTCACCCCAGCTCTCAATGTGAGACCGCATACTGGCGGATGACCACCCTCAAACCGTGAGTCCGTCCCAATTGGGACTATCTAGCCACCTGTCTGTACTTGCCCGGCATCTGAGGATTCAGACACTGTGATCTCTCAAAAGATCCTTGAAGCTATTGAAGCTTTAACCATTTAATTTAAATGACATTATCTTTTTCTTAACCCATACGGTTTGCTTAATGTCCTATGATAATATGTATTATGAGCAGTCCATTACTGTTTGACCCAGAGGTTCCTCATTAGGGTGATCAGCACTTCATTGAGCTATAACACTTATAGAGGATTTCCTGGAATTCATTGCCAGTAACAGACACATGCTCGCATATCAAGACTTAAATGTAATCCTTAAGCTGTGTGTATGACCCCGGGGTGTTTTATATTAGACAACGTTGTCATTTAACTGAGTGTTTACATGTGGTTGTTTGTTACATTTTTTCAATAAAATTTATTGGCATAAGTGCCTGAGTATATGCCACTGGGTTAACCCTTTATTCCCCAAGGGGAGAAGGACTTCTTTAGGGAGAACTCTGTCCTCCCCCAAATATGTGTTGTGCAATATTCGCCAAGGTCCACTAAGGTGAATCCCACTTCGAGATTGGAGTGACTTGGCCATACTCATTTAGATCTCAATCTGTCCAAGATTTTGAGATCCGTGTCCTTAAATCCCGTTTTTTTCCCCTCCCCCCCGTTTCTTCATACAATAGGGGGAGCCTGAATCTGGGGGTCCCTTATTAAGGGGGGTTACAGATTCTGATAATCCCCTCACAACCACAGCCCAGGGTTGTGGGGATGAGCAGAGCCCCCCTGCCCCAAAGCATCCCCCCATATTGAGGGCATGTAGCCTGGTACAGGTCAGGAGGGGGAGGGCGTTCACCCATCCCCCGCTATCCTACCCGGCCAAGTAAATGCACTGACACCTTTGCAGTCATTTTGCTATCTGCTGGGTGTCCAGTGTGTCCCTGTATCTTTAAGGAGGGATGGGCTACCTCCAGGCCATCTGCCTTCATCTATCTCATAAGAATGCATGTGCTCCCACTGTGGAGTCTCTCACAAGTCAGAGATAGGTCTGGAGGACATAAGAAGCATTGCCGGGGCCCTCCAGCTTACACATGCATTTTAAAATGTGTGTAACTAATCCCCTGCTTTTAACGCATACTGTTAGACAGGTCAGTTTGGCTGGTTTCATGCTGGTTGGTAAGTTGAGGTTGATTTTTCCTTGCATTTTTCCTTGGCATTACAGCTACGAGCGATTTTAAATGACAATTTTTCCTTTAGAAATGTCATTTTTCTCCGGCACTGTTCTAAACATCACACAGATGCGCCACTTTACAGGAAGACTAATTTGACCCCCCAGGCACGATATTTAAAGGGATATTTCATTTTTATTTTATCACTTTAAACATTCTTAAAATTACTGCTCCTGAAAAAAAACATTGATTTAACCACTTAACAACCACCCTATAGACAAAAGACATCTACAGGGCGGTTGCTTAACTCTGGAAGGACGTCTGCTGACGTCCTCCCATGAATGCGCTTCCTGCGCGCCCCCTGGGGTGCGCACACGGGAACATCCGTGACCACCGGGTCCCCTGGATCATCAGCGGATCGTGGTGAATGGCCGCTGTGTCATTTGATGGCGCGATTACATGTAAACAAGCCGGCGCTTCTGCATTCTCGGTGCATTGCGAGAGCAGAGAGGGGGGAGAGAGGACGTGCTGCAGCGCTGTGGGCAATGTGTAATGCCCACAGCGCTGCTAAATGACAATATGCACCCCCACCATCCATCCACCACCCACCCAGCCATCATCACCCCATCCATCCACCACCCATACAGCCATCATCACCCCATCCATCCACCACCCACCCAGCCATCCTCACCCCATCCATCCACCACCCACCCAACCATCCTTACCCCATCCATCCACCACCCACCCAGCCATCCTCCATCCATCCACCACCCACCCAGCCATCCTCACCCCATCCATCCACCACCCACACAGCCATCCTCACCCCATCCACCACCCACCCAGCCACCCATCCTCACCCATCCATCCATTCATGCTCACCCATCCAGCCATCCTCACACAGCCATGTTCACCCATCCAGCCATGCATGCTCATCCATGCTCACCCAGCCATCCATCCATGCTCACCCACCCAGCCATGCTCACATATCCATCCATCCATCCATGCTTACCCACCCAGCCGTGCTCACTCATCCATCCATCCATGCTCACCCATCCATCCATCCATGCTCACCCATCCATCCATGCTCACCCATTCATCCATGCTCACCCAGCCATCCATCCATGCTCACCCACCCAGCCGTGCTCACTCAGCCATCCATCCATGCTCACCCAGCCATCCATCCATGCTCACCCACCCAGCCGTGCTCACCTAGCCATCCATCCATGCTCACCCATCTATCCATCCATGCTCACCCAGTCATCCATCCATGCTCACCCAGCCATCCATCCATGCTCACCCACCCAGCCATGCTCACCCACCCATCCATGCTCACCCACCCATCCGTGCTCAGTCATCGCCATCCATGCTCAGTCATCCCCATCCATGGCTCATCCATCCCCATCCATGGCTCATTTGTGCCTCATTCATGCTCATCCATACCACATCAGTTCTCATCCGGGACACATACATGCCACTACACTGCCCATCCGTGCCACTACACTGCCCATCCGTGCCACTACAGTGCCCATCCATGCCACTACAGTGCCCATTCATGTTACTACAGTGCCTATCCGTGCCACTACACTGCTCATCCATGCCACTACCCTGCCCATCTGTGCCACTACAGTGCCTATCCATGCCACCACAGTGCCTCACAATAGTGTAAAAGGTAGTCAAATTAGATTCGAAATGTATGCCCCTAGAACATCTGACGGTGCTCCCTGCATTTTGGGCCTCTGTATGTGGTCAGGCTGTGTAAAACTGTCACACATGTGGTATCGACATACTCGGGAGGAGTAGCAGAATATATTTTGAGGTGTCATTTTTGCTAGGTACATGCTGTGTGTTAGAAAGATTGTATAAATGGACAACTTTGTGTAAAAAAAAATGTGTTTTCCTTTTCTTTTCCACATTTTCCAACTTGTGGAAAAAATTACATGTTCAAAAGACTCATTATGGCTCCTAGAATATACATTGGGGTGTGTGCTTTCCAAAATGGGGTAATTTTTTGGGCGTTTCCATTGTCCTGGGGCTCCAGGACCTTCAAAAGTGCAAGAGGTAGTCAAGAAATCATGTGTGTAATTTATGCTCCTAGAACGCCTGATGGCACTCCCTACATGTTGGGCCTCTGTATGTGGCCAGGCTGTGTAAAAGACTCACACATGTGGTATCGCCATACTCAGGAGGAGTAGTAGAATGTGTTTTGGGGTGTAATTTGTGGTATGCATATGCTGGGTGTGAGAAATAACCCGTTAACATATGACAATTTTGTGAAAAAAAAAATTTCATTTTGCAAAGAATTGTGGGAAAATATTTAAACTTCAAAAAATTCACCATAACTCTAAAACTAAATACCTTGGAATGTCTACTTTCCAAGAAGGGGTAATTTGGGGGGTATTTGTACTTTCCTGGCTTGTTAGGGTCTCATGAAATGAGATATGCCGTCAGTACATCAGGTGCGATCAATATTCAGTGATTGGCACCATAGCTTGTAGACTCTATAACTTACACAAGGACCAAATAATATACACTAATTTGTTTTTTTTTACCAAAGTTATGTAGCAGTATATATTTTGGCCAAAATGTATGAAGAAAAATTACTAATTTGCAAAATTGTATAACAGAAACGAAGAAAAAATTATTTTTTTACAAAATTTTCGGGAACCTTTCATCTGTAAGGTTCCATAAAT
>BLSH010110468.1:82286-102610 GCA_018402905.1 Glandirana rugosa | reverse complement strand
TTTGTGTAAAAAAAAATGTGTTTTCCTTTTCTTTTCCACATTTTCCAACTTGTGGAAAAAATTACATGTTCAAAAGACTCATTATGGCTCCTAGAATATACATTGGGGTGTGTGCTTTCCAAAATGGGGTAATTTTTTGGGCGTTTCCATTGTCCTGGGGCTCCAGGACCTTCAAAAGTGCAAGAGGTAGTCAAGAAATCATGTGTGTAATTTATGCTCCTAGAACGCCTGATGGCACTCCCTACATGTTGGGCCTCTGTATGTGGCCAGGCTGTGTAAAAGACTCACACATGTGGTATCGCCATACTCAGGAGGAGTAGTAGAATGTGTTTTGGGGTGTAATTTGTGGTATGCATATGCTGGGTGTGAGAAATAACCCGTTAACATATGACAATTTTGTGAAAAAAAAATTTCATTTTGCAAAGAATTGTGGGAAAATATTTAAACTTCAAAAAATTCACCATAACTCTAAAACTAAATACCTTGGAATGTCTACTTTCCAAGAAGGGGTAATTTGGGGGGTATTTGTACTTTCCTGGCTTGTTAGGGTCTCATGAAATGAGATATGCCGTCAGTACATCAGGTGCGATCAATATTCAGTGATTGGCACCATAGCTTGTAGACTCTATAACTTACACAAGGACCAAATAATATACACTAATTTGTTTTTTTTTACCAAAGTTATGTAGCAGTATATATTTTGGCCAAAATGTATGAAGAAAAATTACTAATTTGCAAAATTGTATAACAGAAACGAAGAAAAAATTATTTTTTTACAAAATTTTCGGTCTTTTTTTAATTATAGCGCAAAAAATAGAAAACCCAGCGGTGATTAAATTCCACCAAAATAAAGCTCTATTTGTGTGAAAAAAAGGACGCAAATTTCATATGGGTACAGTGTTGCTTGACTGAGTAATTGTCATTCAAAATGTGAGAGCACTGAAAGCTGAAAATTGGTCTGGTTGTTAAGGGGTTTAAGTGCCCAGTGGTCAAGCGGTTAAATACTTTTTTTTTTTGCATTGATACACATCCTCTAGGGCAGTACCCAGGTCCCCATACACTTTTTATGGCAATAACTTGGATATAAGCTTTATTTAGCACTTTTGATTTTTCATGTTTGTGTCCCATTGATTTTAATAGGGTTGGCATGTTCGCACAAACTTTTTGCCTGTTTGCAAGTTCTGGTGCGAACCGAACTGGGGGGTGTTCGGCCCATCCCTAACTTCCAGGTTGCCATATTGCAGTAAATTTGATTTGATTGAGTTAATTACAGCAGCTGCAGTTTAAAAAGTAAAGATCATTTTAATTACATTAAATTACAATATGGCGGCGGTTTGGACGCGCTGAAGATGGCTGTGTAGCACCAGAGCTCCCGCCACCGTAGGTCTTTACAGCCGCCACACGGAGGAGATTCCAGCCCTACGTCTTCCAGACAGCATGGGAACAGCGTCCAGAGCATCGTCCTCCTCGAGGTCCCGCTCTCCCCGAGAGCAGACGAGCGGATTCAGCCAGACAATCCCGGAGCTATTCCGGACCCAGAGAGGCAACATGGTGCCATCCCACCACAGTCACACGCAGGCCGCATCCCCGCCATCCTCCACCCAGTGCACCGCACCCGCTACAGCCAGATCAGGTGAGCGCGAGAGTGCCCCGTCACACCCGCAACTGAGCATTCACAATCTGAGGGCCATCGCGGCGCACATCAAAGACACGTTGTCCGCCGCCATTGCAGAGTTGCGCCTGGACATTCATATGCTATCAGGCAGAATACAGGCGGTTGAACAAAAGACGGCACAACAGGACACTACATTACACAAGGTAACCCGCAAAGTGGACACTCAGACCCTCCAGCTAAGAGACCTCCGACGCCATCTGGAGGATTTAGACAACAGAGGGAGACGCCATAACTTGAGGGTGCATGGCCTACCGGAATCCGTGGAGCCTGAGTTAATACAGGCCGCGGTTACGAGCCTGTTCAATAATTTGTTAGACAGGCCGGCACAGTCAGCCATAGGCATGGACAGAATTCATCGGGCCCTCAGACCGAAGGGGACTGATTCTGACCCGCCCAGAGACGTGATCTGCCACATTGTCAGCTTCAAGCTGAAAGAAGAAATCCTCCGCAAAGCGCAAAACACTATACAGATATCACATGAGGGAGCTGACATACAGATCTTCCAAGACCTGTCCCCCATTAGTAGTAATCAAACAGAGAAGGGGGAAGCTGCTCCAGGGGAGGATATAAATCACAAGCAATGATGTGCTCGTCTGGTCCGTGAGCCGATCAATGGAGACATCTATTGAAGTAGGGTTGACAGCACCATCATTGATTGAAAAAAGTGTTTATTCCATAAAAAAAAAATTCCTTGTTTCCGTGAAATGCGTCAATCCATCTGTACCCTGTCATGTATGTTCCTGTGGACATGTTGTAAGATTCTGTGTTTTTATGGAATAAACACTTTTTTCAATCAATAATGGTGCTGTCAACCCTACTTCAATAGGTGTCACCTGTCCCCCATTACCCTACAGCAACGAAGGGACTTGAAGCCACTTCTAGACATCCTGCTAACAAGGAACATCCACTATCGCTGGAAGTTTCCCTTCTGTCTCTCTGCATCCTCAAACGGACGCACGGCATTCCTACGAGTTCCAGAGGATATCCACGCGTTCTGCGACACCCTGGGCATCCTGACGGTGGACATCCCCAATTGGTACGCAGAGTTTCAGCGCCCCCCTACCAGATGAGGACATCGCAGAGAGGAACCCATGGAGGCCCAGGATACATGCTATCGTAGACAGCGCTCCCCATCGGGAAACAGTTCCTACTCTCATTACCAAAGCCAGCAAAGGAGCTCAAGCCCAAGGTACTCCCCACAACCCGCAGAGACCGCTAAACTGACCCTCCAGAAACAGATTTGAAAGCCGAGGCGAACATCCTCCACTTTGCAGATAAGTACTGATAAACTTTTCTTTCTTTTTTCTTTTTACTTTGGCTTTTATTTTTCCTAATACACTGAGAAGCGTGCCCCCCCTCATGTTTCCCTGCTACAGACTGAGAAACGGGATCTGTGATACAACTGATTTCCACGATTAAGAACTGCCCCATAATGACAAACTACTCCCAAACTGAGAGGCAACTAACTCCTGTAGGACTGACATTTCTAGGGGTAGCAACACAACCTGTGGATGTATGGTCCTCAACCCCCCCCCTCCGCTTCTCGAACTGCACCAAGCCAAACGAACGGCACAGCTGTTGCACCAAGATGTGGCAGTACCAGGAACTGCCGGTAGAGACATTGCGGCACTGAAACAGTTATGCTAACTGCAAGACATTAAGGGGAGTCAGATACCTATGACTACCCCCGCATAGTCTCCACAGATGCTTTGCTACAATACGTGGAGCCCTAGCACTTCATGAGCCGAGGATACTCCAATGTGAATGGAGACGCGCAAAAAGACTGGCTTACTAAGCTATTTTCCCGGATATTGGGACACCTCAGTGAGCTCAGATGGGATCACTCTTTACTCTATACTTCAGTCACACGTCTGTAGACACTAATATGTTTGGCGATTTGTTGAATGTTTGTGCGGGGTTGGGGTATGTGGGGGGAGGGGGACGCCTGTCCAGATAGCCTGATATAATAATTATATGCTCCATCATCCAAATATATCTTCTCTGGAGCCCAACTCCCGGAGACGTTGAATTACAGACAGAAATAGCCTCAGGAAAGGAAATCCATGTAAATCTTCACAGGTCAATTGCAACCGGATTCTTTTCAGTGACCTTCCCTGCCCCTGGGTTGGTGTCCTCTTCTGTCCCCCTCTGACCGCTCCAATTTGGGGTGATCTGGGGGGGGGGGCGGTCACACGCATTTGGAGTTGGGTGCCACCGGCCATACACTGGGGGTCTTAGCCCCTCGGGAGCGTGCCCCTGCCCCTCTTCCGTTATAGACCAGAGATAGATGGAGACTGATAGGGGAACATATCTATATCTATACTTATATACAACACCGACTACCCCCATGACCAAACCACTATCAATTGGCATGTCACTCACAGAAGGATGAGAAAGTTACTGCAGAGGGGAGAAAAGCCAGGCAAATAATATAATATGACATACTGAAATGTTAATTGTTCAATGTTAATGACTAAGGTTCAAATGTTTCGGATTACTGTTTTAAAGTTAAATTGTTCAAAGTCCCGTATCATATAAACACACTGTATCTGACCGTAACCTGTGACTCCAATTAGGGACGGGTTGGTCCCCCCCCCTTGACATACGGTAAGATTCGGTTGCCAGGACCCGCTGGTTGCGCTCACCCCCCCTCCACCCTTCCCCCTAAGGTCGACCCTACTAACCCCCAAAACACTGTGTGTGGGCCTTTACCACCTAAACATGCCCAATTTAAATCAAACCCGCCATACGCCTCAGCTCAAAATACTCTCTATAAACCTTTGTGGACTTAACATACCCTAGAAAAGATCACAACTGCTAGAATCCTTACGCAAGGCAAAAGTGGATATAGCGTTTTTGCAAGAAACCCACTTCCGAGCGGACTACATACCCAAATTACAGAACCATTTCTTCCCAACAGCCTACCACGCACCCAATGAGACAGCCAAATCCAAAGGGGTCTCAATTCTTATTTCTAAAAGCTGCCCATTGCAAATCCAGGACACTAAACGCGACTCACTGAGAAGATATATCTTTATTAAGGGAACACTGTACAATAGAAAGATTACTCTGGCAACCCTGTACGTCCCCAACCAACGCCAAGTTCCGTATTTCAGGAACACTATGCAACAACTCACTTCATTTTACATGGGCATGCTGATCGTGGGCGGGGATTTCAACGTAGCCCTTACACCCCCACTAGGTTCATCAACAGGGACAACTACACTTCCATACCGGGCGCTTAGAGCAATTAAAATGACCAATCGGACTCTTCATGATGCAAGGCACACACTCCACCCCAACACCAGAGACTACATGTTCTTTTCATCCCCTCCCCAGAAATACACCAGACTAGATTACTTCTTTATCTCACAGACAGACCTTGCCCTGATTCGAACTGCAAATATAGAACCCATGATTCTCTCGGACCACAACCCCATATCTATAACCTTGACCCTGCCAACCGGACCCACTCGATCTCCCACCTGGCGGCTAGACAATTCCCTGCTACATGACTTGGCCAACGTTCAGAAACGTAAGGATTGCCTAACCCAATACTAAATGGATAATGTAAGGGAAGACCTAGCCCCAATGAGTTGCTGGGCAGCGCATAAATGCTTTATTAGGGGTGTATTAATTTCCTTAGCGGCTGCTCAGAAAAATAACAAAAACGCACGCATCAACAAGTTCTCGCCCGCATTAGTACATTAGAAAAGGCCCACAAACATGCCCTTGCCACTAGCACCTTAACTGAACTAACACGGGCAAGGGAAGAACTCCGTGAGGAAATGGGGAAAACACTGAAACGTAAACATGTTCTAACCAAACGGCTTTTTTACGAGCTCAGCAATTAATCAGGGAAAATGCTAGCAAGGGCCCTGCAGACAAAGAGAGCAGACAACATCATACATTCTATAACTGACCAAATGGGTAAACAGATCGCTACATCAGAGGGTACTGCAGAACAGTTCCGGCTATACTATCAAAAGTTATATAATCTACCAACCCCGACCGAGTTACATCGAAACCTGGATAGGAGACAAGTGATAGAGGACTTTTTGAAACAATACAGCCCCTCGCCCATTACACCTGAGGGGGCTACGGAAATAGATGGCCCAATCACCGACAATGAAGTCAGAATGGCGCTAAAACAATTAAAAGTAGGCAAAAGTCCTGGACCTGACGGCTTGTCAGTCAGCTACTACAAGTCCTTCGTGGACATTCTGACCCCACACTTCCTAACAACATTTAACTCCTTACCTTCCTCCCCAGGCCAATGTCCGGATATGTTGGAAGCACATGTAACTGTGATTCCAAAACCAGGGAGAGATACTTCCGCAGTAACCAATTACAGACCAATTTCACTCCTGAATGTTGACATTAAACTGTATGCAAAAATCCTAGCAAATCAACTACTACCCTTACTCCCAAAAATAGTATCATTGGATCAAGTAGGATTTGTGCCAGGCCGGGAGGCTAGGGATAACATCCTAAAAGCCATCAGTATACATCATTGGTTATCTACATCCGCCAAACTCTGATTTTTCCTATCACTCAACGCGGAGAAGGCGTTTGACAGAGTGCTTGGGACTTCATGGCTGCTGCCTTGAGGTTGTTGGGACTGGGGGATCGCATGCTCCACCATATCCTAGCACTCTATTCATCCCCAACAGCAAAAATCCGAGTCAACGGCCACCTGTTGGACGCCTTTCCGCGTCGAACGGCACTCGTCAGGGCTGCCCACTATCCCCATTGGTTTTTATACTCACCTTAGAACCCCTACTCCGAAGACTCAGGGCAAATCCAGACATTAAGGGAGTCAAAATTAAAGGGAAACAGTACAAACTCGCTGCTTATGCAGATGACGTCCTACTCTTCCTTACAGGACCCACAACCACAATACCCAGCCTGCTCAAAGACCTCTCCCATTTTCATTACCTCTCCAACCTACAAATTAATTACGCCAAATCCAAAGCGATAAATGTCTCCCCCCCCCACTTTGTTACAGCAGTGCCAGACCAACTTCTCATTCAGCTGGGACCCCCATGCCATTAATTATCTTGGCATTCGGCTCCTTGTTAAGCTGAACAAACTATATGTGCGAAATTACCCCCCAATCCTTGATTCCATTCAAAAAGACCTCAGATGGACCAAAGGCCACCTCTCTTAGTTCGGGAGGGCGGCTGTCGTTAAAATGGCAATTCTTCCTCGGCTCCTCTATCTTTTTCAGACAGTGCCACTTAAACTGCCCCAGATATTCTTCACTAAGTACAAACAGATGTGCAGCAGTTTCCTCTGGTCCTCTGGCCACCCCGTATAAAGTGGGAGAAACTCACATTCCCTATAACAAAGGGAGGAATCGGTCTCCCAGATATGCAAAAATATTACTGGGCATCTCAGTTGACAAGAGTAGTCGATTGGCATATCCATACAAAAACAAAAGATTGGGTTGGATTGGAGGAGACTTTCACACACCTACCAATGCAACATCTGCCATGGTTCCACCCGAACAAAACCCCTAGAAATAGTAGGAAACATCCTTTAATTGGCCCCACTCTGCAAACCTTTGTGACCCTGAGTAGAAAACTAAACCTAGCCTTGTATCCGGGACCATTAACCCCATTGGACCGAAACCCGGATCTCCCCCTCGGTCTTTCATACCCAACACCACAAGCAGGAGATCCCATCAGGGCTGAGTCCTTGTTCATACAAGACAAAATTATCGAATACCACAAAGCGGTGTCTCATTTTCCAGAGCTTAAGCTGAACTTCTTTAAATATTTGCAAATTACACATTTCCTAACAACCACCAGGCCAGTCGCGAACTGGCACAGATCACGTACTCCCTTTGAGGAGACCTGTGCAGACTTGAAACCCCAGAGGCATCTTATCTCCTGGATCTACGGTATGTTGTTCGCAAACACTGATCCTAAAGAACACCCTACAAGCCTAAAATGGGAAAAGGAATTAAACACGGATATACCAAAAGAGGGCTGGGAATGCATTTTCTTTCATATACACAGGGGATCAATAAATGTATCCATTCAGGAGAGTAGTTTCAAACTTTATTCACGTTGGTACAAAACCCCCGACAGGGTAAATAAATATCACTCAAACGTACCCCCGCTCTGCTGGAGGTGTAACAAATCTATTGGGTCGATTCTCCGCATATAGTGGGAGTGCCCCCTTATCAAACCCTTCTGGGAAGAGGTACATATAAGCAGAATTACAACTTACACCCCAGACTACACTCCTGCGCAATACCTACTCCATCACACATCCATAGCACAATCTGCATACAAAAAATCTCTCACCTTCCACCTCATAAACACGGCTAAAATGTGCATCTCCAAACGATGGCGAGACAAACATCCCCCGACAGTATGGGAATAGCTCATCAGGGTCAAACAGGTCACAGAAATGGAAGACTTAGTTCATCAGGCGAGAGAAACACCAACACAATCCCACATAACATGGGCGTGTTGGCTACGCTTTACTAATTCTGTAGAGTTCGATGCAATTCTAAATTCTTAGATCAGAATACCTTTTGTATTACCAATTATCTAACAGACCAACCCTATCGACATAGGCAGCACACAGTGTTCGGGGGCTCCCCCCTCCTCCTGGCCCCCCTACATGTCCGATCCCCATTCCTATCCACATTCCTATCCATGATTCCCTTTCCACTAAACCCCCTAAGTCAAAACCCTAGGTTACAGTTCACAACTAGAGAACAGATGCTATAAAACCCACAGCAGTTAGAAACCAGCTCCAGCGGACCGCTTACTGATAGGGAGTGCTAAGTCCAGAACAAGACAAGCTGACAGCTAGCAGAACCCAACCGACCGCAACATGAAGCACTAGATGCACCCACGCCCGTCCACAGCGAGTCTGCTTTTGGGGTGGTCGGACGGAGAGAGACAACATTCGGGAACCGTACAGTGAGAAAAACCTGCAGACTCTGGACCAGGATACATTATATTGAGATTTCAATGCCTCAAATCCTGATGCTTGTACTCGAGAGCCAGTTGTAGAGGGACGTGGTTAATGTTTCCTTCATGAAAGATTTCCAATATAAATTTTTATTAACAACCTCCGGCAGGAGCACAACATTACATAGTATGCAATATTATATAAGGTACATACTTATCCAGTATACATTTCTGACTCAATTTCCTCCAGAGTTCCTTCTGGTTCCTTTATTGTTTATCCTTTCAGTAGCAGATAAAGTCTCTGAAGGAAGGAAATTGCAATGCTCCTACCTCTATTCAGTTTCCATTTTCCAGCAATTAAGAAGGAAAGTTAAGAAAAAGAGATTAGAGGAAGAAAGAAATATGAGAGTCAGCAGTAGGAAAAAAGTCGCAGAAGATAAGAGAAGAGAGAGAGACGAGGTGGGAAACAAGAGGAAGAATCCCCGGGGGGGTCAAAAAAAGGGGGGGGGGGTCACCAGCCCTCCCCAACCCCTCTTCTAATCTATGTCTTCATAGAGTGCACTCTTGGTTAGTCGGCCGACTCCAACAGAGCCCTGCCGTCGTCTGACAATAGAAAGGTATTCCATAAACTCCAAGTCTTGTTATATTGTTCCTGTTTAAGTTGTGATGTAAGAATTAACTCTTCCATCTTATTAATTTCTTCCACTCTACGTATCCAGCTTGCTATAGTTGGAGGATGAGTTTTCTTCCAACAGTACAGAATGCACGCTTTGGCTGCGTTTAACAAATGCCGTAAGATGGATTTTTTGTATTTTTTGGGTGCTATGGTGGACACGTGGAGTAGGAAGAAGGCAGGATCATCTGGGACCTGGTATGTTGTAAATCTTTGCACTACTGTGTGAACTGAGGTCCAGTACAGTGTGAGCTTGGGACAGGCCCAAAATATGTGCAACAGTGTTCCCTCGTGCTCTCGACAACGCCAGCCCATTTCAGATGTAGTGGGATAGCATTTACGGAGTTTCATGGGAGTAAGATACCATCTAGTGAATAATTTAAAATTAATTTCTTGTATTTTAGTACAAATCGACGGCTTTAGAGAAAAGCGTATGATGTTTTGTATTTGCACTTCTGTGAAGGAGCAGTTAAGGTCTTTTTCCCATTTAAGCACCCATGGCAGATTTGGGCCTTCGGCCGGGGAATTTAGTGACCCGTACATTTTAGAGAGCGTTTTAGTTATGGGGTTGGGGTCTGAGCAGTAGGTCTTAAATGTCGTCAAGTCTCTGCAATATCCCTTAGGATTAACGAGGGAATGAAGAAAATGATGTAATCGGAGCGCTGGCCAGAACTTAAGACGGTATGGACCATCATTGTCAATTAAGTCCGCAATGGTGGGCCATTTATCCCCTTGGACAAAGTTCCGGGCCTGTAACATCTCCCTATCCTTTAAATTATTATATTCCCTATTTCTGATCCCCGGTGTGAATTTGGGGTTCCCTAGTATGGGGAACAGTGGGGAGTCCACTGTCGTAAGAGACCCCTGTTTCATGATCTGTGTCCCAATCGAGAGAGTAGTGTCTATGAGTGGGTGCATCCTTATTTCTGGTGGCAGACTGCTGTGACACCACAGCGAACTTTTAAGGGGTACTGGACTTTGATGTTGTTCTAGTTGTACCCATATTTTATTGTCCGTGTTTTGACACCAATCTACGTATCTCCCCAGGTGTGTCGCTTGATAATATTTTCTTACGTCTGGAACCGCTAAACCCCCAAGATGTTTTGGTAGGGATAAAAGCGAGTGGGGTAGCCTGGGTTTTTTACGATTCCAGATAAAACGAATAAACAATGATTGTATTTGTTTAAAGTATTCCGTAGGTATTTTAATTGGGAGGGTTTGGAACAGATACAGGAATTTGGGGAGAGTGCACATTTTCAATAAGTTGCATCTGCCAAACCAGGAGTGTATACCTTTTTGCCACTGTGCCAGTAGGGAACGAGTTTTATGTAATAATGGTGAGAAGTTCAGTTCATATATACGTGCTACGTCAGGGAGTATTTGAGTACCTAAGTATGTTAGGGCTGTTGGGGTCCAGCGGAAGTTATATGAGGCTTTAAGAGCGGAGAGAAGTCTCGGGGGTATATCCACTCCCATGATCTCTGATTTTGATAGGTTGATTTTCAAATTTGCGAGGAATCCGAATAACTCGAATTCCCTCATAAGGTTGGGGAGTGATATAACCAGATTGGTAAGGGTGAAGCATAAATCATCCGCATATGCCGATATTTTATGCTGGGTGGAGCCCATCGTCATACCCGTAATGTCCGTGTTCTGTCTGACTTTACATAAAAAGGGTTCCAATGATAGTGCAAATAGAAGGGGCGACAGAGGGCATCCCTGCCGCGTCCCATTTTTAATAGAGAATGTATCTGAAAGAACCCCATTGCCCTATACCTGTGCAGTTGGGTTGGAATACACTCCAGATATCCAATTCAGCATAGTCTCTCCAACCCCCACGTGTTGAAGCACTGCAAACATGAACCTCCAATTCACTCGATCAAACACTTTTTCGGTGTCTGTATTGAGAAGGATGCACAGAGTGTGAGCTGAAGAGGCCATGTGGATGAGGTTAATCACTTTAGTTGTATTGTCCCGTGCCTCCCTTGTGGGGATAAATCCCACTTGATCTAAGTGGACCAGAGACTGTATATGTCGTGCCAGCCTAGTAACAAGGATTTTAGTAAAGAGTTTCAAATCTACGTTAAGTAGCGAGATTGGTCTGTAGCTGTTACACAATGTGGGGTCCTTCCCTTCTTTGGGAATCACCGACACATGCGCTCTCAACGTATCCCTCGGGAAGTGTTTACCTGTGCCAATTGAATCATATAGTCTTAGTATGTAAGGGCTTAGACAAGGTAAAAATACTTGATAATAGGCTAGGGAGATTCCATCTGGTCCCGGGGCTTTCCCAGGTTTTGTAGAACCCATCGCTTGTTGTAGTTCTGTCATTGTAATAGGAGAGTTCAACTCCGCTCTTGCCTCTTCCGGGATTGTGGGCATAAGGGAGTTCTCAATATAGTCTTTAATCTTTTGGTGGTGGTGTTAAATCAGGCAAATTATAAAGTGTAGTATGTCTCGATTCGGCATTATGTATTTTCGTTAAGAGAGTATCTAGCTGTTTGTTTCTTTCTTTTTTTAATACGAGACCCGTGCTTAATGAGGGTTCCTCTTACCATTGTTTTGTGCGCTTCCCACAGAATCCCCGGGTCACAGTCTCCTTGGTCATTCGTGTTAAAGTAATTAGTCAATTCCTTGGTGACGTCTTCCATCACCTCAGGGATCTGTAAAAGGCTCTCGTTAAGTCTCCAAGACCTAGTCTTCGTCAAGGATATGTCAGATAGGGAGTAAGTCAAGGTGATCGGTGAGTGATCGGACCACGTGATATTTCCTATGGAGGTTTCTCACCGCCTGAAGTTGCCTATGGGGTATTAGAAAATAAACGATTCGGGTATATGTTTTGTGAGGAGAAGAGTAGAACGTATAATCATGTTCATTGGAGTGTTGTAGTCTCCATATGTCTACTAACTGAGCTCTATGTAGTGTCTGCGCTATTTTTTTCCTTGTTCCTGGGAGAACGGAGGAACGGCCTGAGGAAGTATCCACTGAAGGAATTAATGGTACATTAAAATCCCCCCCCCCCTAATATAAGCTGTCCTTCTGTAAAATCCAGAAGAGTTTCTAGCGTTCTTGTGAGGAATGCTTCTTGTTGTGAATTTGGTGCATATATCGTCCCCAGGGTAACTGTCTCCTCACCTATCTGTCCTTTGAAAAACAGATACCTTCCATTAGGGTCTCTAAGAATGTCTTTCAGTTTCCACGGGATCCTATTGGACAACAAGATCGACACCCCCTTGGATTTAGCAGCCACGTTCGTGGCATGGTAGGATTGAGGGTAGAATCTGTTTTTAAGAATAGGCAGTCGGTCATCCCTGAAATGTGTTTCCTGGATATACGCTATGTCTATGTGCGCTCGTTTGAGATCTGACAGAAGAATCCGTCTTTTTTCGGGTATGTTTAACCCTTTAGCATTTAGGGACAAAAGGGTGACGGCGTCCATCACCCCCTCCCCTCCCCCGGTGAACGGTAGAAGCAAAAGAAAGACTAGAAAGGTATAGTAGTAAAGGTAAAGGGTGAGAAGACTAGAAGTACAAGAGACAGACAAGAAAAGAAAACTGAAAGACCGGTAAGCAAAAGAGAAATAGTGTTTTTTAGAGGCAGCGGCAAAAAATTGACGTTGGTGTTGTGGGCGGTCTCACCGCAGGAGGCCGGCACCTGCCTATTGAGGGAGAGTAGTTAGACTAGGCCCTGCGAGAGAGCATCCCACCCCCCCCCCCCTTCAGCATTGCTGAAAAACGTTAATAAGAACAAGAACGTAAATTCAAGCCATACAATATAACATCTTAACTAAACATTATATGCAATGGCAGTCTTATGATAAAACTCTTCTCACTAGCATATCTGCCATCTTAATTGCCCACTCTAAACCGGTGGCTGCTTCTGTAGGCATCTAAGGTGCTGTCCCCCCCCCCCCGAGGGGAGTGGGGACCTCACCCCCGACGCCTCTGTCCCGTTAAATCTAAATGGCTGCCTCTTCAGCAGTCTCGGTTACCATAAGTTTCGTATCTCCACTTCACTCCAGGGGTATGAGTTCTCATATGACCGGGTTTAGGGAAATCTTGTTGTCTCCGCCCAAAAATCCAAGTCATCCTGAGAGGTATGGGGCCCCCCCTTGTTCTCCAATGAGCAGTCCCATCTCCATAGTGGGGTGGATCTGTAACAGTAGTCCTCTCTGTTCGAAAGACTCATGTCTGAGGGAGCCAGGGAGGATCCCTCGTTCCATGTCCTCATATCCCCCGGGATGTGATAAGTGACCCGGTTCCTCAGCATCTCCAGTGAAGATTTTTATATTCCATATTCGTTATACTGTAATCTTCACTGGTGGTTGCGTTTGGTATGGTTGTGTAAAGGATTGAATATAAGTCATAACAATTAAAACAGTCAACTGTATGAAAATCAACTCATAACTCACCCCAGGAGTTCCAGGAGTGTCCCATTAGAAGCATCACTGAGCGTGTTGCTCCATGAAGGTCACATCTCTCGTGAGCTTCCTGGTGAGGATCCCCTGGGCTGTCGGTGGGGTCTCTGTGGTCTGGGGGGAGAGCTTCTGTTGTAATCTCGGGATCTCTCTTGGCTTGGTTGTCTCGGTAGCGGCACCAGCCAGTTCAAGATCGTTATGGGGGTTGTATCCAAAAACTGGAAAAGTGCTGTCAGGTCTCCTGGTTTCCTAAGAGTAAAAAACCTTTGGTTCTTACGGAATGTTACTGATAGAGGGTATCCCCAGCGGTATGTGCATCCCAAGTTGCGCGTTAATTCCAGCAGTGGATGTAACATAGCTCTGCGCTGTAGTGTAGCCCTTGATATGTCTGGCAGAATTTTAATTTGTGCACCATCGAACTCTACTGCCCCAGATTCCCAGGCTTTCCGTAGTATCAGCTCCTTGTGTGTATAATGGTGGACTCTGCACACGTCTCTGGGCCTGTTGGGGTCACTGGAGCGGGGTCCCAGGGCACGATGTATGCGATTTAGTTCCATCCGCTGTGGTACATCCTCTCCTACCACAATGCGGAAGATTTCAGCTGCAGTGTCATTCAGATTTTCAGTTGTGGTTGCCTCTGGGAGTCCCCGGAGCCGCAGGTTGTTCCTACGGCTCCGGTCCTCCATTTCCTCCATGTGCAGTTGTAACGCTGCCACCTCCTCCTCCTGTGCCTCCATTCTGGTCTCCACTACCCCCAGTCTTTGTTCTAGAGTTGTGACTGTAGTTTCTCCGGCAGTCAGCCTGTCATTCAGAGCAGATACCTCTTGTCTGACCCCGTGGATCTCTTTTTTGTGGTGCTCTTCCATTCGGGTGAATAGTGCTGCAATGTCCGCCTTAGTGGGCAGCACTGCCAGCAGGGTCCGGAGTTCTGCATCCGCTCGAAGTGTCAGCGGCTGATGCGAGGAGGACGGCAGATCCGTCCGGAACAGTGCCGGGATGTCTGTACCAGGTTCCGAGATGAGAGAAGGAGACGGGGATGTCGGCGGGTTATCTATCTCCGGCATCTCTGATCGAGAGTCGCGTGTCGCCGCCATCTTGGCTGAAGGAGAAGCTTCCGAGGCGCCAGTGAAATATTGGAGCAGTTCTCCGCTTGTTGTTGCAGTCTTGATATTCTTCTTTTGTGCTTGAGTTTTGCGCTTCTTTGCTGAAAGCATAATTTGCGAATATATGGCGATATTAGCTGAGGGAAGCAGGGGTCCGGCAGGAGCTCTCTGAAACTGTGTCTTCACACGGCCGTGTCCAGACCACGCCCCCCAAGGTCCTTCATGAAAGATTTCAATGTACTTCCAACAGTTATGTTATGTATACTTCTGCTTCCAATGCATTGTAAACTGAAAAATCAATAAAAATATTGAGACAAAAAAATAAATAAATTACAATATGGCTTGTGTAGCAATTGTATATGCCATATCATTTTTTTTTATTTACTATATTATTGTTTTTTTAATCGCACACAGTTTTCCCACCAACACAAACCATGGCAACTAATACAGGCTCATCATTAAAATTCACTTAGTCTCAGCTGTATGGAAATAAGGCTGGTTCAGTGAGCTGGAGTTCCTTTAGTTAATTACCCCTTACCTCTTCATAAAAAAAGCAGATAGAATGCTGCAGAGCAATCCAATGAGCTGCAACAGTGACAGTAAATGAGAAAAAAAAAAGTTTTGTCTAAAAACGTTTCTTCTGACATGTGCGAAGGAGCAAGATTGAACAATCAATATCAGCACTGTACTTCTGTCTGAAGTTTTGCACACGGGGGTATGTAGGCACAAGAATGTGCAGGAAAAACAAGTATCTCAGAGGAAAGCGTGTGACCTGAAAATAAGGAGAAGAAGGTAATTCATCTTTGCATTCAGTTTCTTTTTTTTTATTCTATTAATACCATATTCTTTGTAGAAAAATTGCAAATCTTTAACCTATTGAATTCCACGATGTTAATGAATGGCCTAAGGATGGTCAGTGGTTAAACCTAGGTTACAAAATAGGTGATAAATGCAGAAAAACATAAAGTGTAAATGCCAATTAATTTTTTTCAGGTTTTGAAGACTTCAGTTCACTGTGAGGCTTTATTTGCTGTCTGTTTCTCCATTGGGAATTCACCATTCCATTTGTCCTAGGTACCAATATCATTGGAAGAGAAAGTGATGGGGAATCCCCAATACAGTCAGGTCCATAAATATTGGGACATGGACACAATTCTAATCTTTTTGGCTCTATACACCACCACAATGGATTTGAAATGAAACAAACAAGATGTGCTTTAACTGCAGACTTTCAGCTTTAATTTGAGGGTATGTGCATCCAAATCAGGTGAACAGTGTAGGAATTACAACAGTTTGTATATGTGCCTCCCACTTTTTAAGAGACCAAAAGTAATGGGACAGATTAACAATCATAAATCAAACTTTCACTTTTTAATACTTGGTTGCAAATCCTTTGCAGTCAATTACAGCCTGAAGTCTGGAATGCGTAGACATCACCAGATGCTGGGTTTCATCCCTGGTGATGCTCTGCCAGGCCTCTACTGCAACTGTCTTCAGTTCCTGCTTGTTCTTGGGGCATTTTCCCTTCAGTTTTGTCTTCAGCAAGTGAAATGCATGCTCAATCGGATTCTGGTCAGGTGATTGACTTGGCCATTTCATAACATTCCACTTCTTTCCCTTAAAAAACTCTTTAGTTGCTTTTGCAGTATGCTTTGGGTCATTGTCCATCTGCACTGTGAAGCGCCGTCCAATGAGTTCTGAAGCATTTGGCTGAATATGAGCAGATAATATTGCCCGAAACACTTCAGAATTCATCCTGCTGCTTTTGTCAGTAGTCACATCATCAATAAATACAAGAGAACCAGTTCCATTAGCAGCCATACATGCCCACGCCATGACACTACCACCACCATGCTTCACTGATGAGGTGGTATGCTTTGGATCATGAGCAGTTCCTTTCCTTCTTCATACTCTTCTCTTCCCATCACTCTGGTACAAGTTGATCTTGGGCTCATCTGTCCATAGGATGTTCCAGAACTGTGAAGGCTTTTTTAGATGTTGTTTGGCAAACTCAAATCTGGCCTTCCTGTTTTTGAGGCTCACCAATGGTTTACATCTTGTGGTGAACCCTCTGTATTCACTCTGATGAAGTCTTCTCTTGATTGTTGACTTTGTACACACATACACCTACCTCCTGGAGAGTGTTCTTGATCTGGCCAACTGTTGTGAAGGGTGTTTTCTTCACCAGGGAAAGAATTCTTCGGTCATCCACCACAGTTGTTTTCCGTTGTCTTCCGGGTCTTTTGGTGTTGCTGAGCTCACCGGTGCATTCTTCTTTTTAAGGACATTCCAAACAGTTGATTTGGCCACACCTAATGTTTTTGCCATCTCTCTGATGTGTTTGTTTTGTTTTTTCAGCTTAATGATGGCTTGCTTCACTGATGGTGACAGCTCTTTGGATCTCATATTGAGAGTTGACAGCAACAGGTTGCAAATGCAAATAGCACTTGAAATTAACTCTGGACCTTTTATCTGCTCCTTGTAAATGGGATAATGAGGGAATAACACACACCTGGCCATGGAACAGCTGAGCAGCCAATTGTCCCATTACTTTTGGTCCCTTAAAAAGTGGGAGGCACATATACAAACTGTTGTAATTCCTATACCGTTCACCTGATTTGGATGTAAATACCCTCAAATGAAAGCTGAAAGTCTGCAGTTAAAGCACATCTTGTTCGTTTAATTTCAAATCCATTGTGGTGGTGTATAGAGCCAAAAAGATTAGAACTGTGTCGATGTCCCAATATTTATGGACCTGACTGTATTTTACATTTGTCATTGGAGTGGGAGCACAAGGGATATCTTTCCATGGGGGTATCTTTCTCATTGAAAACTTCTAGAGGTATTATTTTTTCCTAATTTTTGGGAGATTTTCACTAAGACCTCATGCACACACACACTCCAGGAATTAGGTGCAGGTGGAAGGTACAGAAGCATGGTCCAGTCCCGCTGCCAGCAGTCTGTCAAACTCTATAAGAGACTGGCAGCTGCTGCTTCTGGACGCTACACTGAGGGATACTTACACCTAGTGCATTATGCACCCATGGATGAATGTCCCACATGCAGACTGCTTGTCAGAGTTTGACAGGCTGCTGGCAGCTGCGTTTGATGGTGTGGCTTTACCTTCCACCTCCACCTGTAAGAAAGGAGGTCTATGCACTGGTCCTAAACACCAAGTGTGCATGAGGCCTTCCTTGCTGTTGTGTGTGGACATAAATAGCATTGCAATCTTGACAAGGGATCTAACTTTACCCACTCTAGCAAAAACTAAAAAGCTGTTTTGGTTGGAGTTAAATCTCAAATATGCAGGGGACAGAATGTGTCAAGAGAATAATTGTTACAGATTTTTTTCCGTAAAAATTTTCATTGAAAAAGATCAAAATAAAAGCAAAACACAAGCATGGTGACCAAGGTACAGTATAGGTATAACCGTAGCTTAGTCAACCAATAAATGAACAGTCACTCCTTCCACCAATGAGTCAAATGTTTGCAATGTTTAGATGAGCAGTGGCGGCAGGTGTAGCCTAGACTTTATTGCTATTGGTCACCTCAGAAAATCAGAGAAATTTCACCTCTAAAATTCATGTTTGCCTGAGTAGTATTGAATAAAGGAAAGAATGGAGAACAGAGAATAGAAGAAGAGAAAGCGAAGGAAAGAAAAAGAAAAAAAATTGAAAAAAGGAGGAGGGGAGAAAGGAGGGAAGGAAAAAGAAAAGAAATGTGGGGAAAGCAGAGTATGAAGCTGGGAAAGGAGCACAAAGGTCTAAGCAGGGGAGCATCCAAAATGTTCCCTAATGTGATCTACCTCACAAACATAAAAAAAATAAAAATTTTGATCACAAAGTATTTTACCTCGTCTGCTATGAAACCCAACATTAATGACATAAACCATCAATTATGAACATGTCTACATCTTACCAGTGAAAGCTAGACATAAATTTTACACATGTTTATGTGTTTCAATGTACTATTCGAACCTTCATAGAGGACAATGCAAAGTTTACATTGCTCCCCAACTGAGTATGCATGATTTCCATTATGTGCCGCTTTAGATCAGTTTGTGGAAGGAAACCAAAATATCTAGCAAGCACTCACAGACATTATGGCAGCATACAAACTCTATGCAGTAAAATTTTGTTTGAACTAAGCCCCCAACATTGCTTGACAATCCAAGGCATGAGTGTTCCGGGTCTCTTTTTCAGCAATTATTGCTCTCATTTCAGGAATGTCAAAAATACATCAAACCTTTGCTCATATTTGGTTGTAGAGTTTTTCATATTTTGTATGCCCATTCTTGCACCTCCACTCCCAGTTCTTTAGAATTTTGTTAGGTACTGTGGCAGTGCGAGGCCCTGCCACTTTGTAAATTTAGGTAATGGTTGGAAAAATGGCACCGGATTCTCAGATTTGCAGTCTGAGAAGCTTCAGTGTGTGTTATGTGAGCAGAGAAAACTGTGTTTTAAGTTTTCTCTGTATCGGGGCATGCAGTTCAAAGGCTCCAAAGAGTCTTGGGTAGGGTGACCAATGTGGTTTCCGGAGACAGTCCCCGGACTGAGGACACTGTCCCCGGATTGGATTTGAACAGGGGCCTGGCCAATTTCAAAGACAGTCAGTGCAGAATTAGAAAAACATTTTGAATTACACACTCCCCCGTTCTGCCACTCCTACTAGCTTAGGGGGGTGTATTCATTTCATTTTTCTGTGCCCCTTTTGTGCTGCACAGGATCATGTATATATACATGATCCTGCATTTCTGGGTATTGGAGTCGATTAGTGGGCCCGGCGGACTCGATGTCCGCCGGTACCCGCCGATCGTTCTGTTTACAGGCAGAATGGCAGTTTGCCTATGTAAACAAGGCAGAGCACCATTCTGTCGGTATGGAAGACACTGATCCTGTGTTCCTGCAAGCAGGGACATGGATCTATGCCTTCCCTTAGTAAAAGCACCCGTGGGGCCCCACAGTGAGAAAACACTGGTTAGGCACACATTTAACCCTTTGATTGCCCTAGATGTTAACCCCTTCCCAGCCAGTGCAATTAGTAAAGTGACAGCGCATTTTTTTTAGCACTGATCAGTGTATTAGTGTCACTGGTCCCCACAAAGTATCAAAAGTGTCAGATTTGTCCACCGCAAAATTGCAGTCCCACTATAAGTTACTGATTGCCACTATTACTAGTAAAAAAAAATATGTCCCCGGATTTCAATTGAAAAATCTTCAATCCCGTGTCCAGGTTTTCTTGGCGTTATGCAGGTTGCATGTATGTATCCAGGTGCACACACTCCTTATAAACTACAGTCAGGTCCATAAATATTGGGACATCAACACAATTCTAATCTTTTTGGCTCTATACACCACCACAATGGATTTGAAAGGAAACAAACAAGATGTGCTTTAACTGCAGGCTTTCAGCTTTAATTTGAGCGTGTTCACATCCAAATCAGGGGAACGGTGTGGCAAGGGGACTAAACCTACACTTGTGCGAGTTTAATTTCGACTTTCGGACGTCAATTTCGTGTAGAACA
>BLSH010110468.1:39993-54899 GCA_018402905.1 Glandirana rugosa | reverse complement strand
GATAAAAACTGTCATTTGTGAATGTTACAATCGGCAGGGGACCCCGCCTCCATTTGTCAATGCACACTCAACCCGTGCAGTTTCAGCATCCTGGGCAGAGAGAGCTGGTGCTTCGCCTGAGCAGATATGCAAGGCAGCAACTTGGTCCAGTTACTCTACCTTTGCGAGACATTATCGCCTGGATCTACTTACAAGTAAAGATCAGGCGTTTGGACGTAAGGTCCTCCAGGCGGTGGTCCCACCCTAGTTGGTAAGTTCTTGAGAATCGTCTCAGAGGCTGTCCTGGAAGACGACTTGAGAAAACTTGAGTTAGACTTACCGGTAACTCATTTTCTGGGAAGTCTTCCAGGACAGCCAGGATTCCCACCCAATTGGTTTTTTGTGATATGCGTTTATCATGCTGTAATAATTGTGCTTTGTCTACCAGAGCCTTCCTGCGGTCCTTGGTAATACTGAGGTATGTGGCCTGGAGGACTGCCTTTTATTTAAAATTGGGGATGTGTTTCCTGTCCGGAGGGGAGGAGCCCAAGGTCTCAGAGGCTGTCCTGGAAGACTTCCCAGAAAATGAGTTACCGGTAAGTCTAACTCAAGTTTTTTCATTTAACAAATCATGCTGTAATGCCCTTATGGCAGACAGAATATGAGATGTACTACAAGACTTCCTAAGACATGTGGAGAAGAAAATATTCATAATATTTAAGAAAGGGTGTACTACTCCATTGTCTCATTGCATTTCCACAAGAAGTACAAAAGGATTACAATTCTGGGAAAAAGAAAAAGCAGCAAAACATTGGAGGGGGACTAATGTAGTAAAGAAGAGACTAATGCCTGGTACACACTACTAGTTTTCTTTCATTCCAATCCAGCAGGTTAAACGAAAAAAAAAAACTTGACAGCTTCGGCGGGAGCCGCTGTACTAACGATCCAACGTTAGTACAGCAATCTCCCCCACTGAGCTGTTGTGTTCTGACAGGGGGACAGCCCCCTGTCAGAATACTCCGATCAGTGCTCTCAGCCATTGGTTGAGAGCGCTGATCGGGATCCAGTCTGCTGCTGGTTTTCCAGCATGCTGTCCAAACGGCCAGCTTCTGTTGGACCATGTGCCTTACACGGGCTGAAGGTTGGCTGGTTTTTATTGGACAGGACGATGTTGCCAGACATTCAGCCCATGTGTACGGGGCTTAAGGCAGGCTATACATTATGTAATTTTCTTTCCTTCAACCACGGTTTGAAGGATTGCTTGATTTCCCCATCAACACACTACGTGTTCTTCTAGTGGGGAGCCTTCCCCACCTGCAGAAAGCAATAATCGGGTGAAAGAAACCTAGCAGGCTATTTATACTGAAGTTGATCGAGGGATCAGCTTCAGTACAACCGGCCTGCTTAAATGGAGATATCTGATAAAAAAAAGTCTCATGGGAATCAATGTTGATTTGCATGTCAATTGTTTTATTAGCAAAGCTTAAACTAGTGGGAATGTTAGATATACAGTATATATCTAGTACTAAGAACTAAGAACTGAAAGGGTTTAAAGCAGTATTAAACCCAAAAGAAAACATTTATTATATTGCAGGTCACCAATTCTTAGATGTGATGGTTGAAATTGTTTTTCTTTTTTAGGCTTTCTTTCGTCTATTTTCATCTGGTAATCCAGCCAGAAAGTCTGTTGTTTTTCACAGCACTCTCCAGCAGAATGTATCAGTTTACATGGTGTGACAGTATGCAAAGCGAAGAGGTAGACGGACACTACCTGTCGCCTTGTATGCGTTCATGTGGACTGGATTAAACAAAGTGCGGTCTGGATTTTACCAGCCACCATGGCAGGGCTGGTTCTGGTCCGGAGTTTGTGGTCCACTGGAGTCCACCAGCAGGTGGCTTTAATAATCAGGAAGAGATCTCACTTGAGCTCTGACCTGGAACTCAGAGAGGGATCTGAGGGAGCTCTGTGTCTGTTTGGACAAGGTTTGCATTGTGGCTTATGTTTTGTGGGTGTTGGGGGCCAGCCCCACACCATATAGTGAGGAAACTATAATGTTTAGTTTAGCGCCAGACAGTAAATACTGTTCTATTTTGTTTGTTTTTTAATATGCAAATCTTTTACCAATGAACCTGGCAAGCTGCCAGATTTTAAAGAAAGTTGCCTGTATGCTGACTATTTTCCTCAGAAAAGTTGATCCCCACAAGCTAATTTCCCACATGTGATAGGGTTCAGCGGGAATCTTTCCAAGATGAAGGAAATATTGAAGACCCTGTTACAAGCCAATGCAGCTCAGCGGGAAACCAACCGCCAGGTTGCAGAGGCCGCTGCAGCACAACAGGCAGCTCAGCGGGAAACCAACCGCCAGGTCGCAGAGGCCGCCACAGCACAACAAGTGGTTCAACAGTAGATGAACCGACAGTTTGTGGAGGCCCTGCTGGAGTTAAAGGGGCCCGCACCTCTGGTAACAGTGGAACAAAAGTTGGTACGCGCCTCTTACCACATGGAGAAGATGACACCTGCGAATGACGTGGAGGCGTATCTCACGACTTTTGAAACAGTCGCTCTTCGTGAAGGATGGCCAAAAGAACAGTGGGCGGGACTGTTAGCACCATTTTAGACCAGTGAACCTCAAAAAGCCTATTTTGACCTGGAAGCAGATAAGGCCCAGGACTATGAGACCCTAAAGGCAGAGATATTCGCACACCTAGGGGTCACCATGGCAGTTCTGGAAAAGGGACGCATCAGTGGACCTACCGCACCGACAAGCCACCCCGCTCGCAGATGTTCGACCTGGTCCACCTCACCAGGAAGTGACTATAGCCGGAGACTTTGCCAGGTCCCTAGATCGTGGCGTGTGTGGTCATGGACCGCTATCTAAGTGTGCTCCCTGCTGCTTTGATGAAGTGGGTCAGTCATGGGGACCCCAAAACTGCCACCCAACTCGTGGACCTCGTGAAGAGATACACTGCTGCTGAGGACTTGCTTCACCCATCTGCGCCACACTCCAATGTAGGGGTGAAGGATCGCCCGACGGACCCGGTAAGACTGTTCCAGAGTTCAGGGGCGTGGAGAAATTTGATAAGACTGATACAGTTTAAGAGACTATGGGCTCTAGCCCTGGAGACTGGCCAAAGAAACCAGGAAGGTCTTGGGGACCGTGGAAAGGACTGGGTATAGAGCACATACAGTGATACCGATGCCATGCATTGGGCCATAATGCTGCCAATTGTCCCCTGAATAATGAACCCATGGAATGCAATTATACTTATGTAAATAGACACCTTTCTCTTTTTGCAGAGGTTGCATATACAGCTTCATGTTCAAATCGCATGGAGCAGCAAATGTGTGTGATTTTGGTTGATGGGAAGCCACTCACTGCACGGCTTGACTCGGGTAGTGTGGTAACGTTGGTAAAAAGTAGTTGTGGAAATCCTGCAAGTTTACACCCTAGCACTGTCGGGGTCATTTGCATACATGGGGACACTCATGACTACCAGACGCCCCTTGGGGCAGTGTGACTCATTCAGTGGGGGTAGTACCTTCACTGCTATATTACGCCCTAGTGGGCAGGGATTTTCCCCACTTTTGGAGGTTATGGGAAGGCCCAGGGAGTCTGGAGGATAGAGCTCCCCCTGCTGCAGAAGCACAGAAACTCTCGTCTGACCCTTTTTGCTAAATGGAAGTGGAGACTAGTGGCTTTTCCTATACTGAAGAAGAAAATAAGCCAACCCAAGGCTTGTGGGACTTTATATGAGGACCGTGACAGTGGTGTCACTTGTGTCCTCCATCCCTGAAACTGTGAGACAAAGGGGAAAGGGTTTGGAATTTTAAATGAAGCATGCATCCAAGGGGCATAAACCGATACAAGTGTGTATATTAAAGGTGTATTATAGCTCAAGGCAGCAAATACAGTAGATGACAATATTCATAAATACAGGAGTAATTCATGTATATACACAAAGTATGCCAGGGCACTAATACACAAGATGGAAGGCAAAAATGAAATGCATAGTGGAGTAAAAAACGTGTTACCATAGTATAAAATGCATTATCTGAGTAAAAAATAGTGCAGTTAAAAAATCTAGGAGTCCAAAAGTAGATATCTTAAATCTTAGACGCATGATAATACTGTCAGAGGCTCGACGTGTTTCGTGGTCATTACAACTCATCAGGAGCAATGCATAAAAAAGGTCAATGAGTAAGACTAGTAAAAAATGTAAGGAGGACGACAGGTGACAATTGTCAACCCATACTTACATGTAAAAGTGACTATGGGCTTGTATTGTAAGTTGCTCCAAACAAACTGGGAGTATGTATCGTCTCCCCACGGGAGCTGAGGTGGCACATAAGAGTGGTGGGACAGTAGAGCACCCATGGATTGAAATGCGGCTGGGGGAACAATGACCACCAAGTTATCCATTGCAGTGTATCCTAAAGTCAGACTCAGGATCTGTTAAAGTCCCAAACCCTTTCCCCTTTTTCCCTTTTAATATACTAGCTGGGGAGCTGGCGGAGCTGGAAGATAGCTCCCAGCTGGGGGCTAATGACACAGAAAATGACTCTGACCCTGACTGTGACAGTGAACAGAATGTAGTCCCTGACTTAGAGGTCTGGAGAGAGGACTTCTGTACAGAGCAACTATGGAATGTCAATCTCCTTAGAGCTAGAGAAAACATGAAAGTGATGGATGGGGAACCTGTGGACCCTAATTGGGGGGTGTTTTTTCCCTACATGGCTCTTAAAAATAATTTGTTATATCAGGTGGTGAAACGAGGGGAAGAAGAGGTGGAACAGCTTGTGATTACCAAACCCTTTCGCAGGATGGTGCTAGATCTAGCCCATGGACATGTAATGGGGGGACATCTGGGTATGGATAAGACCAGGGAGAGAATAACCCAGAGAGTCTCTTCTGGCCGGGGTTGCATGCAGATATCAGAGAGTATTGTGAATCCTGCCCTGAGTGTCAACTCTGCACCCTCACCCCATTTTCATAGTCCACTTGTTCCACTGCCCATAATTGAAGTGCCTTTCGAAAGAATTGGCATGGATCTCGTGGGACCCGTAGTAAAGTCTGCCCGGGGACACCAGTCCATCCGGGTAATACTAGATTACGTGACCCGCTATCCAGAAGCCATACCCTTGCGGAAGACTACCGCCAGGGAGTTGGTCCAGGTATTTAGCTGGGTGGGGATCCCTAAAAACGGATGAGGGCACCCCATGTATGTCCCGTGTAACCAAGGAATTGTTCAGGTTGTATAAAATCTCCCATCTCCGTACCTCGGTCTACTACCCCAAATGGATGGACTTGTGGAGAGGTTTAATAAAACACCCAAAAGCATGTTGAAAAAGGTAGTGGAGAAACATGGGAGAGATGGAGATATGTTGCTGCCGTATCTCATGTTTGCCATACGAGAGGTTCCGCAAGCGTCTACGGGGTATTCCCTCTTTGAACTCTTGTATGGTAGACATCCCAGGGGGCTGCTAGATGTTGCAAAAGTGACGTGGGAAGGAGAGGCCACCAAATATAGGAGTGTCATCGAGCATATCTTCTTGATGCAGTATCGAATCGCAGCAGTCCTGCCCCTGGTGCAAGAACGTAGGGAGCGAGCCCATGAGGCCCAGAGAAGAGTTTATAATCGCGGTGCCAAAACCCAGACTTTCAACCCAGGAGACAGAGTGTTGGTGCTAGTCCCCTTGGTTGAAAGTAAATTCCTAGCAAAGTGGTAGAGTCCTTTTGAGATTAGGGAAAGAGTAAGGGAAGTGATCTACAAAGTTTAACAGCCAGGGAAAAGAAAACCCGAGTAAATTTACTATGTGAATCTCTTAAAACCGTGGAAAGACAGAGAGACTTTATTGGCAGTGCCCACTCCTCAAGAAGACAGGCTATCCAAGACTATGGATGTCCTTATCACTGACGCAACAAAATGATGTTATGGAATTTTTTCTCTCCCCTACCCGGACTGACCACCGTACTACAACATGACATAATTATGGAACCAGGGGTCCGCGGAAATGTAATACCCTACCGAATACCTGAGGATAGACGGGAGGCGGTGGCGAAGGAAATAAAAACCATGTTGGAGTTAGACGTTATAGAGGAGTCCCACAGCGCCTGGTCGAGCCCTATGGTGGTGGTCCCAAAGCCCGATGGCACTATCATGTTCTGTAACGAGTTCAAGAAGCTGAATAACGTGTCTAAGTTTGACGCATACCCGATGCCGCGGGTTGACGAACTTGTGGACAGGTTAGGAGGTGCCCAGTACATAACAACCCTAGACCTAAGTAAGGGCTACCGGCAGATCCCCTTAACGGAGTCAGCAAAGGAAAAAACTGCCTTTTCTACCCCCAAGGGGTCCTTCCAGTACAAGCGAATGCTGTTCGATCTGCATGGGGCCCCTGCTTCCTTTCAGAGAATGATGGATAAAACTTTGAGGCCACATTGCCCCTACTGCAGCCGCCTATTTGGATGATGTGGTCATCCACAGACCAGATTGGGAATTGCATCTGCCCAGAGTACAAGCAGTCGTAGATTCTCTTAGGGTAGCAGGTTTAACAGCCAACCCAAAAAAGTGTGCCATAGGCCTGGAGGAGGCCAAATACCTTGGGTATGTTATTGGTTGGGGACTGATTAAGCCCCAGACCAACAAGAGCGAGGCAATTCAAAAGTGGCCCCAACAGATGAATAAAAAACAGGTTTGTGCCTTTCTGAGGATTACAGGGTATTACAAGCAGTTCATAACAGACTTTGCCTCCATTGCTGTCCCTCTGACCGATCTGACGAAGGGGAGAGGGTCAGGCTTGGCTAAGTGGAATCCCAAAGCCGAGAAGGCATTCCAGAAGATGAAGCAAGCCCTTTGTGTACAACCGGTGCTCGTGACCCAGGACTTCACAAAGGAGGTTGCTGTACAGACGCCTCTGTGGTGGAACTAGGTGCTGTTCTGTCCCAGATCAGAGATGAGCACCCGGTTGTCTACTTAAGCAGGAAGCTTAACAGGCATGAGAGGAACTATGCCATTGTGGAGAAGGAGTGCTTGGCGAACAAGTGGGCCCTAGAGGCACTGAAGTACTACCTCTTAGGAAGGTCGTTTAGGCTATTCACCGACCATGCCCCCTGAAGTGAATGTGTGACAACAGGGAGAAAAATAGTCGGGTGACTAGGTGGTTCCTGGCTCTACAGCCATTTAAGTTCACCGGGCAGGAAGACTCCAGAACAATGAGGATGCCCTCTCCTAGGTCCATTGTATGGTTGGAACAGTTTCTCAGTCTCAGGGGCTTGAGCAGAGAGGGAGGATATGTGACAGTAAGCAAGGCGAAGTGGTAGGCGGACGCTACCTGTCTCCTCGTATGCGTTCATGTGGACTGGATTAAACAGAGTCCGGTCCGGATTTTACCAGCCACCATGGTAGGGCTGGTTCCGGTCCAGAGTTTGTGGTCCACTGGAGTCCACCAGCAGGTGGCTTAAATAATTTGGAAGAAATCTCACTTGAGCTCTTACCTGGAACTCGGAGAGGGATCTGAGGGAGTTCTGTGTGTGTTTGGACTTTAAAAGACAATGTTTGCATTATGGTTTATGTTTTGTGGGTGTAGGGGTTCAGCCTCACACTGTAGAGTGAGGAAACTATAATGTTTAGTTTAGCACCAGACGGCAAGGACTTATTTTCTGTTTTGTTCGTTTTTTAATATGCAAATCTTTTACCAATAAACCTGGCAAGCTGCCAGATTTTAAAGAAAGTTGCCTATATGCTGACTATTTTCCTCAGGAAAGTTGATCCCCAGGAGCTAATCTCCCACAATGGATGACACAAACCACACTGGCAGGACTGATTAAAATGATATACAACTTTGACTATTAGCACTTTGAGGCTTCATGTACACACAGCCTCATTTGACCGTCAGCTGCAGGAAAACACAACCAAATCGCAGTGATTTTGCCGTGGTTTGCATTTTCCAGCGGTCAAAACATTTCTATGCCGAATGTGATTCTTCCACGTTCAGGAAACGGAGGTTGAGGGTGGTTAAGATTCCCCAAACCGCAGCAGCTCCTAAACATTGCTGAAAGCCTATGTGTACATTTATAGGCTCTTATGGAGTTGAGTTTAGGAGCTTTGGCAAAAAAATGCCCTAAGCTCAAGTTTAGGAGCTGCCAGTGTACATGAAGCCTTATGTGAAATTTATTCTGTGTAATATTTTCTTATTGAATATTTGAAATTCAGAGCACTGTAGAATTTAGGAGGGGCAATATTGTGGATGTAGCATTCTTTTTGGTAAGTTTTTCAGATATTTAATAACCCTGTGTGCAATTGGGTCTGTTTTTACTTTTTTTAGTTTATTTTTGTGGGTAAAGATGGTTCCAGATATATATTTTTCTAACAAATTGTTTCTGATAAATATTTTTTGAATAAAATAATTTAGATTTTTTTATTTTTGTTCATGATGGATTAATTATAAAAAATATTTTTATAGCTTTAGCTACCAGTAGGCCTTTTTCTCTTAGACCCCTTTCACACGCAGGCGCTTTACAGGCACTATTTAACTAAAAATAGCGCCTGTAAAATTCCTGTTAATGCACCCCAATGTGAAAGCCTGAGTGCTTACACACTGGGGCGGTGCGCTTGCAGAAGAGGAAAAAATCTCCTGCAAGCAGCATTTTTGGGGCGGTGCGGGAGCGATGTATACACTGTTCCTCCACCGCCCCTGCCCATTGAAATGAATGGGCAGCACTTCCGAAGCAGCTGTACACTGCTCCGGGAGCGCTGCATTCCGGCACTTTTAACCCCTTTTTCACCCCTTCTTAGGGGTTAAAAGTGCCCCACTGCTGCCCGAATAGCGGCTCCAAAGCGGCATTTTACCGCTGGCGCTCTGGCGGCCCCAGTGTGAAAGGGCCCTTAGGCCTCATTCACACAGGGCATACTATGCCCTTGCAGGAATGTCTTTGCCTGAATGGATATGCACAGTTGTTCTGTGTAGGCCAGTGGTTCTCAACTCCAGTCCTCAGGACCCACCAACAGGCCAGATTTTAAGTATTACCTTGGGGAGATGCAGACTAGAATACTGCAATCACTGAGCAGCCAATGATATCACCTGTGATGCATTTCAGTTTTTCTGCAAACCTGGCCTGTTAGTGGGTCCCGAGGACAGGAGTTGAGAACCACTGGTGTAGGCAGTCCCATTGATGTAAACTGGGTCACAATGGCTTTGCAGTGGCTTTGTCCCAATATGACAACCTTATGGGTGCAGGTGCATGTCCCAAACACACACAGGGTGAGTTCGGGGATACACACCTGCACCCACATGGATGTCATATTGGGACACAGCAGCTGTGTCCATGCAGCCACTGTGTCCTAATTAACATCAGTGGGACTTCCTGCACAGAATACGTGTGCATCCCCTTCCAGGTAAACACAGCCCTGCATGGGTGTATAGTATAGTATGCCATGTGTGAACAAGGCCTTAGTTCTCATGTTAAAATAAATATTTTTAAATGGTAAGACTGCACAGTAACAGATTTTTATTTTGTATTTTTATCACTAATTTGGGTAGACAAAAAAAATTGTACTTATGTATTTTTTTAATCAAGCTTTATTTGATCTACACTCACTAGGGGTCAAGAAATCTGGTGAGAATCTATTGAGTCTACTTTATAAGGAAGAGAAACCCATAAGTGTTTTCAAAGTGATTGTAAAGTCTCATTTTTTTTTTTTTAATACCAAACATGTTATACTCACCTCCTCTGTTGGTTTTGCACAGAGCAGCCTGGATCCTCCTCTTCTCGGGTCCCTCTTCGTTGCTCCTGGCCCCTTCTCCTATCAGTGCCCCCTCTGCCAGCAGCTTGCTATGGGGGCACCCGAGCCGAGTAACAGCTCCGTGTGTCCATTCAGACACGATGCCCCGACCCGGCCCCATCCCCTCTCTCTCCTGATTGGCTAACTGACTTTGACAGCCGTGGGAGCCAATGTTTCTCAGCCAATCAGGAGGAGAGTCCTGGATGGCTAAGACACTTGTAGACATTGCTGGAGAGTGATGTAGTTCAGGTAAGTGATTAGGGGGTGCTGGGGAGGCTGCTACATACAGGAAGTTTTTTTTTTTTTTATCCTAATGCATAGAATGCATCTGCCTTTACAATTCCTTTACGTGTTAGTTTATCACATACAGACCCTTAGATATGTAGTACAAATGTCTACAGAGCATTAAAAATGAAATAAAATTAAATATGTCGAGGGCAGCTTCAACCCAAGTATTCAATTCTCTTTTAACAATAGTGAACATTTATAATACTGAGCACTCGCTTCTCTTAAGTTACTTAATGAGAAGTACACATTTTCTTTGTCTACCCAATTTGATTGATTCCAAAAAAACATATATTTTTTTTTTTTGGAATCAAGCTTTATTTGATCCACACTCGCTAGGGGTCAAATAATCTGGTGAGAATCCATTGAGTCTAATTTATAAGGAAGATAAATCCATAAGTGGTTTTTAAGCACTGGTTTATGAGACACATTTGATATACGCCTGAGGGCGTTGTTGTTTTTCCAGGCTGCTGCAGGGAGAGACTTTGATTACTGTGGCATTATTATTATTGAGACTGATATCTAAGGGTTTTTTGTATCAGCCCAGAAAAGCGGGGATGGTAAGTATTGAGCTTTAATTCAATAAGTAAGCCAAAAATGTATAGTACACACGAGAGGCTCTTTACAGTGTTCTGATGGGCTGACACAGAGGCCTTTTTTCACATATGCAGCACTTTGCTTGTACAATTGCTTTGCCTTCCCTTTGTGTAATGGTCTTATTTATAGCACATCATGTTGTTAACAGAGCAGCCCAAGGCAGCAAAACTGCGTGTTATATTATAAAAGAGAAGTGCTTAACTGCAATGCCATGGCAGAGTGACAACACTTGGCCTGGTGGGCATGTAAATCGGATGGCGCTCAGCCTGCCTATGGAAATGTCTTGCCATGGGCTAAGATGCAGGGCTAGCAGGCTGTGGTTCGGCTGCAGGTGAGTCCTCGGTGTGATGACAGCACATTCTCTCTTCCACAAGGGGAATCCTGCAGCGACTGGAGCCAGTGACGTACAAGGAGCTGCCACAAAGGCACACACCGAGCACAGCTCTATAGTGAGGAGGAGAAGCTGCCCTGGCCACCACAGTGAGAAACAACTCTTTTGTTTTACACATGAACATGTATGTGTTGATCATTTCAAATATTTGTGTTTGATTGGAAGGCTGTCCCCTATATTGAGCATTTTTTTTTTTTTGGCTATACCATTGTAAAGCACAGCTTCTGAGATGACAAAATGGGAAAAGCTAAATTTAGAATGCTGCCAGAGGGCAGAATGCATAAAAATCACTGGGAATCCATTAGCCCAGGCATCGTCGGTGAAAGATGGCTAACAGAATAGAGCGAGGTAGAAGCAAATAGGGAGCCTTTTGTTATATGATGCATGGAGGTGATGGAAGGGATTTGTTCTTGTGCTGACAGGCTGCGATGCTATTTCTGTGATGGGGTGAAGTGAGCGTGGGTGCGAACAGTGTGTTTCTATAGTGAATCAATTAGAACAGCAGTCAAGCGCAGGAGCTGCCATGAGCAAATTCCTTTTGGCATTTTCTTTCTATTCCCTTCACCTTATTTGTCGTGTAAGCCGCGCATCTTTCTAGCAGGCTCACTCGTGGGTGTCATTGGTGATCTGCCTGTCCACAATGTTCCCTGCCGGTAAGTCATGCCTATGAACAGTGCCAATTCTTCCATGTATTCGGAATCTGGGCTGGAGCAATCGGATACTCCCCTTGCTTTGTAGCAGGATGAAGTGACAGATGGACTTCTCCTATCTCTAGCACAATAATCTACATCATGAAAGAATGGAATCTCAAGAATAGGCTTGAGACGCTGCATTAGCAAAGATTTTCTTTCAAATCCCCTGCTTTATGGGCATATCATAAACAAGCTGAATGATATTTAGGGTTTTCTTCTGCTTCTATCGGTGCAATATGTAACATATCATGCAAAGGATAATTAGCTGCTGTATTGATTGCAGCCTATGCCGTAATTGTGTCAACACGCTTAATATTTCATATCTAGGTCACTGTGCAGTCGCTTCAGTTTCAAAGTCTAACGCACTTCCTAATTCTTCTATGTATTTGCAGTTCATTTTCCGTGGGTGGTATGTCAGTGTTGATAGAAGAGCCAGAAAGAAGGATACAAGGATTGCTTGAAAAGGATTACTTCGCTCTGGAGTACAGCCATCCAAGTCTGTATTCTATAATACAGACACAAAGAACTGGTGAGTCGCAGCAGTGACAGCAGTGTGATCATAATGACTTGTTATATCCAGAAGCTTAAGCATTGCTTGTTATATTTACCTACTAGCTCATATCTTCTGAAGGGATTTCCCTTGCAAGCTCGTAAATGGCCTTGTTTTGTAGGCTGATGATTTGTACGAACTCTACATGCATATTTAGTGGGAATTAGGCGATGGAAATTAATTCTGCCGTCTACCCACTACATAGTGTACGCCAAGGTACAGTTTGGTACAGTAAACAACCAGATTGATTGCATTAAGGGTCCATTTTCACTTCAAAGTGAACCATGTATGGTGAAGAAAATGTATAGCAAACATATTCACATCATTATTAGGCTTATTTAGTATATTTCTGGTAACTTATAGCTATTGAAGGCAAATGATCTTGTAAGAATTTGACTTACACATTGCGAGTTATTGGCTGCTAAAGGTTACTATAATTTGTACTCGGTACTGTTTTTTCTACCTGGCAATTATTCACATGAAGTACATAAAATCTGGGACATGGTCACCATGCATGTCAGTCTCCCGGGTCCGTAATTCTTTGTACAGAAATTTCTGGAGCTACATGCATGAAAAAGCAATGTGCTCTTGTCTGTGGGTTTGAGGCACTGCTGTGATTTTTTATAAAAAAGAGCATAGATCACAAGAGCAAGTATGGATTTCCTGCCCGTAGCAACCAACAAGGTTTCTCTTTCCAATGATTCAAGGAAATTCATTGCTATAGGTAACAACGCCACATCTGCTGTGTTTCATATGCATACGTTTTCATAAATCAGCCCTGGTATACTTAGTATGTGAAGATGATGAGTCAGTGTAAAGAGTGCATACGTTATAGAGCTGTGCAAATTCATTTGACACACAAGTGAACCATGCATGATAAAAAGAGGTTTCTGATTGCAGATTATGTTGATTTTCAATTTTTTCAATGCCAGAAGCATTGAAAAAATTGGCAATTCTTTTCCATTTACACAGTTGGTTACATCAAGGTTTCTATATACTGTACTTCTGTATCTGTAGGCTGCTTTCACTTTCCCTTTTAGAAGCTGATTAAAAAATGACTGAAGCACAGTGACTGATGAATGATCCAACAAGGTACATCAACAGAGCAAACTGATCAAATTGATGGAAAAAATGTAACTGACAGCACAATGTTAAAGTGTGGCAAAACTCAACAAACTTGCAATAGCTTGTGTAGCTTACTGGTCCCTAAATGTTGTGGCCGCATTAATCTTCTTTATTAGGCCCCTTTCACACATACTGACCGTTTGTCCGTTTTTCATCCATCCGTTGACGGATGAAAAACGGACATCAATGCATCTCTATGGAAAAACGGATGATCATCCATTTGCATCCGTTTTCATCCGCTTCTGTTAACACCCTTTTTTTGAACGGATGAAAGTCCTATTTTTCATCCGTCAAAAAACGGATCGGACGAAAAACGGATGTAAACTGACGAATGGTCAGTTTTTCATCCATTTTTGCATTGGTAGTGGATGTAAAAAAAAACTGATGAAAACCGATGACCACGGATGAAAAACTGAAGAAAAAAACTGATGAAAAACTAATGAGCACTGATGAAAAATGGATGAAAAACTGATGAATACTTCATCCGTTTTGATGTGACGGAACTGATGAACTGATGAATGGTCCGCATGTGTGAAAGCACCCTTAGGCTTTTTTTTTCCATTATTTTTACATGGTGACCCTGTCAGTGTCACACTTCCTGCTCTAGGGTGATCACTTTCATTTGTGGTCCATTCACCTCACTCAGTGTGGTGCATTTAATGCTCACATTAAAAATGGGATGACTTAAAGTTGAATTCCAAGCAGATAAAATATAAACTAACGAATGCAGTTCTGAAATCATTAATATATTAGTATATAATGTTATTAATTAAAGTATTGTGATATGAGATTTGCAATCCATACACAGGGCTGGGATGTTAAAGGAAGAAGCAGACCAAGGAGCCAATCACTTCCGGTGCTAACAAGAAGCATGCTGATAGGAGGAGAAAGTAGAGTCTCAGAGAAATGAGCTCATCACTGTACTGCTTCTCCTTTCACTGTCCAGTCACAGGCTGGATATGGGCTCAGAGGGAAAGAGTTGAATGATGTTAGCCACCAAACTGAGAAAATCAAGCAGCAGAAAAAAAAGTGCTATGGGAAATTTTTGGATTGAGGGTGAATATTAAAGCAAAATGTTTTGCCTTAGAACATTATGTTAAGACAGCTTGTTCATTTGAAATGCACCACAACAGAGCTAAATTCAGACCTGCAGTATTTTTTCCCTATAAGTAGCTTATAGGAAGCAAGAGCGTATTCATTGTCCAGTGAGCAGATAGGCAATGCCAGGAAGGTACTGCAATAGAAAAGAGTGATGTCACCCTCTTGGCCATGTAGTACAACAGGGGTTTGTTATAATACAAAAGTGGTCCACAGTATTATACACATCCAAGCAGGTAAAACAGTTCACATATGTATCTTGACTGTGTATTCAGCTGTTTCAGTCTTTTGTGCACAGAAATTATTTTTAACATTCGGAAGTATCAGTCCAGTTGGGGGGGGGGGGCATTGTCCCTCACTACCATTCCTCCTGATGATAGTGGGTACGTGTTTTCTGACTTTGTCG
>BLSH010110468.1:28589-39983 GCA_018402905.1 Glandirana rugosa | reverse complement strand
GCTGTTTCAGTCTTTTGTGCACAGAAATTATTTTTAACATTCGGAAGTATCAGTCCAGTTGGGGGGGGGGGCATTGTCCCTCACTACCATTCCTCCTGATGATAGTGGGTCACAGTGGGGGGAAGTTATGGGATATTCATCCAGTGGGTCTAGAGTTAGGCTTTTAACTCAACAGTTTCATGATATTACCCAGCATTGCAAAAGTCACCTTTTTATTCCTATTAAAACAAATCAAACAAGTCTGTGGAGCCAAAGAAAACTACACTGCTTCAACCTTCCAGGTGCTCCACTCATATGCTGGATTCAAGTGCTGGCTTGTAGTCCTTCACTCCACACCTAGATAGGTATAATCCAAATGAGAAACCTCACACCTATGATGTCTTCACTGGCAAAACTTAAATAAGCCTACAAGCTTCAGAACATGGTCCTACCTCCATTTCCACCCCTCTACATGAGTGGAGTTTGAGAAATGTGGAGCAGTTCTGCATCCAGAAAAAGGACTGTGGATTATGTGAAACTTCTATGACCTAGTGTATCACAACAGTGACCACTCCTATCTCATAGAAATTATTATTATTATGCCCTGTGACTGCTAATTTTAAAGTTTATGTAAAGCAAACCTTTTACTTTATACTTTAATAGAGTAGATGAGGATTAGAACCCCCGTCAGGTTTTTATTGCTGCCTGTTTTCTCACTGGGGAGATCTGAGTTTTTATTTGCATCAGCGAGTTTCATATTCATATGTAAGTCTATGGAAACGCAAAACGAACTTGAAGCAGGTCAAATGCAGGTCATAAAGAAGTCAAATGCACCTATCAATGAGTTCTGATGTCAAACTATCCACATAAGCCAAAAGCCTGTAGACACAGGTCCTTACCCTTTGTTTTTTGCAGGTGACCATTGCTAATGAGAAATGTGTGGAAATCCAACATTTTAAAGTTGTTACCAAATATTAGATGAGGGTCAATCTTCCCATGGGGGCACTTGTTCTGACAGTTTTTACACACTGGATTTTTGCTTACTTTGTAGCAATTGTCCTCTTACTTTCAGTTGTGTCTGTAGGACAGGAAGTAAAGGAAAATCTCCCTATCAGGGAGCAGATAGCAAAAAAACTCTTGTTGAAGTTTTAACCACTCCCCACGCTATTCAAAAATAAAAAAAGTAGTTTTGGCTTTCGATATACCTTGTTATTAAAAAAAAAAAAAAATTAAAAACAACAGTTAACAGAACAAAAATAAAGTAAAGTGAAATGGTGTTCTGTTCTTAGCTTAATATAATGTGAGAACAAAGCAGGTAATTAAAATGGAATAGCAGTTATAGTCAAAATCTCTATGACAGTTGCATCATCTGTTCCTCCTGCGATTAAACCCAGGTAATTAGTATGGTGGGAGGCTGTTAAAGGCTAGGTTCAGCAGGCGCTGAAAAACATTCCATCATGCATCACTTTTCATAGGGCGCTAGAGCAGCTGTTTCCAGGCATTCAGGAAGTCGTACTGCATACCTCCTGAATTCCTGGGTTTTTTTTTCTTTCTCTTTCTTCCTTGACGCAGTCCCACTGACTGTATTGGGTGAGTTTGGTGCTTGGAAAAGCATCGCAGGCACAGCAAGTTTTGGATCCCTTTCGGCTGCCTTGTTGGGCTGTCTGGGGGTAGTAAAACACAGCTGATATTTTTTATCTTCTGTCCAAACAAGGCCTAAGATTTCTCCATATCCTGTACTAGTGAAAGAATAATAATTTAGTCCTTCTTAAAATTAGTTTGAAGTTACATATAAGCATGTGCAGCAGTACCCCCATAGGGGCTGCTGAATGTTGTGGCCCACCTGTCACTCTGCCCAGCCCGGCATCCACTTCCCAGACACTCCAAGACAACGAACAGTCTGTTAGGTTTGTTTTGTATTTTTATTGAGGGGTTAGAACTTGGATGGGGTTCGGAGGTATGGGAGGTCCAATAGAATTTGTTGCAAACTTTCTGGGACAAACTATACACAGTCCTGTATATACACTGCGTCTCTTCCTCCTGCACAACTCTTGCTGTAGAAAATCACTCCTCAGCTCCACCAGCACTCACTTACTTGAACTTCAGGGCACAGCTAGCATATAGAGAGTTGGGTCTAGCACTGGCTCAGCTAGGCCTTAGCAATAGCCTTATTACAGGCAGGCCCCTATTGTGTAGCAAAATAAAAAGTTATGATGCTAGATGGACTCCCACTGATTCCAGTCAGCCCTCTTCAGGCACTCCCAGCCCTCCTGGCCACAGCTGCCTAACTCCACTGCCCATGACACTGCAATCTGCTCCACTGGCTCTGCACCCATCTCAGACCGCATCCTCCCAGTCCTTTCAGGCATGCCTCACCAGTCCTCCTGACTGCACATGTCGCTCATCAGCCCTCTGGGCTGCAACTGGTGGTAACCTCCTGAAGACTTGCCCGGCAGTACTAGCTCCTGCTGTCCGGATCCTGCAGCCTAGTACTCCATCTCCAGTTCTTCCACCTGAACTACTCCTCCCCAGCTGGGCTGACCCTGAGTATTTGAGAAGACCTGCCCCCTGCCACCAGGTAGGGGATTGGTCAGGGCCCCCAGAACACCCCAGACAGCTCCACCTCTCTTCCATTCCTCTTTTTCCAGCACTTTCTATAAGCAAGAGGGAGGTAACCGAGAAGTGACACCACCTGTGAGTCACCAGCTGCCACCCTGAGCCACTCCCAGTCCAGAATCAAAACAGCCAGGCCTGCCTAAATTTACCTATCCTGCAAAGCAAAAATCCTATTCTAGCACCTACATAAGTAGAGGGTGCTACACATGGGTTCTAAAGATTTGTATTTATTAAAGTGTACAGCTCAGTGGAGGAGGAAAAGGGGGGTTTCTTTACTAATTTCATGAATATTTTGGGATGACAGCAGATATTTTAACATTTATAAGGAAGATAGATGCTTGAATAAATTGCTTAAAGCTCAACCCCAGGAAAAAAGGGTCCACTAACAGGTTTTAAAAAAATAAAAATAAAAAACAGCTGTGCTGAGCAATACTCATCTCCTCTCTTAAGCTGCCCAACAATAATTATTTTCGGCCACTAGATATCCTCAGTCTTTTGGGTTAAATGACACATTCAAGCTGATAGATGTCACAAAACCACTTTGCATAACCAGCTTGAAGTAATTTGAAAAAAGGGTAAAGGCTCTAGCAGAGAAGAGGGCAATTCAGGGGTGGCAGGGGAGAGCCGGGATTTGGGCTATAATAATCTGTTTAGTAAAAAAGGAAATGGAGCTTAACGTGAGCCTGTGCCCAGAATATGCACATTAAAGTATTTATAAATTTCTGAACAAGCAGTAAAATTGCAAAAACAAGCCCTCGTGTAACTGTGACCTCTGTAGCTATAAGCTGCATAGAGAAATTCATCTTTAACCACTTGCTTCCCAGGCCAATTGTGACACTTTGCTCCTACATATAAAAAAGCATCATTTTTTTGCTAGAAAATTACTCAGAACCCCCAAACATTATAAATGTTTTCTTAGCAAAGATCTTAGGGAATAAAATGGTGGTCATTGCAGCTTTTTATCTCGCACGGTATTTGCGCAGTAATTTTTCAGACTTTTTTTTTAAAAAAAAAACAGTTTCATGCATTTAAGAAAAATAAATCAATAGTTAGCCCAATTTTGCATAATGTGAAAGAGGATGTTACGCTGAGTAAATAGATACTTAACATGTCACGCTTCGAAATTGCGCACACTCGTGGAATGGCGCCAAACTTCAGTACTTAAAAATCCCCATAGGTGACACTTTAAAAATTTCTACAGGTTACCAGTTTAGAGTTACAGAGGAAGTCTAGTGCTAGAATTATTACTATCGCTGTAATGTTCGCAGCGATACCTCACATGTGTGGTTTGAACGCTTTTTACATATGCCGGCGTGACTTACATATGTTTTCGCTTCTGTGCGTGAGCTTGCGGGGACAGGGGTGCTTTAAATGTTTTTTATTATTATTGTTTATCTTAACCTTTTTTTATTTTTACACTGTTTCTTTAAAAAATAGTTTTTTTTATCACTTTTATTCCTATTACAAGGAATGTAAACATCCCTTGTAATAGGAATAGTGCGTGACAGGTCCTCTTTATGGAGAGATATGGGTTCAATAAGACCCCACATCTCTCCTCCAGGCTGGAAAGACCGAGATAAAAAAAATTAACGATCTCGGTCTCTCCAGCCGCATCCATGGCTTTGTTTACTAAAGCCGACCCGGACGTGAAGTCATAACATCACACCCAGGCCTCGGAGGGTCATAGAGATGACTGGTAACCAGATGGTCACCAGTCAGCTCCCTGACAAACTTCCTCTGGTGACAGATTCATTCTCCGGGCCGCCGATGGCATGGGCGGGCCTGGAGAAGCACCGGAGGGCGGTGGGAGGGCTGGATGTCCCTTCCTGCTACCTGTAAGAACGATCTAGAGGCTGAACTGCCACTACGATCATTCTTACGGTGCAGGGAAACACTGGCTCTAAAAAAACGATATCTGAATGGTGCCTGTAGCTGCAGGCATCATTCAGATATCACCATTCAAAGTCTGCAACATCATGTGACATCGCTGGGCGGGAAGAGGCTAAAGTGGTTGTAAACCCTTTAGTAGCACTTGCACCTACAGGAAAGCGTATAATAAGGCTTACTTGTAGGTACTGGAAATATCTACCATATTCACTTGTGGCGACATCATCGGTGCATGGACACTGAAGAAAAGGCCATTTCTAAAGGGCCCGTGCCATGACCGGCAGCTCCCGTGGACATGCTCGGGAGTGACGTCATTGTAAGTATTTCCGTAAGTATTTCATAATGAGCTAGTATGCAATGCATACTAGCTCATTATGCTTTTGTCTTGCAGGTTTTTTTTATTTTATTTTTTTGTATGGGTTTACAACCACTTTAAAGTTCATAAACACTGCAGTCTTTTTCTGTTACTTTTTTTTTACACTAAAATCTTGGCAGGCTTCCGGCCTGTTGTAAACAAACAGTAGGTGTTTCCAAGCTGCGAGTGACTAACCTGACCTTACAGTCTAATGGTGGCGATACACATGTAGGCAGGTGCAGTCTATTTTATCCACTTCAGGTGGCACTCTTCCACAGCTGGAGGGGAAGTCAAGAGGAACATGGGTCTTCCATGGTTTCCTGGGTCACTGGGGAAGCTATCCGATTGGATGCTGCCACCCCACATGACTCTTGGCTCAGTCAGTGCCTATTTAGGCCTTTTGCAAGTGGGTAGAATAGGAACGGTTACCCTGCCTGCTAGGGACAGAACTAGCAGCAGGGAAAGGTTTCTAACAAGGAGGGAAAGCGTATGGCTTGCAACTTTTCTGAACATCTTCCTGCTTGGGCACAAGACAGCAAGGCTGAATTCTGCCTCTCTCAACAGGCACCGTCAGTTCAGCTGAAACCTGCTCTTTACACTCTGTTGGACCTGTGAGTATTCCCAGTTGGGCTGTCTTCCCACTGGGTTTATGAACTGTCATTGCATTATTTCAATATACAAGTTTGTTCTTTCATCGCACTTGCACTGTGTATGTTATTGCCGCTGCCCCACCCTGCACCCCACCTACACTTGGTGGCAATCAGCAGGATATGTGCTTTACAGGGGTGCAGAAGGAGGATTGAGTTCCAGCATGACGACTAGGATCGACCTTAGCTTTTATACAGAAGTTTAATGGCTCCAACATTACCTTGGCAGAGTGGGAGGAGAGACTGGAGAGTGCCGCACACCTCTATCAGGTTCCGGCCCGGCTGGTGGCTGGCTATTAACTCCTTAGAGAATGACATCCGCCACTCTGTGATGTCGCTGCCAGAAGATGACCAAGCTACCTTAGAATAGATTGTATCACACGTGGAGGGCCTGTTTGGGGAGAAGATACTGCTTCTGGAGCTGAGGCGAATGTTCTTCCTAAGGAAACAGCAGGAGGATGAGAATCTCACCCATTATGTGGTAGCCATGCAGAACTTCTGGAGGCATCTGGAAAAGAGGGATGTGCGCAGCTGCACTGACATCACTAACTCAGATCATATACTAAGGGATCAGTTCATAGCTGGTCTGAAGGCTGACCCAGTCCGGAGATCCTTGCAAGAGAAAGTTAGGGTGCAACCACCACCTCCTTCCACAGAGACAGATGCAACAGTGACCAATAACTTTGAACCTACATACTTCAAAGAGTATAAAAGCTGCACTTGGCCCATGCCACCTGAGGCCCCCAAGTCACTGTCTGCAGATGAAACTTTGCCAAGTAACTCTATGGAGAGTCAAGAGAGCCAGCGCTGTTTGCGATCTAACCGCAGGCAGGGCAGCTCCCGAAAGATATTCTGACTATGTTGTTTGAAACTGTTTAATCTCTCCCCGATTCTGTTTTTCTTGCATTGGAACCCTTAATGGCGGCGATTCGGGCAAATAGAGATATAGGAGGGGTGAGAATCGGGGAGAGAGAGCACAAAGTTGTTGCTTATGCAGACAATTTGTTATTATACATCTCAAACCCTAGGATCTCGATCCCAAACGTGATTGAGGAAATAAACAGATATGGCAGGGTGTCAAATTTTAAGATGAATGCAACAAAAACAGAGATACTAAATATAAACATGTCAGAGAAAGAACAGCAGGCCATTGAATCTAAGCTCCCGTTTAAGTGGGGTAAGGGAGAGATGGGATATTTGGGGATAAAACTGACAGCAGCAGTAGAAATACTGTACGAGACCAACTACATCCCCGTATTAAATAACATTAGGAAACAGCTAAATTATTTAAGACAAAAACCCCTGTCCTGGTTAGGGAAAATAAACCCTGTAAAAATGTATGTCCTACCAAGACTGATATATCTGTTCCAAACGGTCCCAATTTCAGTCCCCCAGGAATTTTTCAGAAAACTGAGAACCATTACAACCAAATATATATGGGCGAATAAACACCCGAGGATTTCATACACAATGTTGGTGAAAGCGAGAGATGCAGGAGGTGTGGCAGCCCCAGATTTTAAGAGGTATTATCAAGCAGTAATCATATCACGAATAAGGGAATGGATTTATAATAAAGGGGGGAAAGCTGGGTAGATATAGAGAAAGCATTAGGGAAGGGTAATTTGGGGAAAATGGTGTGGATACCGCAGAAATGTAGGGAATTGGCAGAGAGCACGAGCAGTTTCACAAGGAACACATTTAAGGTATGGGATAGGATCATAAAAAAAAACAACTGGGAATATAATGCACCCCTGATGCCACTCTTTAACACAGATTATTTTAAACCAGGTAAAGAGGAGTTTGTATATTTTAGTAGATGGACAGGTAAAGAAGAGATATTGTTACAAGATATCATGACTGGAGATAGAATTAATACGTTTGAGGAAATTACACATAAATGGGGACGGAAACCATTAGATAAATGGAGGTATACACAGCTAAAACACTTCACACGGACAATTCCACAGCCACTGAGGGGGGAAAAAAACATGAGGGAAATTGAGAGTTTATTTAGTTCACCACTTTGCGTAAGTAAATATAACATTTTGATAAAGGAAGAGGAACCAAAGAGCCCAGTATATTTGGGGAAATGGGAAGAAGAGCTAGGTAATATTCGAGAAGGAGATTATAGAAAGAAGATCCTGAAGCTGTGCTATACATAATCTAGGGACATGGGGACCGTGGAAATGAATTATAAATTAATGGCAAGATGGTATATGACACCACAGAGGATGAGAAAGATGGGAACGGATAATCTCCCAAACTATTGGAGGGGTAGTGGGACAGTTGGAACTTTCTCTCACCTGTGGTGGAATTGCCCAAAAATAAGAGTATTCTGGGAGGAGATCATAGAAAAAGCTTGAAGGATCACAGGAGAGGAAATAAAGGGGGACGCGTGGGAATGCTTGTTCCACGCTACAGAGAAAACAGTTAAGCAGTATAAGAATACTTTGGTCCCACATGTACTGAATGCAGCCAAAAGCCTGATCCTGAAAGCTTGGAAATCACTGGAAGCCCCCACAGTGAGAGATTGGGCAGGAAAAATGGAACAGATAAGTTCTATAGAAAAATTAATACATACAGTGGAGGACTCTCTGGAACATTATTGGTCGATATGGTTAAAATGGACAGAATTTAAAAAGACGGACGAATTCTGGGGAATGATGGAGACGGGGGGAGAAAGAGGCTGAGAGACAGAAAAAAGTTAATTAATATTAGATAAGTGAGAAGATGGTAGAGCTATTTACAAGAGAGAGGGAAGGATGGGGGGGGGGCGGGGGATTTTGGGGAAAGGGTAATGTGTGTTTCTTCTTTTTTCTTTTCCTGCCCCCTTGGGAGGCATAGGAAGAATTGTATTTAATAAAGCGGGCAGTATAGAATTATACATATGGCAAATAAAAGAGACACCACGATGATGTAATTAACAGGAGACTATATGAACGGCAAGATGAAATGTGGTATGGATCTCCTGAACTACTGAAGTGGGAAAAAAAAACTGTTTAATATTCTGACTTAACCATTGTTATTTGTTGTTTCCATGTTGTTGTGATGCTGAGGACAGTATCTGTTAAAGAAGGGGCGAGTGTAGGCAGGTGCAGTCTACCTTCTCCACTGCAGGTGGCACTCTTCCTTTCACAGTGGCATTGCAGCTGGAGAGGAAGTCAAGAGGAACATGGTTCCTCTATGGTTTTCTGGGTCACTGGGGAAGCTACCTGATTGGATGCTACCACCCCATGTGACTCTTACAGCCATCTTGGGTCAGGCAGAGGCTATTTAAGGCCCTGGCTCCCAGACTTGTTGCACATTTTGCTAGTAGGTAGAGAGTAGGGACAGGTACACTGCCTGGTACAGACAGTACTAGAGGCAGAATTCCCAACTTCTCTGGACATCTTCCTGCTTGGGCATGAGGCGACCGGACCGCATGCTGCCCCCTTTCAACAGACACTGTCAGTTTGGCTGAAACCTGCTGTGTACATGCTGTTGGGCCCAGTGGAGAAGCTAGACACTCTTTCACCCGGGGCAAAGAATAATTTCGCCCCCCCCCCATACCAGGACAAAGTCAGTCAGTGCCCTTGATAAAAATTCCAAACTACTAAAAATGCCTAAACAAGCCCTTGATGTCTGATTTTTGAGACAAAATAGGATAGGGACTGAGGACAGATTCCCCTTACTCTTTCTCTGCAGCCTCAGCTGCACTGGATAGTGAATGAATGGGAATCACCCTATGTTGAGTGGCTTCCTGTTTATTCACAAACTGAAGCATCGCAAACACAACTGCGTTCATTCAGAAAAGGAAAGGGCGAGTAAATGACATATTTACAGGCCTCTTCATCCACTCTCAAGAGAAAAATTAAACTACTACAGGGAGGCAATTACCATACTGTATGCCAACTTGCAAAATGTGTGCATGGTCTAGGGCAGAGGTTGGTGTCAGTAGGGCAGTAGATGTGTCAGTAGTGCAGAGGTTGGTGTTAGTAGTGCAGTTAGTAGAGCAGTGGACACTCTCAATAGAGCAGAGGACAGTGGATGGTGTTAGTAAGGCAGAGGTCGGTGTCAGTAGGGCAGTGGACAGTGTCAGTAGGGCAGAGGTTGGTGTTAGTAGGGCAGTTACAGTGTCAATAGGGCAGTGGACGGTGTCAGTAGGGCACTGGATGTGTCAGTAGTTTCCTGGCAGGGACGTGCTAGCGTGGGCACCGATGAAAATTGCCTTGTATCTCTTGCGTGATTGGAGGAGGGGGTGGTAGGAGGACATGTGCTAGTGGGTGATTTGGAAGAAGAGAGGACTTGTGTTAGGAGGGGGGCCAGGCTTCAAATCTGATCCCCCCCTTCTGGCACAAGTCCTCTCCCCTTTCAAATTGCCCTCTAGCACATGTCCTCTTACCCCCCAAAAACACTCCTGGCAGCATGAAACTGTGTTACCTGCTCATGCACCCCTCCACCCCACCTTCCTGGTCACCAAGTCCCCCCTCTGCAATGCTCTATTAAACCGCTTAAGCCTCGTACATGTGCTTAGATTTTCGGACGACAGAACCTTCGTTTTTTGTTGGATGCTTGTCTCATGTCGTAAGTGAAGAGGTTACTAACTATACGTCAACGTCAGAAGTCACGTAATGTGTTGAATAGCTTTGTATGTATTTTTTCATTTCTGAGCATGTGCAGTCTTGATCAAATTATTTTTTTCATACGAAAACCGTACTAATGATATGAAAATTGGACGTTGACTTGACGTACAGAAACAATTTTCTAGTCTGCACATCTAGTTTTTGCCTTCCGATCTAAATCGGCTGTCAAAAGGAGCATACTAACGATCCAAAAATGGGATGATCGGTCGACATACAAAAATTGAAAAATTTGGCAGTGTAAGGCCCCTTTCACACGGGCAGACTGATCGGGGCCCCTGTTAGTTTTTTTAGGTGGATCTTTCACTGCCCTCTATAGAGTGACACCCGCTGACATCTGAACTGGTACTATCAGTTAAAAATAGACAGATGGGGTATCTGTTCTCCATCCATCTGGCGGATTGGATGACAGTTGGATGTAAACAGGCAGGCAGTCCATTTACATCCGACTGCCCATAGAGGAAAATGGGCTGTGTCTGTGTCCACTCTGCATAGGCAGAGTGGACACAGACCTTTCATCCGCCTGCTCAATGGAAATCCCATGCTGAGCATACAGATCTGCTGGCAAAGTCCGCCCGCCCATGTAAAAGAAATAATGCAATCAGGGCAGCTGATACAATAGACATGGGGATAAGGCAGGAAAGTGGTAAAATCCCTGTCCGTAGCTGTTGAGTCAGCTGTCTGCCCCCTCCTCTCTTGCTCCTCTGGTTCCCACATCCTCCTCTGGTCCCCCCCCATTCCTCTGTTTCCCACCCTGCTCCTCTGGTCCCCCTGCTACTCTGGTCCTCCCTGTTTCTCTGGTCCCCCCATGCTCCTCTGGCCCCCCCATGCTCCTCTGTTTCTCCCCTGCTCCTCTGTTCCCCCCTACTCCCCTGGTCCCCGTGCTCCTCTGATCCCCCCTTCTCCTCTGGGCCCCCCTGTTCCTTTGGTCCCCTCCCTGCTCCTCTGATCCCCCTTCTCCTCTGGTCCCTCCTGTTCCTCTGGCCCCCCTGTTCCCCCCATGCTCCTCTGCCCCCCTTTTCCTCTGGTCCCCACTGCTCCTCTGTCCCCCCATGCTCCTCTGGTTCTCCCCTTGCTCCTCTGATCCCCCCTGTTCTCCCCTCTTTGTCTCCTCGTACCCCCCCGGTCTCCTCGTACCCCCCTGGTCTCTTTGTCCCTCCTGGTCTCATCGTCCCCCTGGTCTCCTCGTCCCACCCTTTGTCTCCTTACCCCCCCCTGGTCTCCTCCTACACCCTTGGTCTCCTCGTTCTCTCCTCCCCCGTCTGTCGACTGAGTTGTCGATGCCTGTCCC
>BLSH010110468.1:3285-22318 GCA_018402905.1 Glandirana rugosa | reverse complement strand
TTAAATATTTTATTATATCTTTTCATGTGACAACACTGAAGAAATTACACTTTGCTACAATGTAAAGTAGTGAGTGTACAGCTTGTATAACAGTGTAAATTTGCTGTCCCCTCAAAATAACTCAACACACAGCCAATAATGTCTAAACCACTGGCGACAAAACTGAGCACACTCCTAAGTGAAAATGTCCATATTGGGCCTAATTTCCCTCCCTGGTGTCATGTGACTTGTTAGTGTTACAAGGTCTCAAGTGTGAATGGGGAGCAGGTGTGTTAAATTTGGTGTTATCGCTCTCACTCTCTCATACTGGTCACTGGAAGTTCAACACGGTGCCTCATGGCAAAGCACTCTCTGATGATCTGAAAAAAAGAAGCATTGTTTTACATAAAGATTGCTTAGGCTATAAGAAGATTGCCAAGACCCTGAAACTGAGCTGCAGGACGGTGGTAAAGACCATACAACGGTTTAACAGAACAGGTTCCACTCAGAACAGACCTCGCCATGGGCAACCAAAGAAGTTGAGTGCAAATGCTCAGCGTCATATCCAGAGGTTGTCTTTGGGAAATAGACGTATGAGTGCTGCCAGCATTGCTGCAGAGGTTGATGGGGTGGGGGGGTTAGCCTGTCAGTGCTCAGACCATACACCACACACTGCATCAAATTGGTTTGCATGGCTGTCGTCCCAGAAGGAAGCCTCTTCTAAAGATGATGCACAAGAAAGCCCGCAAACCGTTTGCTGAAGACAAGCAGACTAAGGACATGGATTACTGGAATCATGTCCTGTGGTCTGATGAGACCAAGATAAACTTATTTGGTTCAGATAGTGTCAAGCGTGTGTGGCGGCAACCAGGTGAGGAGTACAAAGACAAGTGTGTCTTGCTTACAGTCAAGCATGGTGGTGGGAGTGTCATTGTCTGGTGCTGCATGAGTGCTGCCGGCACTGGGGAGCTACAGTTCATTGAGGGAACCATGAATGCAACATGTACTGTGACATACTGAAGCAGAGCATGATCCCCTCCCTTCAGAGACTGGGCCGCAGGTCAGTATTCCAACATAACAATCCCAAACACACCTCAAAGACAACCACTGCCTTGCTAAAGAAGCTGATGGTAAAGGTTATTGACTGGTCAAGCATGTCTCCAGACCTAAACCCTATTGAGCAACTGTGGGGCATTCTCAAACAGAAGGTGGAGGAGCGCAAGCTCTCTAACATCCACCAGCTCAGAGATGTCACCATGGAGGAGTAGAAGAGGTCTCAAGACAAGTTGCTCTGGTGAACTTTATGCCCAAGAGGGTTAAGGCAGTGCTGGAAAATAATGGTGGCCGCACAAAATATTGACATTTTGCGTTCAATTAGGACATTTTCACTTAGGGGTGTACTCACTTTTGTGTCCCAGCGGTTTAGACATTAATGGCTGTGTGTTGAGTTATTTTGAGGGGACAGCAAATGTAACTGTTATACAAGCTGTAAACTCACTACTTTACATTGTAGCAAAGTGTCATTTCTTCAGTGTTGTCACATGAAAAGATATAATAAAATATTTACAAAAATGTGAGGGGTGTACTCACTTTTGTGAGATACTGTATTTCTAAACTGTAACCGCTGTAAAAATGTTAAATGTGTAAAAATATTATTGTAGAATATTGAGTCAGTGATATATCATTTGCAGGTTTATGCTTATATTTCTAACTAAATAGATTGGTGTCTTTTCAAACCAAATAACTATGTAACTAATAATTTTTAACTACTTTTTTTCCAATCGAATGTTCCACATAATCCAGTTACAAGCAAACACAAGATAGCTGGTCTTTTGGCCCTTTAATAAATCACTCCTTTCAAGTGTTCACAATGGGACATCTGTCTCAGGCCTCTTGTGGGGTAGTATAATACTATAAATATGACCGCCTGGTCAGCTGCTTTTGAAATCAGGTTAACATTCATGTAGAAATTCTAACACTTGGCAGGGCTTATTGTGAAAAGAAAAAGCAACATACAATTCAGTTGTCAACTATTTTATGCATTGATCATAAGAAATATCTGGTGTTTTGAGAAAGTATATTTACAAAAATAGTTATTTTTTACTTTTCATTGTGTTCATTGCAATATTCTGAGTAGTAAGATTTGTCATATCACTGTTCTGCCATATTTAAAAACAATGCTGGGAGATAAAGTACTATGAAAAGAAAATGTATCCATTTACAATTTTATCATTTGCAGGTCTACCTCTCTAAATTTGGGCATGATGTCTTCATGAATATTAGCTTCTCTAAAGAAAAAGGAATTCATACTGATTATATGCATCACAAAGATTTTCAAAAAGCTGCAAAATGTTTGTGTTAAATAGTAGCATTTGCAAGCATTGCCTGGGAAATAAATGCTTAACGCAATTGTATTAAACAATGTTTGCTGATAAAGTTACATATCGTGGCATATAAAGAGAAAAAGTAATAGCAGTATTATGTTACTGTCTTTTCTAAAAAAAATAATGAAACAAGCATTAATACAGTGTTTTTACGTTTTTACTCCTCTCCCCAGATTATACGCTAGATTGAGGTGTAGAATTTGATTGGGTCACCCTAATGCCTGGTACACATGATGAGATTATTGGACAGATGATGGTCTGTTTTTTTTTGCATGCTAGCGCTTACTAAAATTACCAAAATTCTCGTAAGACACAATAAAAATTTGGAAGTCATGTAATGTATTGTATGGTATTTGTATTGTATTTTCGGATGACAACTGTACCGTTTAAATGAAAATTGCACGATCTGGTATCGTACTAGAAAAATCTTCATGCTTGTCCCATCAGATAATTTTGCATGAACTGTCATGATCGGCTATCGAAAGCTATGTACTAACGATCAGTTTGTCGTACTATTGCTTCTAAAATGGTATCTTTCGTACAATTCTCTGATCATGTGTACAGGCCTTAAGACAGTTAGGTTCTTGATTTAAATCACCCCAATGTAGTTATGGCTGTATATTTAGGGTCATTTTCCTGCTAGAAGTTAAACCTTTATCCTATTCCCAGATTTCTTGCATAGTAAAACAGTTTTTTTCTATAGTAGTGCACTCGGCCCTGACCAGTCTTCCAGTCCTTGCGAAGGAAAGCATTCTCACAACATCATTTTACCAACACCATAGAAATGTTGTTCTCAGGGTGATGAGCAGGTTTAACTCTTCATTCATACTAAAAAGTTCAGTTTTAGGCTGGCCATACATTTTGTAATTTACCTTTAGATTTACAAAAACCATATAATATGAGGTCAAACTAAACATTAGTCTCAGGAGATCAGAGAACCCTTTCTTACATTTGTTGTGTCTCTCATGGCTTTTGCAAACTGCAAATATGATTTTTTTTTCTCCAGTAATTGCTCTGTTTTTATCACTCATTCACTTAGCAGTTTTGTGAAGCATAATATTTAGAATTGCCATTGACTTCTTAGATGCTACCCTTGGTTGTGCCAGGACTTGTGTGATGTTTTTTCCTTTACCTCCTGAACTTTATCCCAGTCTTGTTTTGGTAGTTGCTTAGTTATAAAGTTAGGTTAATATAAAAGATATGTCTCGTTAAATTCAACCAGAAAAAGCTGTTTTTGTTTAGCTACCATATATTTTCTAAAATCACTTGGGTTTCTAGAAACTGGAGTATTTATTTTAAGATCGATTATGTAATAATTTACTTGTACACAGGTGGCAGAAGTTGGCTACACCAGGGCTTATTTAGAGGTTTGGGAGCAAGCGGAATGTATATTTATATAATAAAAAGATTTAGTCTCTTTTAAATGTTAAATCATTTAGAAAAATGTATAGATTTTTCTATTTCAACATAAGGTTGTAACACGTTTGAGAGTGAAGAGTTTTACACAAATTCAAATAATTGGAGTGCAATTCAGTAATTTGGTCCAGCTCTGTATTTTAATTTCAACCCTAAGCAACAATCCTTGCTACAGAAAAAAAATATAAATTTTATACTGGAGATTAAGTCAGATAGAGTAGAAGACTCCTGAAGTAGGCTCTGTGATATGAGGAAAACAGAAATAAAACTTCTTGAACCTCATAAGATCTGATATATTTGTCAAATGCAAATACAGCATTCCACAGTAACAATGCCAGTTATAAAGCATAGTAACGGTATGTGGGTTGCACAGAAAATGTCAGGCCATGCATCTGTGCATTGATGCTGAAATGTAGCTGAGTTAAACATTACATTTATGAAATCCCCTATGACTCGGTTCTAAAAGAGGAAATTATAAAGGGGTGCATACCTTATTTTTGATATAGAATGGAATGGCAGTAATATAGATTGCAATGTCAAATGATTTCTTAAAAAAATTGCAATGTTTTCAAGCCTTCTTTCTTTACTGAAACTGATAATACATGAGTTAGATGCAAACAGATTCACCACAAAACCCCAAAGGTAAGAAAAAGGCATATATTCTGCAGTCAAAATTCCTCTCGGATCCCAGGAATTCAATGTGGGAAAGAAGCAGCAGCATCATCTATTGGGATGGCTAAAAATAGATACTTTATTTCAGCTCGCCATGTGTATGCAGTAATGTTTTATTCCATAGTGATTTTATCATACTAGCGATATAAAGATTCAGGACCTCAATTTATGCAAAAACGACTCAATATCGCAATTCACAACATCACTTCCAATGTTGTTGCAGATTCAAATTAATTATTCTGTGAGATACAATGAGCGCAAACAATACAAAGTAAAGGCAAGCATCCAAATCCAATAACACTGTCCAATGTGGTAGTCCTCTGTGTATATTGTGTAATTGCAAACAAGTGCAGTTTTTTTCTAGTCATTAGTGACTACAGAAATTACCATGGCATGCAGTGTCAGGAAAACATGCATAAGTATAGAGTTTTTACTAGTAGGAAACTCTGCACCATAAGTGATTTTAGCGTAGAAAGGCATGTACCAGTTCCTGTAAAACACTACTACTTCCAGACATTTTCACTCCAGCTACTGGCTGTTTTATGGATAGTAAGTTACATAGTCTGGTTGAAAAAAAGACACAAGTCCATCCAGTTTAACAAATAAAAAGAAAAAAAATAGAATCCTATATACACAATCCTATATTCACAGTTGATCCAGAGGAAGGCAAAAAATAGCCCAGCAAAGCATGATCCAATTTGCTACAGCAGGGGAACACATTCCTTCCTGATTCCCCAGTAAGTACTAGAGTGGAGGAGATGGCATCAAAGAGACAAAGTAAAAGCTGGAGTAGTATCAGGTGATCAATCTAATCCTATGCCATACCCCAGAGATAATGCAAAACACTGAGTTCACTAGACTCTTTTGCTCCTTTTGTGCTTGACTAAAACTATATTTTTTTTAGTTTTGTGGATATGGGTTCATTTTGGATTTACTTGTGTCCATTCACTAGAATGCAAAATAAAACCAAAAAGGGAAACCCCTTTAAATGGAAAAAAAAACTGTTTTTTATTATTAAATGATATTAACGCCCTTCTCTTTCCCCGCTTAAATGTAAAAATAGATCCCAGGGCATCTTCTCCATTACCATACTGATCATCTAGCTATGTAAAAAACAAAAAACACAATTAAAATCTGAAGTGGATATCACTGAAATTCACACAGAGTTTTGGAATAACACATAGAACACTATCATTATAGCAGGGACTTGTGCTGAACCAGACTGTTATCACTGGTGGAAGGGGGTAAAAACTGTAATGTACTGTATGTAATGTATTTTTTTAAACATATATAAAACATTTGCTACCATTCTTGTAATATCACAGGATCAGCACTGGACAGCTCTGAACTGTGAAATGCTGTTTAGCAGTAAAGTAGAAGTAAACCCAATTACAATAAACTCATATAAGCTTTAACATGTTGATGTCATTTCAGCAGTTATTTTTAATGTTTTGACATCTGCAACTTTCATCAAAATATTAAGTAATTATACCATGACAATCCTTGTTCATGGCTCCTGTGTTGTTAAACACACAAGAGTACAAGTGTTCATGCTGACTCACATTGTGCAGACATGGTCTATTGTCCAGAGCTTCAGAGCGTGTGCAACCTTAGCAGTAGTTATGTAGTTACATAGCTAGTCTGATTGAAAAAAGAGACAAGTCCATCTAGTTCAACCATATAAAAAAACATGCATTCAGACAAAACAGAAAACCTTCATACGCACTGTCCTTTACCCACAGGTGATCCAGAGGAAGGCAAAAAACACCCAATAAAGCATGATCCAATTTGCTCCACTGGGGGGAAAAACATCCTTCCTAATTCCCCAAGCTGCAAATTTCCTGGACACTCTTCCCATGGTCCTATTACCTATAAATAAGAGTAACCAGTTACATTTTGTGCAATTAGGAAATAATCCTAACCTTTTTAAAAACAATGTACTGAGTTGGCCATAATCAACTTTTGAGGGAGTCTATTCCACATTTTCACAGCTTTACTGTGAAGAAGCCTTTCTGTATTTGGAAGTTAATTTTTTTTTTCCTCCAGATGTAAAGAGAGCCCCCTTGTCCTCTGTGATGACCGTATAGTTACATACACTATTTAAGAGCATGTATTGAGAATGTGTAGACAGAAAGAGGATAAACAAGTCTGGAAGAGATCAGCAGCACTGAGATGTAAATAAGGATGATTAAAAAGTGAATTACTATTTTATGAAAAAGCTGTGGCAGTTGTTTTGCATTAGTAAACTAAATGTCATCCAGTTAGGGTTTGGATCTTCTTTCAACCTAGATCTTATGTCAAATGAAATCTGATGCAGCACAAGGCCCCGTTGTAATTACCCCTTGTCATTACATGTTATTTTTCCTTTACCATAATTTAACAAATCCAGTAGTAATTAGCATGTAAACTTGAATGTTAATTATAAGTTTCCCATGTAGCTTACTTGCATTAATGCATCAAGCCCATGGTGAAATGCCATAAAGTATTTGTCTTTTGCACCCAAATGTGCTTCTGTTTCTCATCTACATTTCAGTTGTATATAACCGTATAATCTTTTCTGAAATACAAACCACAGAAGCAAATATGCCAATATGGCTTGTAAAGGTGCATGCTTAATTTATCCACTAAACCCGTGTGCTGGTAGGAAACTACTGTCTTCAAATTAGAACTTAAAAAAATGTTCATATTGACATTCCATTCCACAATATTTCACACTAGGGGTAAAATCTAGTAAATCCAATGGTTTGTTCAGCTCAGGGAGAATATCATATTCAAAAGACTTACTGTGGTTAGTAAAATTGGTTAGCTTTGACAAGATACACATTATTCACAGATGCCCAGCGGGTCTGGAGATGCGTCTCGTGCACATCTTGCAACATGTAATCCTTGATTATGCGATTGAGGGTGAATACTGCTGTGCAAAATGTAAGCACGTTGTTTCCATGGAAGCCCAGGTCCAGGATCTAGGGAAGCAGCTGGCAGCACTGAGAGGCCCCTCCATACTTGGGGAGAGTTGGGAACGTACCCAGCAAGTGCCAGCAGGGGCTGGCACAGAGGCAGTTGGAGACATAGAGGTGCGAGTACCAGAACAGAGTAATTAGGTGACAGCTAGGAAAGGTAGAGGGGAAAGAGTCAGGGAGGCCGACCCTGGGTTGAAACATCCCAATAAGTATGCCCCATTGCGTGATATTGCGGAAACCAGTCAGGGACCAGCATTGCTGGAGCAGAGTGACTCCCCTAGCTGCCAGGGGAATAACTCCTCCAGTGAAGACGGGGTGAAGCCAAGTGGGAGGAAAAACAGATTGTGGTGGTAGGGGACTCAATTTTCAGAAGAACAGAGAGGACAATCTGTCACAAAGACCTGAAACCCCGAACTGTATGTTGTCTACAGGGCGCTCTGGTTCGGCACATCATGGATTGGATGGACAGATTACTGGGAGGGGCTGGGGAAGACCTGGCTGTCATGAAGCACATTGGCACCAGTGGCAAAGTCAGAGGAAGATGGAGTGTGTCACGCTCCTGGTGGTGGAGTCTGTCTTGTACAGGAAGCAACCACTCTTATGGCCCTTACGGATATGTCCGCGAAACCGGTAGAGAAATAATTGAGATCACTTCCATTAGGCCTTTAATCACATCGGAGAGCCTCAATCAGTGTTTTAACCCCCTTCAGGGGCTGTAACTATTGTTTTATCGCTCACTGTTTGTGTATTTTGCATCAGTGTCCTTTTTGTAACTATATTTAATAAATTGTATATTTTTTATAAACTCTGTGTGATCCCTGGGTGCCGAGATAGTCCATGAACTATACCAAGGTTACGGTCTGTAACTGGGACAGTCCACACGGTCTCTCCCTTAAAATACTATTTTGGATGATGGCACCCCCCCCCCTTCTTCTTTAATACTCCAATTGAGGCTCCTTTGACCGCTGAGATAGGGAGGGTAAAAAGGGGGAGGGGCATGCCTGTATATAAAAAATGATGTACAAGTGAATGTGAGGGATGACATCAGCAATTGAGCAAGGGAGGAGGTGGAATCTTTATGGGTAGAGCAACAAAGGGAGGAAACCAGGGGAAAAATACTACTGGGAATATGCTATAGGCCCCCTAACCTGGAAGTTTGGAATGGTGGCAAGGATGGGAAGTGTCATTATAATGGGGGATTTGAATTATCCAGACATAGACTGGGTGGAAGGAACTGAACATTCGTCTAAGGCTTGCTATTTCCAAAATGTCCTGCAGGACAATTACATGTGTCAGTTGGTAAATACATCAATAAGAAACAAAGTGTTACTAGACCTACTGATTACTAACAACACAGACCTGATCACAGATGTGGAAATAAGGGGCAATTTAGGAAACAGCGATCACAGGTCAATTAGTTTCAGTATATATCACACTAATAGGAAACATAAGGGGAATACTAAGACACTGAATTTCAAAAGAGCCAACTTCCATAAACTATGCTCCTTGCTAGAAGATATTAAATGGGATAAAATACTAAAACAATGAACATGGAGGAAAAATGGTTGTGCTTTAAGAACATATTAAATAAGGGTAGCCAGTGCATCCCATTGGGAAATACATTTAAAAGAGCTAATAAAAGTCCTGGGGGCTTAACACCAATTTTTAACAAAGAATGCAATAAGAAATGTAAGGGTGCAATCAGGGCAGCTAAGATAGAACACGAAAGGCACATAGCGGAGGAGAGTAAGAAAAATACCAAGAATTTCTTTAACCGCTTCAGCCCCAGAAAGATTTCCCACATTAGGACCAGAGCACTTTTTGCGATTTGGCACTGCTTTGCTTTAACTGACAATTGCGCGGTCATGCAACGTACCCAAATGAAATTGACATCCTTTTTTCCCCACAAATAGAGCTTTCTTTTGGTGGAATGTTATCACTCCTGCGTCACTTCTGATCACCGCTATAAACAAAAAAATAGCCACAATTTTGAAAAAAATATATATATATTTTTTACTTTTTGCTATAATACATGTCAAAAAAATATATAAAAAAAAGTATTCATTAGTTTTGGCCGATATATATATATACTTCATATATACTACATATTTGTGGTAAAAAAAATCACAATTGGCGTATATTGATGGCAACGATCTGAGATTTTTTATCGGGACTGCGATATAGAGGCGGACATTTATACAGCGATCAGAGCTAAAAAAACACACTGATTACCGTATAAATGTCATTGGCAGGGAAGGGGTTTTTGATTGATTGCTTCCTGCTCCCTCTAAGCGTACCATCTCTCTCCCCCAACGCCTTATGACATACATCTGGCAGGGGTAAGTGTACAAAGGGATGAATATAATTCTCTCTCCACCATAAATATGACAACATAAGTGCCCGGAGGTTTCTGACACACAATACTATTAGTAGACTGAGAATAGCGCACATACACTTCAAATAGGATTTATCAACATATTGGGGATATTACATATAAACCATGTTTTTATAGAGACTCGATACAGGGCATATTGTGATCATACAGCCTTGGGTTTGTTTGGTTACATGGCAGGTTTGTTTACATGGCAGGAGTGTCCTATGGGTGGAGCATTATCTGGTGTATAAATGTGTGGCGCTGTTGGTGTATAGTAGGCTCTGCTGAGGAGGTGGATACCTTGAAACGCTTTAGACATCTTTGTGTGAGATACCAACCGTGTAGTGAATACGGTTATGGATTGGAAGGACTCCACAAATGTTTGACATGCTTGTTTTTATTTACTTGTGAGTATGATTTTAACCGTTTAATAAAAGAATTTTATCTGAAGATAATGCACTAGGCCAGTGCACCATTGTTTCTTTATCTTTGCTACAGTGTCTCTGGACTACCCCTAGTTCATCAGTGGTAGCAAGGTGGCACATTACCCAGAATCCTACACATAATAAGAATTCAATTATTGGGTGGAAGATGCCTCCCCTCTGAGCGCAGGAAGGAGTTTTGGTTTGTTTGTGCAGGGAAGTGGTTAACCTACAGGGGGCAATCTAGGCATTAACTGTGTTCCCTGTGTGTGTTTTAACTGTATGGGGGTTGGGCTGCCAGGGGCATAACAGATCTAACTGATCCCGAGTACAGGGATCAGTAGATCTGTCATGCCCCCCCTCATAGAGCGGGGAACCCTGCTCTGGCTCTCTCACCAGCGGGCATGGAGTATGCAGGGCCGGGCATGTGTGGTTTATAAACTGCAAATTGCAGGAACGCGCCACTTTGCCGCCGTAAATATACTATACGTGGTCGGCAAGTGGTTAAGTATATAAATAGTAAGAGAGGGGGTCAGATTATATTGGCCCCATAAAGAACGATGAAGGGAATCCAGTTACAAAGCATGGAGAGATGGCGAAGGTTTTGAATATATTCTTCTCCTCAGTCTTCATGAGGGCAACAGGGGGCTTCAGTAACCAAAACTGTAATGTTTATCCTCAAGGCACATCACAGGAGGCACCATCATGACTAGCAGAGGATAGAATTAGAAATAGACTTGGAAAACTTAACATCAATAAGTCACCAGGACCAGATGGCTTGCACCCAAGGGTCCTCAAGGAACTCAGTCAAGCAAATACCAGACCATTGTTCCTAATTTTTACGAGCAGTCTTCTGAGTGGTATGGTGCCAGATGATTGGAGAAAAGCCAATGTAGCACCAATATTTAAAAAAGGACCAAGATATATCCCTGGGAACTACAGACCAGTTAGCCTAATGTCAATAGTATGTAAGCTTTTGGAAGGGATGATACGGGATTATATACAAGATTTTTATAGTAAAAACTGTATCATTAGCAATAATCAGCATGGATTGATGAAGAATCGTTCCTGCCAAACCAAACTATTAACCTTCTATGAGGAGGTGAGCTGCCATCTAGACAAAGGTAGGCCCATAGATGTGGTGTATCTGGATTTTGTGAAGGCATTCGATACAGTTCCCCATAAACATTTACTGTACAAACTAAGGTCTGTCGGCATGGACCAGGAGGTGATTACATGGATTAAAAACTGGCTACAGGGGGCGAATTCAAAGGGTGGTGATAAATGGGGAATACTCAGAATGGTCCGGTGTGGAGAGTGGGGTCCCCCAGGGTTGTGTCCTGGGACCAATCCTATTTCATTTATTCATAAAGGATCTGGAGGATGGGATAAACAGCCCAATCTCGGTATTTGCGGACGATACTAAGTTATGCAGGGCAATCATTTCTCCACAGGATGTGGAAAGCTTGCAAGAAGATCTGGACAAATTAATGGGGTGGGCAACTACATGGCAAATGAGGTTTAATGTAGAAAGATGTAAAATAATGCATTTGGGTGCCAAAAATATGAATGCAAACTACTCGCCAAGGGGAGAGCCCCTGCGGGAATCTAGAATGGAAAAGGACCTGGGGGTCCTAGTAGATAACAGGCTCAGCAATGGCATGCAATGCAAAGCTGCTGTAAGCAAAGCCAACAGAATATTGGCATGCATTAAGAAGGGGATTCACTCCAGAGATAAAACGATAATTCTCCCACTATACAAGACGCTGGTCCAGCCACATCTTGAGTATGCCGTCCAATTCTGGTTACCAGTTCTTAGGTGGGATGTGCTGGAACTGGAGTGGATACGATACAGAGAAGGACAACAAAGCTGATTAAGGGAATGGATGATGTTCGTTATGAGGAAAGATTATGAGCACTGAACTAATTCTCTCTGGAAAAGAGACACTTGAGAGGGGATATGATTTCAATGTACAAATACCGGAATGGTGACCTTACAATAGGGAAAAAACTTTTCCGCGCAAGGGAATATAAAAAGACAAGCGGCCATTCACTAAAATTAGAAGAAAGGCGGTTTAACCTTAAACTGTGTAGAGGGTTCTTTATGGCAAGGGCAGTGAGGATGTGGAATTCTCTTCCACAAACAGTGGTTTCAGCAGGGAGCATAGATAAATTCAAAAAACTATTGGATAGGCACCTAGACAACCGCAACATACAGGGATATACAATATAATATTGACATAAAAGCACACACACAGGTTGGACTTATGTCTTTTTTTCAACCTCACAAACTATGTGTAACAAGGCTTAAAGCAGTAATAAACCCAAAAGCCAACCAACATTTATTATATTGTAGTTTACTAATTTAAAATGTGGTGGTTGCATTCACATTCATTTTCTTTTTTAGGTTTTCTTTATGGTCGAATGACCACAATGCACTGCACCGCCTGCATTGGAAGCCCTGATTGGCTGAAACAATGAAAGCTTTGCCCAATCAGGGCACAGAGCACTGTCAGAGCCATGATTGGAGAAAGAAATGGTGACTCTATTCAATCATGGCTCATTGCTCTTAGTCCCACACTGTAAAAATATTCTCCCCATAGCGCCAATTTGCAGTGTGATATTGGCATGGAGAGAGATAGAAAAGAGCTCTGTTCAGTGCTGCTAGTGAGTTAGTGTGTTATAGTGTGCTATTGTGATTCTATTGTGAGTGTAGAATATCAGTTTAGTGTGAATCTAGTGATACTTCAGTATGAGTGTAGTGTGACCATTAATTTTTACTTCAACCCCTTCCCGCTGGTAGGACGTCCATGGACGTCCTGGACTTTGAGGGGTGATATCTGAACGGTGCCAGCAGCTACAGGCACTGTTCAGATATCATTTTTTCTGGCCAGCGATTCCCTGCACCATAAGAATGATCATAGCGGCAGTTCAGCCACTTGATCATACTTATAGGCAGCGGGAGGGGACGTCCCCCCCTCCCGACGCCATTCGGTGCTTCTCCCGTGCCTCCCATACGATCGGCGGCAGGGAGAAGGAATCCGTCGCCGCCGGATGATTGTCAGGGAGATGACTGATGACCATCTGGTCACCAGTCATCTCTATGACCCTCGGCGGCCCGGGCGCGATGTTATGATGTCACGTCCGGGCCGGCTTTGGTAAACAAAGCCGTGATCACGGCTGGAAAGGCTGGGAGCGGAATTTTTTTTCTGATCTCGGTCTTTCCAGTCTCCAGGAGAGATGTGAGGTCATATTGACCCCATATCTTTCCATAAAGAGGACCTGTCACGCACCATTCCTATTACAAGGGAAGTTTACATTCCTTGTAATAGGAATAAAAGTGATCAAAAAAAAAAAAATGAAAGAGGCAGGGTAAAAATAAAAAAATAAAAGTAAAATAAATATTAATAATAAAAAAATTAAACTCGCCCTGTTCCCGCGTGCTCGCGCGCAGAAGCGAACGCACACATAAGCCCCGCCCACATATGTAACCGGTGTTAAAACCACACATGTGAGGTATCGCCGCGTGCATTAGAGTGAGAGAAACAATTCTAGCACTAGACCTCCTCTGTAACTCTAAACTTGTAACCTGTAAAAATGTTTAAAGCATCGCCTATGGAGATTTTTAAGTACCAAAGTTTGGCGCAATTCCATGAGTGTTTGCAATTTTAAAGTGTAACATGTTGGGTATCAATTTACTCGGCGTAACATCCTCTTTTACAACATACAAAAAAATTGGGCTAACTTTACTGTTTTGTATTTTTTTAATTCACTAAACTGTTTATTTTCCCAAAAAAAAGTGTTTGAAAAATTCCTGCGCAAATATCGTGTGATATAAAAAGTTCCAATGATCGCCATTTTATCCCCTAGAGTCTTTGCTAAAAAAACATATATAATGTTTGGGGGTTCTGAGTAATTTTCTAGCAAAAAAATGATAATTTTTAGAGGAGTGCCAGAAATGGCCCTGTAAGGAAGTGTTAATGTTAGTTTTGTGAGTGTAGTGTGACCATTCATTTTTACTTTAATGTTAGTTTTGTGAGTGTAGTGTGACCATTAATTTTTACTTTAGTGTCAGTTTTGTGAGTATAGTATGACCATTAATTTTTTCTTCAGTGTCAGGTTTCCTTCAGTACAGTATATATCAGTGCATTACTGCATGTTTAACGCAGTATATATCAGTGCGTTACTGTAAGTTTAACACAAAACATATCAGTGCATTACTGCACGTTTAACGCAGTATATATCCCTGCATTACTGCACGTTTAACGCAGTATATATCAGGGCCTTACTGCACATTTAGCGCAGTATATATCAGTGCGCTACTGTACGTTTAACACAGTAAATATCAGTGCATTACTGCACGTTTAATGCAGTATATATCAGTGCATTGCTGTAAGTTTAACACAGAATATATCAGTGCATTACTGCACGTTTAATGCAGTATATATCAGGGCCTTACTGTACATTTAACGCAGTATATATCCATGCGTTACTGCACGTTTAACACAGTATATATCAGTGCATTACTGTACATTTAAAGCGGTATGCACATTTAACACAGTATATATCAGTGCTTTACTGCTGTCAGGAAAAGACTGTTTTCTAGCCATTTTGTGGTGGTGCGCGTGCCTGTGCGCGTTCGCGCGCGCCCGTGCACGCACTTGCGTGCGCATGCGCTCACGTGCGTGCGCATGCACCGGAAATGGCGCCTGGCGGCTCTATTTCAGTCAGCAGAGCCTTGTGGCCAGTGCTGTCCGCTCTACAGCGCTCCCTGCACCTGTGACCCTCCCCGGTGACTACTTCTGTGTGACTTCCTGTTCCTGTGACCCTGGCTATTCCTTCGGACCTGTTGATATCTGCCTGCATCTGATCCCGGCTTGTCTACGACCACCCGCTTTCCTGTTCCCTCTGTCCTTCTGTTGCCAGCATGTTGCCAACCCTGCCTGTACCCGACCATCCGTTTGCCTGATCCTGTTGTACTGCACCGCCTGCCAGTTGCCAACCCGGACTGAACCACTACTCTCCCGTCTTGAACGAGCTACCTTGGACTTCTCCTTACCACCTGAAGATTGTCCAGCCCTCGTGCCCCCCTGTGCTCCAGAGCTCCCTGTTCACACTATCAGGGGTTCTCGAACCAAGGCCGTAAGAGAGGTTGCCCCCGCATAAGCCAGACTCTACCACCAGGTACGTGACAACTGCACTCTTAAAGCAGTATATTTGAGTGCGTTACTGTACATTTAATGCAGTATATATAAGTGTGTTTCTGCCCGTTTAACGCAGTATATATCAGTGCGTTACTGTATGTTTAATGCAATATATTTCAGTTTGCTACTGCACGTTTACCACAGTATATTGCAGTGCATCAGTGCAGTTTTACTGCAGTATATTGTAGTGTGTCAGTGGAGTGTGTCTGTGTAGTGAATACTCAAGTTAAAGTGATTGTAAAGGTTCGTATTTTTTTTTAAAATAACAAACATCTTATACTCACCACCTCTGTGCAGCGGTTTTGCACAGAGTGGCCCCTAACCCTATCTTCTGGGGTCCTCCAGTGGTGCTCCGGACTCCCCCTCTTCTTGAGTGACCACCACACTTCCCTGGGGTCACCTGTGCAGGCGCGCTCCCGAGTATTCACACAAACAGCAGGACTCGGCCCCACCCCCCTGGGTCACTGGACTTGATTGACAGCAGTGGAAGCCAATGGGTCCCCAGCTATCCATCCAGCCAATGAGAACCGGAGCAGCTGGGTTGAGCTGTGGGTTTATTTTTGGGTTAGGTAAGTAATGGGGGGCTGGGGAGACTGTTGCAGGTAAAAAGGTTTTTCACCTTAATGCATAGAATGCATTAAGGTGAAAAACCTTGAGGGTTTACAACCAATTAAGGTGCACCAAACACCACTTTCCATTGATTAAAGGGTATCCACGTACACATTTCCACATCTTTATTACATTTTGTTAATAAGCGCCCCCCTTCATGTCTGGGAGGCCAACAAGGAGAGGCAGACGTTCCCATGGCACTGTGAGGGGGCCAGCAGTGTATGTGTCCCCAGACAAAGGTGGGCGTGGTCCGTCCTAAGGCAGGGCATCATTTCCTATGTTTAGTGATGTTGCCTGTGACATTCTGCCACAGCATGCAGAAGAGGTGGTGGACTCGTTTACTAAATCATCATCATCCTCCTCATCCTCCATCATCCAAGCAGAGACTAGTGTGCAGTCCACTGTAGCTGCTTATTCTGCCTCTTTGTCCACAACTACTCCTACCATATCCCCAGCATCAGGCATGAAGGAGCCATCTGAGTTATTTGAACAAAGAGTCAGCCACTTGATCCTTGATGATGCACAGCCATTAGTTGATTCAGATCTTGGTTCTGAGGTTGAGGAAGGTAGGAACATAAGCCTACGGAGAGGGGAGAACACTGGTAGACAACAAATTGGCCAGCAGCCACCCTATTCCACCAGATTGTGGAGCTGTTGTCTCCCAGTCCACTTCCCACAGCTCAGCTGTTTGGGACTTTTTAGCACATGTACAGCCGATCGCAAATTAGCAATTTGCAAACTTTGCCTCAAGCACATCAAGAGTGTCAAAAACATGACAAGGCACTCACCACCACTCAGCCCGTTGGCAAGAGCACCTGAAAGCCACACAAAAGGGACACAATTCTGCTCATCTTCACTCCTCACCTTTCCGGTCTACCCCCACTATACCTCATGACCTCTCAGCAGCCTACACTAACAGGGATGATGGTATAGTGCAGGGTGTCCCAGGTCCTTGCAGCACTTTTGCCAGTAGTACACCACCAGCTGTAGATCACAGCAGGCAAATTTCTCTGCCTCATCTGCTGCGGCGAAAATAAAAAATACAGTCACTGCCACCCACATGCCCAGTGTCTAAATTCAAGCCTGTCAAAGCTGCTAGCTTTACAACTCCTGCCTTTCCATCTGGTGGATTCTGTCCTCTTCTGTGAATGTGCAGATTGTGCTGTGCCACAATGGCAGGTTCCCAGTTGCTATTTCTTTTCACATAAGGCTATTCCAACTCTCTACCATTATGTGGAAAGCAATGTTATGGCAGTCAATCACAAGGTCCACACTGCTGACATGTGGTCCAGCAAGCATGGTCAGGGACAATATATTCCCTTCACAGCACACTGGGTAACTGCTTGCAACTCGGAAGGATGCAGGACAGGGCTCAGAGTGGTGCAGCTTGTTGTGCTGCCACATCTCCATACAGCTAGTGGTGATGATGCGGGATTTGTCAGCTCCACACCATCCTTCTCTTCCGTGCCCTCCTCTGCTGCATTGTCCCATGAACTTCAAGTGTCCCTTAAGCGTTCAAAGGGCTATTCAATGAGTCAGGCTGAAAGGTGCCATGCAGTGCTTCAGCTGGTCTGTCTAGGGCACAGGAGACACACAGGAGCAGAGATTCTGGCAGTTCAGCAGGGGCAGGCTCTGGAGTGGTTCACGCCATGCCAGCTGGAGCCAGGAATGGTGGTGTATGATAATGGCACAAACCTCGTGTCTGCCCTTAGACAGGGAAGGTTGACACATGTGCCATGCCTGGCACATGTCATCAATTTGGTGGCGCAGCATTTTTTTATATAGGTCTGGTGGAAAGCATAGTTTTGAGGCTTCTGTTGATCAAGAGAGGAGCAGTGGAGAAGGGGGCCATCTTAGTGATGCCTTTCAAAATTTTTTTACTCCTCGGTGCCCAGTGCTGACAGCTTCCACATCCCATCGGCAGCATCTTCATCATATGGTGGCAGATTATCTAGGGACGAAAACAGAGCTTTCCAGTTGATCCACTGGGTTACTGGGTCATGAGAATAGACCACTGGCCAGAAATTGTCCAGTATGCAATAGAGCTGCTGGGCTGCCCTGTATCTAGTGTGCTTTTCAAACGGGCATTCAGTGCTGCTGGAGGTTTTGTGACAGATAAGAGAGTTTTGGTTATAAGTGATTTTACACTATTGGAGGCTTCTTTGCATTTATTCTCCTACATGTGAACCGAGATTGATAATGCTGACAGGACATCGGACTAGCAATGAGACATGGTTGGAGTGATTATGCGCAATACTCTTAGACAGTTGGTAAGCCTCTTTCCATAAGGGTGTATTTTCAACACATTGGTGGAGAACTCTTCTTGGTGTGAGGATCACTGGATGCTGATTATTTATTTAGACATTGCCTGTCATCTGCACTATTGGACTTCCTTATTCATTCATTTTTTGGAGCTATTTATTTTGATATCACTTTTGGACATTTGTTTGAACTTTTTCACTAATTTAGATTATGCACTACTGTGAATTTTTGGCTTAATATTTCACCTATTTATGTTATGTTTACTGATATGATATTACTGTTCTGAAAACATCTGGAAACTGTTTGTGAAGAGCGAAACCATATGCATGCTCTTCTCTATGCTGTATTTTCAAACACACTATCCAGATGTTTCAAGTGCATGTGTATGTCGTATCTCTTCTCGTACGTATACCAAAGCGAGAAGTGTTTGTCAAAGGTCTACAAAAGTCTTGTCATTATAGTATAGTCATTTGTATTGTATTTATCCACTTTATAATTCGGTTTTTAAGTGTCATCACGTATTAGATTTAATCACTTTTTCAAGTTTGTTTACAGGTTTTCACTATAGTTTTATTTATCGAGGTTTTTTACTTACTTATTCCTTCAGGTTATCACGTCTACTGTCCGTTACAGATTTATTTATTAGTCGTAGGTCACTAGGAGTGTGGTTCTTCTCAAGAGGTGGTTACACAACTTTTATGTGGGAATACCTTTCTCCGAATGGTTGACAGATTCTCATAACGCGTATTAG
>BLSH010110467.1:581252-598293 GCA_018402905.1 Glandirana rugosa | reverse complement strand
GATGCTGAGCTGTATACTGTGCCCTGTGATGCTGAGCTGTATACTGTGTCCTGTGATGCTGAGCTGTATACTGTGTCCTGTGATGCTGAGCTGTATACTGTGCCCTGTGATGCTGAGCTGTATACTGTGTCCTGTGATGCTGAGCTGTATACCCCTGACACAATATGTGGAATACAGGGGACGGAGTGGGTGGATTCTATAAGGGACGGGGCTTATTACAAGTAGGAGGGGTCAAAGGGAAGGGCGGGGCCTGGCGCCCCCCCATCCAAAAACTTCACCAGCTGCCACTGACCAGGGGCTTATGCTTACGGATGACGAGGGATGTAACAACGCCACCTATAGTATGTCCCCTACAGGACCTCTGCTGCCAGAGTATGGAATTCAATGGTGTAATCGGCAACAGTTCTCGTACCCTGCTCAATTGACATGAGGCTTTGGCAGCAGTAGTGGAGCATGAAGGAATGTCAAATACCCTTTTAAAGGAGGCCACAAACTGTGGGTAACTCTGGACAATGGGTTTTTGCGTCTCCCATAGAGGGTTTGCCCAGGCCAAGGCTCTGTGAGAAAGCAAAGAAATCACAAAGCCTACTTTGCTTCTGTCTGTGGGGAAAGCCTGGGGCAGCAATTCAAAATATATCTCAACCTGGTTGAGAAACCCTCTGCATTGAACTGGATCGCCCCCAAATCACCGGGGAAGTGGAGCGGAACCAGACATACCCCCTGTGTAGAGATAATATTTGAGGCAGGTGCCTGCACAGAGACTTGAGCATCAGCGGGAAAGGCCCGCAGCATAGGTTGTGCTGGAACAGCCACTGTGGGAGGAACCAGGTGAGCAGTGACATTCAGGAGCGTCTGTAACGAACAATATGACAAATTGATCCAACCTGCTCATTCAACCTGGAAGAAATATTGCAGGGTCAGGAGCCAGGTGGACAGTCAGCCGAGCAGGGTCTTTAATCCAGGAACCAGAAGGGAACGTCAAACAGGCAAATTCTTTCACAGGAACACATAGCAAAGATTTCTCCAGAGATGGTGACCAGCTGTAGGCATCTGAGATCTGATCCAGGCAGTTTATATAGCTAGGAGAGCTGGCTAACGAGCAGGAAAGGGACATCAGGTGAGACAGAGAAAAAGCTGAGACTGGCAAATAATCCTCAGCTGAGCAGCTTGCTCTGAGAAGAGAGGACTGAGCTCAGCCTTGACACTGACACACTTGATTGGGCTGAAGATACACAGTAGTTGCAGACACCTTAACTTAACTAGCAGGAGAGGAGCAGCTGCAGTCCCACTCTGCTGACTCTGTGTGTGTGCCCACAAAGGATTTCTACACAGATACAGCCATAACAGAGACTCTAAGAGCCGGTTCACACATAGGCGATCTGACTTGATGATAATTACTCTCCTCTAGTGTTGAGCGAACCCGGACTGTAACGTTCGGGTCCGTACCGAACTTTCAGGTGTCCGGGACCCGGACCCGAACACGGACATTTCAAAAAATGTTTGGGTTCGGGTTCTGGGTTCTGGTAGTTGATCACGCATGTTGAATAGCTGAAGGGCAGCCAATCAACAAGCGTTTTACTGTTTTGCCCTTAGAAGCCATCACAGTCATGCCTACTAATGGCATGGCTGTGATTGGCCAGTGCATCATGTGACCCAGCCTCTTTATAAGCTGGAGTCACAGTGCTGCATGTCACATGCTCTTGGGTTAGTGTAGGGAGAAGAAGCTGCTGGCGTTTTTGTGAGGGAGAGATTGCAGACATTTTAACATCTGATCCTGCATCCTGAGATTACTACTGCTGTTGCTCTGAGGGACAGATTGCAGAAATTTGAGATTTCACACACTGCTGCTTTGGGTGACAGATTGCAGATTGCAGATCAAACTCTGCATAACACAACGATTGCTACGATCGTGCACAACGATCAGATTGTTGGAGTAATTTGAGATTTCACATACTGCTGCTTTGAGTGACACATTGTACATCAAACCCTGCTTAACACAATGATCGTTACGCTCGTACACAACAATCAGATTGTGGGAGTAATTTGAGATTTCACATACTGTTGCTTTGAGCGATCTGACTGCACTAGGTAGAGGCTTCTGCTTAGAGGGACGGATTATTGTTCAAAAATCATCTCCTAGTTCTAAAGGGAGAGGTTCTAGCTGCAGCTGTAAGTGACACATTATTGTTCAAAAATCATCTCCTAGTTTATTTGATTTTAACTTATTTTCCCTATCCCCATTTTTTTGTAGGGCACTTGCCCTACTCTTACCCCCATTTTACTTCCTTTTTCAGCCTTCTAGCACTTGCCAGGACTTTGTTACAGCTATTTTTGTGCCTAAAAGTTCGGGTCCCCATTGACTTCAATGGGGTTCGGGGTCCGGGATAACATTCGGGCAACGTTCGGTGCCAAACCCGAACGTCCAGGTGCTTGCTCAACTCTACTCTCCTCCCTTTAAGGTTTCTCAGGTGGATTCTCTTGTGTGGCTATTAGAGGAAGATAAAACTATATTTTGGAGCATCACTCAGTATTTTCATACATGCGCTGGTGGATTGTATCAATGCAGTACACTCTTTAGTTAGACAAGGGGATTGTGAGTTGAAGTTTGTTCAGCTCCAAACTTGGGCAGATCTTTCCTCCTTCATACCACTTGACATGCACCCATCCACTAGCCACCAGTCTGTCCAGAGATCCCTCTCTCTGGTGTCCATAGAAACTCCCCAGAGAACCGGATCTGTAACTACTCCTGTTTCTTTCAGTACTACTATTACTCCTCTACACATTCTATTCTTAAACCTGCAACCAGTCGCTGGGTTCCAGTGTCTAAGCCTAAAAAGAAAAGGAAATTATTTCCAACCTCTGCCATTCTGCCTCTGTCCTCTTCCGCCTCTACGCCAGCTACTGCAGTCCAGCCCACCATGGTTCCATTGGCTCTAGTTCAGCTTGCCACGACACTATCTGCTTCAGTCAAACCTGTTCCTGATGCCCTGCCTGGTGGTCCCGTTCCTGATGCCCTGCCTGGTGATCCCATTCCTGATGCCCTGTCTGATCCTGATGCCCAGCCTGTTGTTCCGTACCCCCTGCCGTGCCTGCTGTTTTGGTTCCCGCAGCCGTGCCTGCTGTTCCAGTGCCCGCTACCCACCCTGCTGATCCTGTGCCCGCTGCCCGGCCTGCTGTTCCAGTGCCCGCTGCCAAGCCTGTTTCCCAGCCTACTTTTCCGGTGCCCACTGCCATACCTGCTGCCCAGCCTACTGTTCTGGTACCCGCTGCCCAGCCTGCTGTGCCAGTGCCCACTGCCATGCCTGCTGTCCTGCCTGATGACCTGGTACTCGCTGATGACCTGGTGCTTGCTGTTCTGGTGCCCGCTGTCCAGCCTACAGTTCTGATGCCTGCTGTTCAGCCTGCTGTTCCGGTGCCCAATACCCAGCTGGATAACCCGATGCCCAATGCCCAGCCTAATAATCCAGTTCTCAATGCCCAACCTGATGATCCAATTCTTGATGCCTGCCAATCTGGTAACCGCGGACCAGCCTGATGACCCGGTGCCCACTTCCCAGCCTGATGACCCGAGCCCTCTACTCAGTTGATGACCCAGTGCCCTCTACCCAGCCTGATGACCCGGTGCCCGCTGCCTAGCCTGATGATCTAGTGCTCGCTGATGACCCGGTGCCCGCTGATCCAGTGCCTGATGACCCGGAGCCTGCTGATCCAGTGCCTGATGATCCGGTGCCCACTGATGCAGTGCCTGATGACCCAGTGCTCGCTAATTCAGTGCCTGATGACCCAGTGCCTGCTGATCCAGTGCCTGCTGATCCAGTACCTGCTGATCCAGTACCTGATGACCCTGCACTCGCTGATCCAGTACCCCATGACCCTGTACCCACTGCCCAGCCTGATGATCTGGCTCTCGCTGCTCCACCTGATGACTCTGTGCCTGCTGATACTGTGCCATGACCCGGTGCCTGCTGATCCAGTGCCTGATGATCCGGTGCCCGCTGATCCAGTGCCTGATGACCCGGTGCCCGCTGATCCAGTGCTCGCTGATCGCATTGCCACTGGGCTGTAACAGCCCAATGAGATCATGACACCATCTGCTTCAGTCAAACCTGTTACCATACCACTTTCTCCAGCCAGGCCTACCATCACACCTGCCACGTTGGTTCAGCCCATGACCTTCTGCTTCTGGTCTGCCTGTTACTATTCCACCTTACTGTACTGGTTCTCTGTCCACCACCCAGTACAGCCCTATGGACTCTTTGCCGGCTAATAAATTTGATCTCACTGATCCTGTTCCTGATGCCCTGCCTGGTGGTCCCGTTCCTGATGCCCTGCCTGGTGATCCCATTCCTGATGCCCTGTCTGATCCTGATGCCCAGCCTGTTGTTCCGTGCCCGCTGCCGTGCCTGCTGTTTTGGTTCCCGCTGATGTGCCTGCTGTTCCAGTGCCCGCTACCAACCCTGCTGATCCTGTGCCCGCTGCCCGGCCTGCTGTTCCAGTGCCCGCTGCCATGCCTGTTGCCCAGTCTGCTTTTCCGGTGCCCACTGCCATACCTGCTGCCCAGCCTACTGTTCTGGTACCCGCTGCCCAGCCTGCTGTGCCAGTGCCCACTGCCATGCCTGCTGTCCCTCCTGATGACCTGGTACTCGCTGATGACCTGGTGCTTGCTGTTCTGGTGCCCGCTGTCCAGCCTATGGTTCTGGTGCCCACTGTTCAGCCTGCTGTTCCAGTGCCCGATACCCAGCTTGATAACCCGATGACCAATGCCCAGCTTAATGATCCAGTTCTCAATGCCCAACCTGATGATCCAATTCTTGATGCCTGCCAATCTGGTAACCGCCGACCAGCCTGATGACCCGGTGCCCACTTCCCAGCCTGATGACCCGGGGCCCTCTACTCAGTTGTTGACCCAGTGCCCTCTACCCAGCCTGATGACCCGGTGCCCGCTGCCTTGCCTGATGATCCAGTGCTCGCTGATGACCCGGTGCCCGCTGCCCAGCCTGATGACCCGGTGCACACTGATCCAGTGCCTGATGACCCGGAGCCTGCTGATCCAGTGCCTGATGACCCGGTGCCTGCTGATCCAGTGCCTGATGACCCGGTGCCCACTGATCCAGTGCCTGATGACCCAGTGCTCACTAATCCAGTGCCTGATGACCCAGTGCCTGCTGATCCAGTGCCTGCTGATCCAGTACCTGCTGATCCAGTACCTGATGACCCTGCACTCGCTGATCCAGTACCCCATGACCCTGTACCCACTGCCCAGCCTGATGATCTGGCTCTCGCTGCTCCACCTGATGACTCTGTGCCTGCTGATACTGTGCCATGACCCGGTGCCTGCTGATCCAGTGCCTGATGATCCGGTGCCCGCTGATCCAGTGCCTGATGACCCGGTGCCCGCTGATCCAGTGCTCGCTGATCGCATTGCCACTGGGCTGTAACAGCCCAATGAGATCATGACACCATCTGCTTCAGTCAAACCTGTTACCATACCACTTTCTCCAGCCAGGCCTACCATCACACCTGCCACGTTGGTTCAGCCCATGACCTTCTGCTTCTGGTCTGCCTGTTACTATTCCACCTTACTGTACTGGTTCTCTGTCCACCACCCAGTACAGCCCTATGGACTCTTTGCCGGCTAATAAATTTGATCTCACTGATCCTGTTCCTGATGCCCTGCCTGGTGGTCCCGTTCCTGATGCCCTGCCTGGTGATCCCATTCCTGATGCCCTGTCTGATCCTGATGCCCAGCCTGTTGTTCCGTGCCCGCTGCCGTGCCTGCTGTTTTGGTTCCCGCTGATGTGCCTGCTGTTCCAGTGCCCGCTACCAACCCTGCTGATCCTGTGCCCGCTGCCCGGCCTGCTGTTCCAGTGCCCGCTGCCATGCCTGTTGCCCAGTCTGCTTTTCCGGTGCCCACTGCCATACCTGCTGCCCAGCCTACTGTTCTGGTACCCGCTGCCCAGCCTGCTGTGCCAGTGCCCACTGCCATGCCTGCTGTCCCTCCTGATGACCTGGTACTCGCTGATGACCTGGTGCTTGCTGTTCTGGTGCCCGCTGTCCAGCCTATGGTTCTGGTGCCCACTGTTCAGCCTGCTGTTCCAGTGCCCGATACCCAGCTTGATAACCCGATGACCAATGCCCAGCTTAATGATCCAGTTCTCAATGCCCAACCTGATGATCCAATTCTTGATGCCTGCCAATCTGGTAACCGCCGACCAGCCTGATGACCCGGTGCCCACTTCCCAGCCTGATGACCCGGGGCCCTCTACTCAGTTGTTGACCCAGTGCCCTCTACCCAGCCTGATGACCCGGTGCCCGCTGCCTTGCCTGATGATCCAGTGCTCGCTGATGACCCGGTGCCCGCTGCCCAGCCTGATGACCCGGTGCACACTGATCCAGTGCCTGATGACCCGGAGCCTGCTGATCCAGTGCCTGATGACCCGGTGCCTGCTGATCCAGTGCCTGATGACCCGGTGCCCACTGATCCAGTGCCTGATGACCCAGTGCTCACTAATCCAGTGCCTGATGACCCAGTGCCTGCTGATCCAGTGCCTGCTGATCCAGTACCTGCTGATCCAGTACCTGATGACCCTGCACTCGCTGATCCAGTACCCCATGACCCTGTACCCACTGCCCAGCCTGATGATCTGGCTCTCGCTGCTCCACCTGATCACTCGGTGCCTGCTGATACTGTGTGATGACCCGGTGCCTGCTGATCCAGTGCCTGATGATCCGATGCCCGCTGATCCAGTGCTTGATGACCCGGTGCCCGCTGATCCAGTGCTTGCTGATCGCATTACCACTGGGCTGTAACAGCCCAATGAGATCATGACACAGTGTGATATAAGGGCAGGGAAACCCCCAAATGAAAGTGGGTTGCGAGAAAGAAGGAGACAAGCCCCTTGTTTGTTTTTGGTATGCGACCAATCCTAGAACAATAGGTAGAAGGCGCAAGTAAATATCTATCCATAAAACCGGGATTACATGTTCCTGGAAATAAATCCCTTAGCAAGGGGCAACAATTGCCATCAGATGTATGGGAAAGCGGGGGAGTGGTAAGCCCAAAATACTGACCTTCACTTCAATATGTAGCCCACAAAGCAGCCGGTCCTACCCCAAAGCCTGTATCCCAAACGTGTGCAGCATACGCTGGGACTGACAGGACATCTCCCTTATATGGGCTAAAATAACCGACATTAAGGAAACCCCTCCCCACGCCCGCCACGCTGAGATACAGCAGTGCGGTGTCAGGTGGGTATGTTTCTGGATATACACCACATTGAAAGCCATGCATGCCCACAAATGGTGGGGCGGGGCCAAAGATCAGTCCCCGCTTGGTCGCCATGGAACCGTGCATGGCGCCATGTGATGCTCATACATAGAGACGTTACATATTGACCTACTCGATGCACACATCAAACAAGGTGCTGGGATCACGTTACCCCCGCCCCACCAAGAGGCATGTTCTATGAGCCACCTGGAACAAACACACATACCACCAAGGACAAACGGGGGATCAGACAAACCACTTGTTCAGATATACAATCAGGAAAAACATAGAAATGGCTCAAGAACATGTCTCTCTGACATGCACCTTGTAGTCTGACTAGGAGGAGACCACTCATACAGTTCTGGTTCTGGGTCCCCTGGAGTGGAGACAATAGCCCCAGGAACGCAGTGGAGTAGAAGTGCCTTTGTGGTTGTTTCAGCAGTAGTGGAGTGGTGATGCCCTCCGGGTGCGTGATGTAGAAACTGTACTGGCTGCTGAAGTTGGTTAGTCCATGCACTGGATGGGTGGATAAGAGGCAGGCTGAGACCAGGTAAGCAGGCTGGGTAAGTTGTAGGCAGATAGGTATATCAGAGGACAGGCAAAGAGGATGGTCGTTGGACAGGCTGAGGTCAATAACAGGTAGCAAGTTCGAAAACAGACTCAAGGCAGGCCAAGGTCAAGGTCACAGAAGGACGGATAGTCAGAGGGAGCCGGGTCAGATGCAGGTGCAAGCGGTATACAGAGAAAACACACACTAATCGTTTCTAAGAATATTTGTTCGAATTTCGCACCATTAGTGGGCTGTAGTAACAGCCGATTTTCGTGCGGCAATCGTATTTGAGTAATAGGGCATGTTGGAAATTTTTAGAAAAACAAACGATTTTCCAATTAATGATGGGAGAATCGTGCGAGAAATGTAATCGAAAAAGAATGCACATGAGTGCAAGAAAAGAAAATTTCCAGAAAGAAAAGATTACTGGCCACGAAAACTCTTTTCTATAGCAACATGAGGTGAAATTGAAGGCTTGGTTGGCACAATCTGACCGAAAAACACATGAAATTTCTGATTTTGAAACGAAAATTAGTTCGGAATTTGACTGTGTATGGCTTGCCTTAGGCCCCTTTAACACTTGTGCGATTTTTTTCAGCGATTTTGACGCAATTTGGGATCAGTACGACTTTGGTCCAATTTTGTTGCAACTTTGGCACAATGAAAGCATATTACAAAGTCGTACAGAAATAGTACAGAAATCACATCTATATTATTCAGGTGCGATTTGAGGGTTTAACATTGAAGTCTATGGACCTCAAGTTGCATCAAAGTTGGACCAAAGTAATGCAGGGATTACTTTGAAGTCGTACAGTTATGAACGGTAGTAATTGGAAATCATGGGGAACGACTTGTCATGTGACTTTGCAGTCCCAAGTCGCAGGACAAGTCGCATACGTGTGAAAGGGATAGTCAAACGGAGCCGAGTCTGATGCAGGTGCAAGCGGGATACAGACAAAACACACAATAAAGCTGCAGATCAAACAACAGAGTCTGTGTGCTGCTGAGATGTTTAAATAGGTCAACCTGGTGCCAATTACTGAAATTACTGTGCATAATGTTAGCCCTTAGGTACCCCCTCGCTGGGTGACTGGTCCATGACACTCTCATACCCCGTGGCTGAATGGGTATGAGAAAAGAGAAAAAGAAAGTAAAATAAATAAATGAATAAATAAATAAAATAAATAAAAAAAAAGTATATATATATATATATATATATATATATATATATATATATATATTATACATATAGGATGAAAATGAAAAATACATGGATACACGGCTCAACGGCAATGGACACATCCTATGGTTACTGGATAGAGGTAAATAAGTCCCACTTACTTAGCAACTGTATATTTCATAAACTGTTACAGAATAGGCAGGTGTTAATTGCAGTTTTGTGCATATGGTTTTGTTTATATATGAACAATTGTGATAAAGATATTAAAGGGAGGCTGGAGAGCCTCACTTCCTATAAGAAAGGTTTGTAGCTCACACATTCGTTGAGACCTGGAGACTTTGTCGCCTGTAAGGTGACTATCCATTTTGTCTCAAGTCGTAATAATTAGGGATCAATATCTCTTCCTCTGACTGAGGCGGGGACATGTTCCAGCAAATAAAATTAAATTACCGATAAAATAAATTTGTGATGCAGGCCTACATGCCTACTAGAGTTGAGCAGACACCTGGATGTTCGGGTTCTGCGGGTTCGGCCGAACTTCGCGAAAAAGTTCGGGTTCGGTACCAAACTTGACCCGAACTTGACCCCGGACCCCGAACCCCATTGAAGTCAATGGGGAGCGAAACTTTTCGTCACAAAAATGGCTGTAAAAAAGTCCTGGCAAGTGCTAGAGGGCTGCAAAAGGAAGTAAAATGGGAGTAAGAGTAGGACAAGTGCCCTACGAAAAAATGGGGATAGGGAAAATAACTTAAAATCAAATAAAATAAAAAAATGGGAAGGGGGGGTGGATGTGGAGTAGGAGCCTAGAGGTTGACTAGGCCGTGACCATGGCAGTGTAGGTGATGATTTTAGAACAATAATCTGTCCCTTACAGCAACAGCAGGAACCTGACCCTATAGGAGTAGGCGATGATTATAGAACAATAATCTGTCCCTTACAGCAATAGCAGGAACCTGACCCTATAGAACTAGGAGATTATTTTAGAACAATAATCTGTCCCTCAAAGCAGTAGACTCTACCTAGTCCAGAATCAGATTGTTCTGTAATGCAGGATGAGATCTGCAATCTTTCCCTCAAAGCAGTAGTAGTAATCTCTAGTCCAGAATCAGATAGTTCTGTAATGCAGGATGATATGTTATTTTATCTGCAATCTGTCCCTCATGGCGCCGCCAGCATCCTCTCCCTACACTAGCCTGAGAGCATGTGACATGCAGCACTACCTGACTCCAGTTTATACAGAGGCTGAGTCACATGATGCACTGGCCAATCACAGCCATGCCATTAGTAGGCATGGCTGTGATGACTTCTAAGGGCAAACCAGTGAAACGCTTGTTGATTGGCTGCCCTGCAGCTATTCAACAGGCGGGATCAAATACCCGAACCCCGAACTCGAACCCAAACTTTTTTTCAAATGTCCGGCTTCGGGTCTGGGTCACGGACACCCCAAATTTCGGTACGGACCCAAACTTTACAGTTCGGGTTCGCTCAACTCTAATGCCTACTAATTGCTGATTATATTTTCCCATTTCTGAATATATAGACATGATCTGTGATCTGTTTCCAAAAGGGTCTACGGGTTTTACAGATATAAAAAGCCTTGCATTTGCATGTCATCATGCACACTACTTCTATAGTTGAGCAGTGCACATGACGTTGAGGGGTCCAGGTTGAACCATTTGGTAGTGTTATGGTTCTAGCCGTCTGGACCCATTCACAAAATTCACAATTTCCACACTGGTATGTATCTCGCCGAGTTGTTTCCTGTGATGGTGTCGTCTTTGGAAGATGGCTCTTCATAAGGTGGTCTTTTAATGATATAGCTTTTTTGTATGTAATGCTTTGTTTCTGAGTGATATATTTGCTTACAATGGCATCATCCGTAAGGAGATGCCAGTGAAGTACCAATGTATCACGTAGTTGTGGATGTTGTTGCGAATACTTGGTGATCAATCTCATTGGTTGACACCCAGTATTTTGTTTCTTTGAGTAAATTAGAGAGTGTCTAGTGCTTTGTTTGACTTTTTTAAACATTTTTTCAGGCAGGTTTTTGTATAACCCCGTTTAAGGAGTCTGGTGCATAATTTTTTGGCTAATGAAGTCCTCATCCCTAGAGCAGTTGCATCTTAATCTTAAATATTGCCTATATGGGATGCTTTGGACCAAGGGTTTGGGATGGGCACTGATTGCATGCAATATGGTGTTAGCCGTTGATGGCTTTCTATGCAGATCAGAGGAGAGACTACCAAATTTGTCAAACCTGATCTGTATATCCAAGAACAATCTTTTCCTGACTGCATTCCATCGTGAACTTCAGGTTGAAGTAATTTTGACTAATCCTAGTCAAAAAAGGACGTAGTGTTTGTAGTGTGCCATCCCAAGTCATGAAGATGTCATCAAGCAACAACGAAAAGGTACTCCCCCAGTATATATAGCGGGATTTTAAAGGCAGTACAATAGAGTTGTAAAAGAAATACAGTTTATTACAGGAAAAAAAGGGGAAAAGGGGAACACAGGGTTACAGATATACAATAAATCATATATAAAATCATCAAGACCAAGGTTGTTATATTCCAGAGTTTGTACATGAAAGAGGTGTGGTTCATGTGTAGAAATGAAATCTTCATGGGTGAAGGCCCGACATGTTTCGGGATGGACTACCCTTCTTCAGGGGCCAATTGACAACCCATGTACATATTCTGAAAGACATCATATCATTATACACTGGTATTACATATGGCAGGGCCAGGGGTATGGAGACAAAGTCATGGAGGGTAACTCACCCCACACCAGAGAGTAGAGGTCATACCGCATATCCAGAGCCACCTCTGAGAGGATATAGAAGAGACAGGATCCCCATATGATGTTAGGAGAGCAGGGGACAGAAGGAACTCCCACTAGTCACGCATCACCCCGAGGGTTCCGGGTACCACAAGGGCCCCCTGCATACGGCAAAGCCGAAAAGCAGGAGAGACCCTCTATTGGATTGGACCACAGAGCCTGGGAACGGAACAGAGGAAAAAATGTAATAAATTGAAAATTGGGCGATGCAACGGCAGGAGACAGTGGGGACCACCATTGGGTCCACACAGTCCCCCATCGTGCATAGCAGTCCTTCAAGGATGGCCAGCCATTGCACATGTAGTGCATGGTGGTCAATCCGGGGCAAAAAAGTATACATGTTCAATAGAATATAGAAAAAAGTTTCTACCTGTGGGTCAGTGGGTGATAGCGTGGTCCGAGCTGCTGCAGAGGCGGTGGCTGCTGGATTGATTGCCGCCGCCTCTTTATATCAGAGAATTTGGTGCCAAAGCGTCCGATCATGTGATCCATTTGCGCCCATGGATGACTTCAGGGCGTCGGCGCATGGCTGATGACGTCATGACGCACGCCGCTAAGTGCATCCATAGGAAGCCATTGTTTTGCTAAGGATTTGGTATATCACATTGGGAGTCAGCAGCAAAAAGTCATGCTCACCCCCCCAGTGGGCAAAACAAAAAAAGCACCCCAGGGACATCAACGGTCAATGGATCATACGCCGAAGGAAATAGCAATGGGTAATAGATGGGAGGAGCCACAAAACAAAAAGAAAGCGTGAAAAAAGCAAAAAAGCAGGGGAGAACCACACCCCAGTTATACCCAAAGGAATACTCAATGTTCCTAATCCAGTGTGGTCAGCCAAAGAGGGTTCTCAAATTGGACCCCCAGGGACCTCTCTGCACGGCGCCATCCCGGACCCAGGCCGGGAATGCGTCATGCAGAGAGGTCCCACCGACGCAGACGGGGGGATCAGGGTCCCCCCGAACAAACCGGCCCCCCGCCCGATAGGGCCAGGGGGCCTGGGTGCACCGGGCGGCAACCCACATCTCCTCCAGGGCACGCGGACAGGAGGAGCCTCCAGGCTCCCGCAATCCACATCTAGGGGAGAAAAATAAAATAATAAATTGAGGAGAGAAGAGAAGAAAAAGAATGAAAAGGCAGAGGAGGTGGCAATGAAACTGCGGCCAATGAGCTCGTTCCAAGATATATGCAACAGCATTATAAAACAGTATAAGGCAACATGGCAACAGAGCACATCATATATTGCATCATTGTAAGTGTTATACAGACATTTTAGAGCATTACAATGTCATACATGTGATATTGGCATGTTAAATTCCCTTATATTGCATCGCTATAAGAGTTGGCATACGATTACACATTCTCCCTATCCCAGCCCCCCGAGACAAAGCCCTCCAAGAAAGGTCTGAAGCTAAGATGTTCATTGATCCCAGAAGGAGATGTGGCCTGGAGGGCCGCTATCCAACGGGATTCCTTCTGCAGCAATATCTTGTCCCAGTCACCCCCCCTAGGGTTGGGGTGTACTCGGTCAAGAATAGTGAATGAAAATTTTGGGCAGCAACCAGAATGGTGCTGCCTGACATGGCGACCAAGGGGAGCCTCAGGGTTCGCCGTTCTCATATTGGCAATATGTCTCAGGGCTCGTCTAGAGAAGGGTTGTATAGTCTTCCCAATATAGAAGCCCCCACATTGACAAACCAACAGGTACACCACATAAGGGGTTGCACAATTGGCGAAGTGGGAGGGCCTATATGGGGTTCCATTGGTCAAGATGGTTGAACTTGAAATATACATAAACCTGCATATTGAGCACCCTCCGCGTGTATAGATACCTTTTCTTTTGCAAGGGTCACCGCGAAAGGGGCCTCGAAATTCACTCTGGACCAATTGGTCCTGAATGGATCGAACTCTTCTGTAGGTGATAGCTGGAGTAGAGGGTATGTGAGGTTTTAATGTTGGATCGTTAGTTAAAAGATGCCAATGTTGTTGTAGGATGGATCTGATAAGCCCATGTTGTCTACTGTATTTGGTAATGATTCTTAAGGTGTTGGGATTCTCTTTCTTAGAAAGATGGGATGAGAACAATAGCTCATGACGTGTGCGGCTGTTGGCCTTTCTAAGGCGCGTTTTAGAGTAGCTCCGAAGTAAAAGTCTATCTTTTAATTTGTCGGCCTCCCGGAAAAAATCCAGGGGGTCAGAACAATTACGTTTAAGCCGTAAATATTGTGAAAAAGGGATGGATCTCACTAAAGGGGCAGGGTGAAAGCTCTCAGCATGGAGTATCGTGTTCCCAGCCGTGGGTTTTCTAAACAGGCTACTGGTCAATCTGCCATCCTCACTCTTGAAGATAGTGATGTCAAGAAATGTCAATTTCCTAACATCATGAACCATGGTGAATTGAAGGTTGAAATCATTTTTGTTGAGTTGTTGGAGAAATATCTCAAGTAGGTTGGGAGGGCCCTCCCAAATGAGAAATATATCGTCTATGTAACGATACCAAGCCTGAATATGGCTCGTCAAACTAAGAAGCGAGCTATCCAATAGCAACAAACGTTCCCACTCCCCCAGGTACAGATTGGCGTACGATGGGGCACAGCAAGTCCCCATTGCAACGCCCTGTACCTGGAGGAAATGGGAGCCATCAAAGGTAAACACATTGTGTGTAAGAATATATAGTAACGCTTCACATAGGAAGGAATAGATTTTTCCCGCATTGTCTTTGTAGGACTGAGATAGAGTCCGCCGCACAGCCTCCAGTCCCTGGAGATGGGGAGTGGAGCTGTACAGGGCCTCCACATCAATGCCAACCAAAATGGCTGTGGGTGACACCTGAATATCTTCAAGTTGCTGCAATAAATGTATGGTATCCTTTACATAAGAGGGCAAGCTGACCACGAATGGTCTGAGATGGGCATCCACGAATTGACTAAGGTTTTCAGTGATACTCCCATTGCCAGAAATAATCGGTCTCCCGAGAGGGGAGGCTGAGTCTTTGTGGACCTTTGGGAGACTGTGAAAGGTGGGTATTTTGGGGTGCTTGGTTCTAATGAAGTCCCAAGTATCCTTGTCGATGATGTCATCGGCATATGCCTGGTCTATCATGGTGTAAAATTGGGTATTGAATTTTTCAATCTTGAATTTCGAGATTGGTGCATACCATGCTCTATTATGGAGAATGTTCAAACACATCTGCTTGTATTGCTCATCGTCCATAAAAACAATATTGCCCCCCTTGTCGGAAGGTTTTATCGTGAGATCATGGTATTTTTTCAAATTATCCAGAGCTTTTCTTTCACCCGTGGATAGATTGCCCTGATGAATACGTGGTTGTATTTGGTTAATCGCAGATGTAGTTAAGGAAATAAAGGCGGAAAGATTAGGATTTGAGTTTAAATTAGGAAATTTATCTGATTTTTTCTTAAGTGTTTGTACATTAGGGTGAACCTTAATAGGGGGAAGGGAGATGTAGTCCGTGAGGACTTCATCCAATTGTGTAGAATTAATTGAATTCAATTTGTTTTGTTCCTCAAGAAGGGAGAGCAGATCTTCCAGTGCCTGAGCAGAACGTGGGTCAGAGGTATTCAAAGTTGCTTGAGATTGAGGTTTGGAATACATGCTTTTGAATAACAGTTTCCGACAAAAAAGGTTTAGATCTTTAATTACTTCAAAGGGGTCAGCCTCTGCTTGAGGGCAGAAACTGAGACCCTTGGATAATAGGCTTTCCTTCTCCATGGTCAGCCTGTGTGAGGATAGGTTGATAATGTTGAATTGTGAGAGCTGACTCTTACTTACACTAGTGGACCCACATCTGGAGGTATGTGAGTCTCTTGGACTAAAAAAGTGTCAGTGGGTGTGGGGGGAGGTATAGAGGCCTCAGATGTGTCAGCGGAGGTTGTTGGGGTGGGAACATTCCTTGTATGGACTGTGTGGATGGGTAAGCTGTGGGAGGAGGGAGTGGGAATGGCTGAGGACGATGATGTGCCAGGTGTGTCTCTCATATTTTTGGAGGTCGTGGGTGTGGAGGGAAACATAGAGGAGTGCCTAGTGGTTGTATCAGATGAGTGTTTTTTGGAGGAATGTGATTCCTCTGATTCTGTTGTTTTCTTTTTGTTATTTTTTTTAAACGAGGGCCTCTGAAGGGAGGGGCAGAGTTGGTGGAATTTATGGAGGAACTAGAGCCCATGTCACTAACAGGGGGTATAACACCCTGGGGGTTCCTGGAAGGAATCCGTTGGTTGAATTTCCACCTATAGGTTCTTCCCTCCTGAAAAGCCCGTTTATCTCTCCAGAATTTTCTATCCTTGGTCACCATTGTGTCATGAATGACACGGTCCAAGGACGTTTTAATTTTTTCCTCATGATATTTGAATACATCCAGTGACCGGAAGGGCTGAAGTTTGTGATATATCAAATCAATTTCTTTGTCGGTGGAGGTCATTCTCTGACGATATTCCTCCACTAACAAAGTCATCAAAGACTTGGTACAAGTTTGAAGAACATTTTCCCATCTCCTTTTGAAGGGAGGGTCTATGTTCTCCAGTAAAGGGAAGATCTGCACACGCAGACCAAAGGGGTTTATATCCTCTTTTAGGTACCTTTCAAAGCTGTCAACATGTAGGGAACATACCGCTTTTTTCTCAACTAATTTACCTAATCTAAAGAATAGGGCCGAAACTTCTGATTTGGGGGCCTCTCTCCTGGCGTATTCTTTGGAATAATCAGCCATGAGATTGTCCCACTCCTTGCCCTGGAACATGTTTGGACCAGTAAATTGGCTATTGACTCAATACAAAACGTTTTCTTTCTTTTTTTTTTTTTTTCCAATAAAGCTTTATTGAAAATTTAAGAGAATACAATCAATAATATATGAAATTTCAAAACATATGTAGCGGCAGGTTATCACATGGCTATGTGTTCAATACAGAAATAGTTGAATAACAAATATTAATGAGCAATCTTGAAACAATATTAGTTTATTATCTCTATATAATGAGGTGTCGGGATCTGGTAAGTAATCCTTAAAAGTTATTTCGAAATAACCTTTTTTTTTTTTTTTCTTTCTTTTGCAAAACATAACTCAGTTATCGGTTAAATGACCAGGTTTGTACAAGGTCCCGTTCCTCACCCTGTTAGAGTACCGACTAATAAGGTTTCTTATGCGGTCCTCTCTCCGGGGGTTTAGTCTTCAAAGCCGGGATAAGAAATC
>BLSH010110467.1:539618-550959 GCA_018402905.1 Glandirana rugosa | reverse complement strand
GGTTTGATTTAAAGTGACACACAGACTTGAAATACTTGTGCAGAAGAGATGTGCACTGATTTCCGGTTTGATTTAAAGTGATACACACATTTTGCAGAACAGTGATATAGGTACTCCCGGCTTATTTATACTTTTTTGACACAGTTTGAAGATGATTTTAGAACAGTTCTATGGCCTCTAATGTTAATTAATACTTTTCAGACCCATTTTGAAGATGATCTCCATTTTTGCATTTTTTATGTTTTTATTTTTTTAAAAATATTTAAAGTTATTTCCCTGTCCCCATTTCTTTGTAGGTCACTTGTCCCACCCTTACCCACATTTCCTTCCTTTTGCAGACCTCTAGGACCTTCCAGGACTATTTTACAGCACTTTTTGTACCTAAAAGTCCGGGTCTCCATTGATTTCAATGGGGTTCGGGGTCCGGGACAAACTTCGGGTTCTGTCCGGACCCGAACCCGGACTTTGTCCCGAAGTTCTGCCGAACCAGCAGAACCCGGACTTCTAGAAGTTCGCTCAACTCTACTCATGATGGAAAGGTTAGGTCGAGCTGCCTGGGCATTAAAAGGCAATTAAAAATACTCACTCAGACCTATGAGTACCTGAAGACGTGACAGGCACCTGTATATGGTACAAGAAATGAGATGCGTATGACATATGTGACACAGATGTGCAGACTTGCCACCTTACAAGACAATTAACAAACGCTCCACACCATCTGTGATACCTGTAGACATGACAGGTAATGAAACAAATCGGTGGAACGCCAACCTAAGCTCAACCTAATGATGTATATGATAGAAATGAACCGAGCCTCATACCTACCGAAATGATAATCCCAGCAAGCGCTCTCTTCCATCCTGGTCAAACAATGACTAAGGAAAGGGGACATGAAAAATAAGCTACCTGCCCCCGGCACATAACCCCTCCGAACTGATAACCCACCTGTCTGCCCTGAATAACTCTCACCAATCTGTCTACTGAATGTGCTGGCTGCAGTAGTTCACTCAAGCTCGGTAACGGGAAACTAAGAAAGGGAAAAAAACAAAGAAGCTATAAGCTGATGCCTGATCCCGGGATTTTATATATATATATATATATATATTTATTTATTTTTTTAAATTTATTTATTGAAATGACAAGCTGCTCCTTCCTCCATGGCCCTGATGAGGGTGGAAGGAGAGCCGTGGAAGTTACCAAGCCCAGAAAGCAGCTACCCTACAAGCCATGTTTGACTGAAATGAACGTGTACACCCGTCATGGTGAGTCACCTAGTGCCCCATGAGCTGACTACAACCCTACCCTTATGAAATGGTGAACATGTTGCATGGGTACTGAAATGCTGATTGCTACAAGCCCCTGTGCTCCTCCACCGTGGCCCCGAAACGTGGGCAGAGAAATACCAAAGAAATGCATGTGGCCAGGTGGCCTGAAGCGAACTGGCCCCTGAAGTGCAGACCCATTTGAAATAACCCTTTTGTTTTTTTTTTTTTATTTGACCCCCCCAGGTGAAATGTATGATAGTGGAGGAGCTTGCAAGTTGAGCTTCGCAGGGGCACGTGCCCTGGCCGACCTGCGAGACTGACCCCTGGTGGTTGTGCCACAGGGTTCACAGCAGGTTAAGTGTATTGTAGCTCTGTAACCTAGCTTGTGATGACATAAAACCCCCCAGACTGCTGGGTGCCACCACCCTAAACATGGTATACGCCGCCCTAGCAGACTCTGAATCTGCCCCTCCATTGACACTCCGAAATACTGCCTTCCACGTAGGAGCTGAGCCAGCATCGCCGACAACTGGACCCTCTCAGCAGGAGAGAGGGCTATGTGAGGAGGGAGCAGCGCTATCTAAGGACTTCCCTGCCACAAAATACAAGGTGAACTGAATTGTAAAGGGCTAGCTGCCAGAGCAGGAGAGTTGACATGGTGACCTGACACATAACCGCGTACTTCCCTCAATGACAACCCTGCTGCAGCTCCCATGAAGTGAGCTTGTGACAAGGGGCTACCATGCACCATCCTACTACCACACAGACTCCCTGCCAACAGGTCACTCCCCTGTCTGCTGCCGCTGAGTGACCCTGGCCGTACCACCGCCATGCAACCTCCTTGCGGCCGAAATGACATGAAAAATGCAATTGGGTGGAAATACAGGGCCCGGCGGGGCCGAAATGCCCTGAAATGAAAGAAGTTTCTTAGGCAGAAAAGTGGCCGCCCAGTGTGATTTACCCAGCCCCCTTAGCGATCCGATCAGCCGCCTGGTGTGTCCCCTGCAACTCGTGGGTATCCTGAAACAAAACCAGAGCCGGAAGTGATGAAATTCATAACACAGGAAACTTTCCCAGGAAACGCAGAGAAACCCAGTAGGAGGAGGTGGTCAGCCTTACTATTTATAAAGTAAAAAATGTAATTTAACCACTTGACCCCTGGGCACTTAAACCCCCTTCCGAACCAGACCAATTTTAAACTTTCAGTGTTCTCACATTTTGAATGACAATTACTCATACTACACTGTCCCCATATGAAATTTTTGTCCCTTATTTCACACAAATAGAGCTTTCTTTTGGTGGTACTAAATCAACATTGGGGTTTTATTTTTTGCGCTATAAATGGAAAAAGACAGAAAATTTTGTAAAAAAAAAAATGCATTTTTCTTTGTTTCTGTTAAAAATTTTGCAAATTAGTAATTTTTCTTCATAAATTTTGGCCAAAATTTATACTGCTATATATCTTTGGTAACAATAACCCAAATAGTTGTATATTATTTGGTCTTTGTGAAAGTTATACAGTTTACAATCTATGGTGCCAATCGCTGAAAATTGATCACACCTGATGTACTGATGGCCTATCTCATTTCTTGAGACCCTAACAAGCCAGGAAAGCACAAATACCTCCCAAATTACCCCTTTTGGGAACGTAGACAGTCCAAAGTATTTAGTAAGAGGCATGGCAAGTTTTTTGAAGTTGTAATTTTTTCCCACAATTCTTTGCAAATTTAAGATGTTTTTGTTTTAAAATTGTCATATTAACAGGTTATTTCTCACACCCAGCATATGCATACCCCAAAACACATTCTACTACTCATCCTGAGTATGGAGATACCACATGAGTGACACTTTTACACAACGTGGCCACATACAGAGGCCCAACATGCAGGGAGCACCATCAGGCATTCTAGGTGCATACATTTCAAATCTAATTTGACTACCTATTACGCTATTGTGAGGTGCTGTAGAGGCACAGATGGGTACTGTAGTGGCACGGATGTGTCATGGATGAGAAGTGAAGTGGTATGGATGAGCATGAATGAGGCATAAATAAGCACGAATGGGGGTGGATGAGCTGGGGATAAGGATGACTGAGCACGGATGGATGGCTGAGCATTGATGCATGGCTGAGCATGGATGCATGGGTGAGCACAGATGCATGGGTGAGCAAGCATGGATAGGTGATCGCGGATGCATGGGTGAGCATGCATATATATGTGAGCACGGATGCATGGGTGATCACAGATGCATGGCTGTGCATGGATGCATGGGTGAGCATGCATATATGGGTGAGCACGGATGCATGGGTGAGCACAGATGCATGGCTCAGCAGGGATGCATGGGTGAGCACAGATGGATGGGTGAGCACAGATGCATAGCGGAGAATGGATGCATGGGTGAGCACGGATGCATGGGTGAGCACAGATGATGGATGGGTGAGCATGAATGGATGGGCGAGCACGGATGCATGGGTGGGAGAGCATGGATGCATGGGTGAGCATGCATGCATGGGTGAGCACAGATGCATGGGTGAGCACAGTCATGGGTAAACACGGATAAGGCTGGATGGGTGAGAATGGCTGGATGGGTGAGCACGGATGCATGGGTGAGCATGGCTGGATGGGTGAGCACGGATGCATGGGTGAGCATGGCTGGATGGGTGAACACGGATGCATGGGTGAGCATGGATGCCTGGGGGAGGATGGATGGGTGAGCACGGATGCATGGGTGAAGGATGAGTGAGCATGGATGAGGCTGGATGGGTGAGGCTGGATGGCTGAGCATGGATGGATGGATGGGGGGTCCAGACTGGCACATAGCAGTGCTGTGGGCACTTCAGATCCTGCCCACAGCACCACTGCTTCTAATCTCTTCCCCCTCTCCTCTCACATTGCACCGATCGGTGCGGAGAGGGGAGAGACAAGCTGGATATCTGCCGGCTTGTTTACAGAGCGGCTGTTTACCACGATCCGTGATGCGCCGGGTCACGAATGCTTCCAGGTGTGCGATTCTGGAAGGCCGTTATAGTATGGACTATTTGATCCACCTTGTGGCCAGTATTTACATTGCACAGTCGGCAAGTGGTTAAACTTACTAGCGGCATGGGGTTCCCCTTAAAATTTAGACCAGACCTGCACCACACCATAATATTACTGAATATGTACATACCTACTGTATTTAAGTGTATTGTATTTGTACTGTCTACCCTCAAGTTGTAAAGCGCAGCGTAAACTGTTGGCACTATATAAATCCTGTATAATAATAATAATAATACCATTGCATGCATTTAAAGTGTTCATAGTTAGAGTTGAGCGGACACCTGGATGTTCGGGTTCGGTTCGTGAAAAAGTTCGACTTCGGCCCCAAACTTGACCCGAACTTGACCCCGAACCCCATTGAAGTCAATGGTGACCCGAACTTTTGTGCACTAAAATGGCTCTAAAAAAGTCCTGGAAAGGCTAGAGGACTGCAAAAGGAAGCAAAATGGAGGGAAGAGTAGGACAAGTGCCCTGCAAACAAATGTGGATAGGGAAATAACTTAAAATCACATAAAAAAAATAAAAAATGGAGGAGGAGGTGGATGTTGAGTAGGAGGTTGAGGAGGCGGTGACCATGGCAGTGTAGGTGGAAGTAGGAGGAGGAGGAGTTAGCCAACACTGTTTTTTGTTTGTTTGGGTTTTTTTTCTAATTGGGGTAGCCCCCAAAATATGGAGACATATTAAAAAAAAAAAGAATAAGTTCACTTAAGTATACCAATGGCTGTGTGAGACTGGTATAAATGTCTATTCTGCACAAGGTACAGACAAGTCTTGTGGGATCCATGCCTGGTTCATTTTAAAAACGTTAGCTTGTCCACGTTGGCTGTGGACAGATGGCTGCACTTGTCTGTGATAACGCCCCCTGCCATGCTAAAAACACGTTCAGACAATACACTGGCTGCAGGGCAGGCCAGCACCTCCAAGGCATAAAGGGCAAGCTCAGGCCATGTGCCCAATTTGGAGACCCAGAAGTTGAATTACGCAGACCCATCAGTCAGTACGTGTAGGCGTGTGCACACATACTGTTCCACCATGTTGCTGAAATGCTGCCTCCTGCTAAGACATTGCCTATCAGCTGGTGGTGCTGTTTGTTTGTGGCGGGCCTTGTGCCTTCGCCTTGTGCTTCCACTGAGCCCCCGGTGTCATTTGGGAATGCCCTCAGCAGCGCGTCTACCAGCGTGCGCTCGTAGTCGCACATCTTCTGATCACGCTCCAGTGAGGGAATTAAGGACAGCACGTTGTCCTTGTAACAGGGATCCAGCAGGGTGGCCACCCAGTAATCAGCACAAGTTACAATGTAGGCAACTCGGCTGTCATTGCGCAGGCACTGCAGCATGTAGTCGCTCATGTGTGCCAGGCTGCCCAGAGGCAAAGACAAGCTGTCCTCTGTGGGAGGTGTATCATCTGTGTCCTCCGTATCCCCCCAGACACGCTCCAGTGATGCTCACGAGCTGCATTGGATGCCACCCTGCTGTGAACACGGTTCCTCCTCCTCCTCCTCATCCTCATCCTCCAGAACTGTGCCCTGGCTTGAAAATTTTTTACCTGGCCTATGCTGGTGCAGGAACCCACCCTCCGAACCACTTGTGAATGACTGGCCTGACCCCCTTTCCTCCTCCTCTTCCTCCTGTGCTACATCCTCTTCCATCATCGCTCGAATTGTTTTTTCAAGGAGACATAGAAGTGGGATAGTAACGCTGAGAACAGCGTCATCGGCACTGGCCATGTTGGTAGAGTACTCGAAACACCGCAATATGGTACACAGGTCTCTCATGGAGGCCCACTCGTTGGTGGTCAAGTGGTGCTGTTCCGCAGAGCGACTGACCCGTGCGTGCTGCAGCTGAAACTCCACTATTGCCTGCTGCTGCTCGCACAGTCTCTCCAGCATGTGCAAGGTGGAGTTCCACCTTGTGGGCACATCGCATAGGAGGCTGTGAGCAGGAAGGCCGAAGTTCCGCTGCAGCGCAGACAGGCGGAGCAGCAGTAGGATGAGAACGCTGAAAGCGCACACAGATGGCCGGCACTTTCTGCAGCAGCGCTGACATATCCGGGTAGTTTTTTTCTAAATTTCTGCACCACCAAATTCAGCACATGTGCCAGGCAAGGGATGTGGGTCAAACCGACTAGGCCCAGAGCTGCTACGAAATTTCGCCCATTATCGCACACCACCAGGCCGGGCTTGAGGCTCAGTGGCAACAACCACTCATCAGTCTGTTGTTCAATGCCCGTCCACAGCTCCTGCGCAGTGTGAGGTTTTTCACCACGCCCATATTTTGCATTTACTTAATTGAATTTAGTTGTATTTGATACACCACAAGTGTACTGTGAAAGCATTTTCCCTTTGACTGCTATTCTAGTCACCTTTTTTCTTTTGAATTAATACATATACTGCAGGGACCGCACTAACTTAGTAAGTTGGCATATTTCTATGGTTTAAACCATTTTAACTCTTTATTAGCAATAAAAACTGACAGTGGTTCTAATTTTCCTCCACTGTATCCATCCCACTGGATATCGCATGAGATAAAATACTGCATGGTTTCATGAGATAAATACAGCATATTTCTATGTAATATTTTAGTAGCGTTTTTTGTGAATTGCAAAAAAAATGTTTTTGAAAAAGGCAATGAGCTATTTTATCGCAAATTTTACAGAGGAAAATTTGCCACTAATGGCATGGCTGTGATGGCTTCTAAGGGCAAACGAGTGAAACTATTGTTGATTGGCTGCCCAAAAAGGTGTGAAAAAATACCTGAACCCCGAACCCAGACTTTTTCTCAAATGCCGGGTTTGGGTTCGGGACACGGACACCCTAAAGTCCGGTACGAACCCGAAATTTACAGTTCGGGTTTGCTCAACTCTATTCATAGTATGGAAGCAATCAAAATGATGTGCATTAGCCAATATGCCTTCACATATCTTCAGCAGATAATGTTGAGTACAATGCAAGCTTTCAAGCAGGTGATACCATCTGTGGGATACAAACCCATGGCTCCAGGCTTTGAAGGTAGCAGGGCAAACCACTACGCTACTGAGCTCAGTGCAACAACAGAGAAAATACATTTAGTAATCTTGTATTCTGTTAATTCTCTACAAACTAACAGCCTGCACGTTAACTAATGTGTGATTTTTTTGCAATTCCGTACCATAATATTATTGAATAAGTACATACCATTGCATGCATTTAAAGTGTTCATAGTATGGAAGCAATCAAAATGATGTGCATTGGCTAATATGCCTTTAGCATATAATGCTTTCAGCAGGTGATACCTTCTGTGGAGTTCAAACCCAAGGCTTCAGGCTTTTAAGGTAGCAGGTCAAACCACTACACTACAGAGCTTACCACAATCAGACATAGAAACTACAATTACTAATGCTTGATTCATTGCATTCTATAGAAAAATGTTTTGCATTTGAGGCATTGATATTATGGTAACAACCATGCTCATGTGGCATTGACTATTAGGCATTCGCCTATTGTCAGCAAATGCTGCTGATTAAAGTGGTTGTCAGCCTGTGACAGCCACTTTAACCTACAGGTAAGCCTATAATAAGGCCTACCTGTAGGTGCCCTGCATATCTCCCAAACCTGCACGGTTCAGGAATGTTCTGCATTTGCCGATGTCATTTCATTTTGGCACATGCGCAGTGAAGAAACGGCCTCCGTGCCGTTTCTCCACTGAGACCATGCCGTGACTGGCGGCTGCGCGGGAGTGATGTCACGCAACTCCGACTGGTCACAGAGCCGGAGTCGTGGCCCCAGAAGGAAGAGGGGCAGAAGATGGACGTCGCTGGCTTTGTTTGCAGGTAAGTGGCACATAATGGGCTACTATGCGATGCATAGTAGACCATTATGCTTCTAATTTACAGGACTATGTAAAGGAAGTAAACCCAGTCTGGGTTTACTTCCTCTTTAAGATGTAAGCTTTGCAATTTTTATTTTCACAGCATATCGCTGGTTGCTAAGCAAGGGACCAGGAAGCCGGCTGCTGCGTCTTTAACAACTGATGAGTCACCAGCTGTCAGCGGGGTTCTCCACTGACAGCCAAATGGAAAAAAACCCCCAAAAATTGCCAGCAAAAAAGAAAATGGTGTGGGGTCCACCCCAGGTCCATACCAGGCCCTTCAGGTCTAGTATGGATTCGGAGGGGACTCCCCCACGACAAAATTTTTTTAAAAAAGCGTGAGGTCCCCCCAAAATCCATACCGGACCCTTATTCGAGCATGCAGCCTGGAGGTCAGGAAAGGGAGGGGACGAGAGAGCACCCCCCCTCCTGAATCATACCAGGATACATGCCCTCAACATAGGGGGGTGGGTGCTGTTGGGGACAAGGGCATCTTCCCGAACAACCCTGGCTGGTGGTTGTCGGGGTCTACGGGTGGGGGGCTTATCGGAATCTGGAAGCCCCTTTTAACAACCCCCCCATGTGAATGGGCATCGGGTACATTGTACCCCTACCCATTCACCAAAAAAAGCAGTTAAATTTTTATTCTTCCTGTATTCATGGGGGCATGTGGCCTGGTATGGTTTGGGGGGCACTCGCTCGTCCACCCCATCCTGTCCTTCCGGCTGCATGCTCAGATAAGGGTTTAGTATGGATTTTGGGGGGACAACCACGCCATTTTTGAACAAAATTTTGGGTGGGCTTCCCCTTATTCCACCAATGTTCACCATCCAACCTGACAGGACTGGAGAGGATCTGCAAGGAGGAATGGCAGAGGATCCCCAAATCCAGGTGTGAAAAACTTGTTGCATCTTTCCCAAAAAGACTCATGGCTGTATTAGATCAAAAGGGTGCTTCTACTAAATACTGAGCAAAGGGTCTGAATACTTAGGACCATGTGATATTTCAGTTTTTCTTTTTTAATAAATCTGCAAAAATGTCAACAATTCTGTGTTTTTCTGTCAATATGGGGTGTACATTAATGTGGGAAAAAAATGAACTTAAATGTTTTTAGCAAATGCAATATAACAAAGAGTGAAAAAGTGTAAGGGGGTCTGAATACTTTCCGTACCCACTGTACATACAGTATTTCCTTTACTCACCTGGCAAATAAGTAGCATTTCCTCTTTAGCAAAGAGGTACCTCGCCATGTCCACCTATATCAGTGGTTCTCAACTCCTGTCCTCAGGACCCACCGACAGGCCAGATTTTAAGCATTACCTTGGGGAGATGCAGACTAGAATAATGCAATCACTGAGCAGCAAATGATATCACCTGTGATGTATTTCAGTTATCCTGCAAACCTGGCCGGTTAGTGGGTCCTGAGGACAGGAGTTGAGAACCACTGACCTATATGGAGATCCTGACCAGTGCAGGCACTTCTGGGTGAACACAATGATGCATTTCTAGGTCAGAGGCCAAAGCCACGCGTTTTTGCGATTTTTTTGATTGCAGCTGGAAAATTATAATTGCGGCTGCGAAAGTTTAATCACAAGTGTGATTTTTATAATTTGCATACATGTGAATCTGTATACGACAATAGTTTGAGGGACACTAAAGAGAGTTTGACAAGAAATGTTGTCTCTGGGATTGCATCAGGTGTTACAAAGACAAAGGCCCATTTTGACACATACAACACTGCCTATCCACCAGCTGAATTTGTTATTACCTGCAATCCTCCACATCTGTTCAATATAAAACCTAAACACCTTTATCATTAACTTGCAGATGTGCTGAAGAGATTCGTTTTTTTTGTCCACGATTACACCTCATCATAATTTGTCATTAGTAAACCCGGGTTCACACTTGTGTGAACGCAATGCGGATGCCGATCGCATGCGATGTCTGTGCAATGGGAGTTCAGCCATACAGTTATGGCTGAACTCACATTAGATTCACACAGAAAAAGGTGCAGGGACTTTTTTCCCCGCACTAAAATTGGATCGCATGCGTGTTCTCACCTATGCGATCCAATTCCTGTGGAGTGGGGGTGTCATTAACATTGTATTGACACCTTCAGCGGTTCTCAGAAGGCAGTGAGAACTGCCTGTGGGAGAGGTACGATGCAGGAACCCGCACTGAAATTACCTATGTGAACCTGGGCTAAGAAATTTCACTTCCCCAAACCCAGTTCCCCCCAAAACAAATTAAGATAAAAAAACACAAATCGCTCAAGAATTTACATTTATTTGCACAGCAGCACAGATTTGCAGTGGTCTGATACTCCTTCCATTTCAATATTATCACTTTCACAGTGCTCCTTGGGATGTTTAAAGCTTGGGAAATCTTTTTGTATCCAAATCCGGCTTTAAACTTCTCCACAACAGTATCTCGGACCTGCCTGGTGTGTTCCTTGTTCTTCATGATGCTCTCTGCGACTATCACAGTGCAGGTGCATTTATACGGAGACTTGATTACACACAGGTGGATTCTATTTATCATCATTAGTCATTGAGGTCAACATTGGATCATTCAAAGATCCTCACTGAACTTCTGGAGGGAGTTTGCTGCACTGAAAGTAAAGGGGCTGAATAATTTTGCACGCCCAATTTTTCAGTTTTTTATTTGTTAAAAAAGTTTGAAATATCCAATAAATTTCGTTCCACTTCATGATTGTGTCCCACTTGTTGTTGATTCTTCACAAAAAATTACAGTTTTATATCTCTATGTTTGAAGCCTGAAATGTGGCAAAAGGTCGCAAAGTTCAAGGGGGCCGAATACTTTCGCAAGGCACTGTAGGTTGTATTGTTAGCACACCGCCACACGCCCAATGGAAGTACATGCCTACCAGTGTCATTCAATCTGTCTCTTCATGTATGTCTAACTCTAAAGTGATTGCACCTGATGAGCAGGAACACCTACTGTTTGCAAATGCGTTAGCCCACACCAGGGGCATAACGATAGGGGTTGCAGGGGTTGCAATTGCAACCGGACCCCCTGATCCAGGGTGCCCAAGTGCCTCCCTTGTACACCTGAATAGGAGGGATGGCGGAGGTGGCATTCAGAGGACCCAATCACCTCCATTTTCCTCTATCTATTTTACTTGTCTTCTGCTGTTCCCAGGGTCCCTGTGTGCTTCCTTGGTCCCCCCCCC
>BLSH010110467.1:508881-521100 GCA_018402905.1 Glandirana rugosa | reverse complement strand
TCCAAAGCCCCCCCCCCCCAACAGGGCTGATAAAAAAAAAAATAAAAGAATTGTAAAAGGTTAAATTGTAAAAATAAAAAAAAAAGAAAGCATTGTAAAATAAATAAATAGGTAAATAAATTGTAAAAAATAATAAAAAAATAAAATTGTAAAAAAAAAAAAAAAAAAATATTCGTGCCACTGTCACATGACCTTAAAAAAAGTATCGGTAATCGGTATCGGCGAGTACTTGAAAAAAAGTATCGGTACTTGTACTCGGTCTTAAAAAAGTGGTATCGGGACAACCCTAGTATGTATGTATTTGAAGCAATATGTTTTTGATACTTTCTGAAATGTGCAAGTTTTTCCTGATTTTAAGATAACATGCTATTTATTTTCATCTGAATCATGATTAATTTGTACAGTGAGCAAATATGGACCAATATGTAAAATTATATAAAGTTACTACAGTGGTACCTCGGTTCTCGAACGCTTCTATTCATGAACAACATGGTTCACAAACAGAAGAGTTCACAAAAATGTGCTTCGGTTCACAAACATAATTTGTTCCCATTTATCCCTGCTTTTCCCTGCTGGTGAGATCGTGGGTCACAGAGAAACACTGAAAGTGTACAGTACTGTGAAGACACTTACAGTACAGTATTGAGAAGCTTTTTGGTGAGATTTTTAGCACATACATAGTGTACTGTACATCCAGTATGGCTCCAAAGAAAATGTAGAGCAAGCATGGTGGTAAGAAGAAAGTGCAGAGCAGTAATGCAGGTGTCAAAAATATGCAAAGCGCATATGTAGGTGACAAGAATGTGCAAGGTTAGTGTTCTCTCTCTTCATGCTGTACTGTACAGTATTTTTTTCATAGCTTTGTGGTTCAAAAACAAAAAAAGGCCAGAATGAATTAACCTGATTTACATTGAACCCTATGGGAAAATTTGGTTTGTGACTAATTCGGTTTGCGACCAGAGTCACTTCACGAATTAAGTTTGTGAACCAAGGTATTACTGTATACACTGTGTTCTGTTGTAGGAATAATAAGTACATGAATATATTATTAATTATGATGTACCCCCTTGTACATATAGGATCACCTGATGAAGCTATCGGCGAAATGCGTAGCGATCCTTTGGTGCTGACATTGTTCACTCCGGTAGTTTGGCCTCCAACCACTAAGGACTTTCTTGGACTTTTTTGGATACCATCAGTGAGCCTCCTACACGGATCTCTATGTTCAGCTCCTCATGCACCTATATTTGGAACAGTATATCCTATTTCCATATCTGTGTACCCCTTTTTTTCTCTTTTTATTGAAACATTTTAATGTATTTCTTATAAATATGTCTTTTAATCATATGTAAGTTTTGTTGTCTTTCCTATTTGGGATTTCAGTGGCAGCCTTTAAAGTCCTTTTTCCTTTTTTTCTTTTGTGCGACCATATTACACAATCTCATGGGCTCCACCAAACCCAGACAGAATGGTGAACAATGCCGTCTACTATCTAAACCTGAAACTGGTCTATTGGCCCAGGATACAATACGGTTGCATTTATTTTGCATGAATAGTAGGTATACAAAATTAGTTTGTACAAGTACCACGTTAAAAATGAACTGCTCAATGCCAGCCAAACATTAAAAAAGTAAAAAAGCTATATTAGCCCATGACTTCTAATGACCTTACCTAGACTTACGGATTTCAGTAGTGTACAGTTTATCCCCGGCTGTGGCTGTTGGCAAATAACGATACTGTACAGCTTACCCCTGACTGTGGCTCTTGGCAAACGATGATGCCTCATTAATTGTATTAGCATTGACAGATTTATGCACAGCTTGAAGTAGAGTAGAATTTTTAACCTAATGAAATAAATGAGTTTTTGTCCATAATATGTTCCGACAAACACAAGTTAATGGCAGTACCAACTCAAGATGTTGAAAGACCTCGTTATACCCAAATGATTTAGGGATACATGCACTTTTTTTAGTTAATGTCCCCAGCACATTTATCGCTTAAAAGTATGTAAACTCTAACAATGAGCTCCTATTTTTTGGCCCCAACTTCCAACTCCAATCGCAGAGAGCTGTAACAAATAAAGCAATGATTACAATAAGGCCAGGTATGCCTTCAGGCAGCCCACTTTTCCCTAAAGGCACAGGGAAGACTTGGGCCCCCTTTTTCGGGGCAAAACTTGACAAACACTGCCAGCTGGGCAGCGACTTACAGGCCAAAGATGACGGCTCTCCGCCTTCCTCCCCTAGCTCCCGTGCTGCTGACAAGGCTAAGATCTTGGAATCGATCGCTGCCTGCAAACCTCCCTCACTAGCAGGATTGAGGAGGTGAAGGTAGATATCTCCCTACTCCAGCAGGATATGCAACATCTAAGGGAGAGGATAGGGGAAGCAGAGCAGCGTTTGGGCTAGGTGGAGGATGCCCTCCCACCCCTACAGGAGTCCACAGATCAGGCGAGCCGTCTCATCACCCAAATCCAACAGAAACAGGACAATGTGGAAAATCGCATGAGGCGCAACAACCTCCGCTTCATAGGCCTCCTGGAGGGTGAGGAGGGCAACAACCCAGCCACATTCTTGGAAGACCTGCTTATCATGGCATACGGGTGTGAGGCCTTCTCACAATCGTTCATGGTGGAACAAGCACATTGAATGCCTGCTAAAAGACCGCCACAGTGAGTCTTCATTGCTAATTTCTTAACTATAAAAACCGCGACTCCATCTTATGCCTAGCTAGAGAGAAAGGCAACATTCCCCTGCATAACCATCAAGTTCTGGCATTTCCTTATTTCCTGATTTCTCTGCGGTCCAGAGGCAATGCAGCCAGTTCACTGACATCAAGAGACGCCTGCGGGTCCGCCAATCAGTGTTGCCAACCTAGCAGATTGAAATTTACTGACACAACACCAAAAATTTACTGGTAAAGCAAAGTTTTTACTGGCATTTCTAAAAGTTACAAAATTACAGCTTTATGTGCAAAATTTCAATATTTCGGCTACAAACAAGTGAAATATGCAATTAGCAATAGGATTTAAGGTAGATAGTAAGGCAAAAAACATATTTCTTATTTTATTTTTGATATAGTAAGTAAGCAGCTCAGGGACAGGACAAGAAATTAGAATGGGCAGCACACGACACAATGACACAACACGTCCCCTCCTGAGTCACAGTGACAGTCTCTCTCCAAGCCAGGTGCTCTCTCCAGTCCACTGCAGTCTAAACAGCACTGACAGTCCTGCTCACAGCTTCCTTGCTCCCATACCGCAGACACGCACATGAGGCTCTGCTCGCTCTGCTTGGCCCCCTTGCACTAAGACATCACACAACATGCTCAGTCACCGCCTCCACCAGACCCACCTGAACACACTGTAGCAGGCAGTCGGATGGTCTCGGCCAGCTCCAGACTGAGTCTACTATCACAGCCATATTTTTTACTGGCAAACCTTTCCTTTTACTGACATTTACTGGCAGGAGAAAAGTGCCTGTTTTTTTACTGGCTACCAGTAAAAATACTGCCGGTTGGCAACACTGCCACCATCTGAAATACACAATGCTGTTCCCTGCATTCTCTTTGCAGTCTTGGAGAAGACACTTTTTGAACCAGGGGCTGCCAATGCTTGGCTTGATGAACTGAATCCTGCTTGAGCCGTGAGTACTATGTGGGCACTTGCTTTCAGCTTTTTCCCTGTGTATAGGGAACACTGCCCGAGTGTTAGGAAAATGGCAGTTTCCGGAGGTCTGCGTGCATTGCGCACGCCTGTGTGCGCCAATGGCGCCAAAACAGCCTATTTAAACAGGCAACACCTTGCAGCAGATGCTGTCCATCCTACAGCGTTCCTGTGACCCCTGTGACTACTTTGAGAGACTTTCCTGCACCTGTAACCCCGGCTTTACTTGGACTTGTTGCTTCCTGCCTGCCCTGACCCCCGGCCTGTCTACGACTACCCTTCTGCCTGATCCTTCTGTACCCTTGCTGCCCACACGTTGCCGACCTGGCTTGCACCTGACCACCCGCCTGCCTGCTCCATCTGTACTGCATTGCCAGCCTGTTGCCGACCCGAATTGTACAACCATTCTTCAGCTTGCACGAGCTCCAGTGGACTTCCACATACCACCAAGTGATCCAGTCCAACCCTCTTACCCCCCGGTGCTCTTGAGCTCCCTGTCTGCACTACCAGGGGTTCTTGAACCAGGGCCGCAAGAGAGGTGATCCCCTGCATAAGCCAGACTCATCCGCCAGGTACGTGACACTGAGTCTCCTGTTGGAATTTCACTCCACCTTAAAGTTTACTGGGGGCACTGCGTTTATGCCACTAGCACATGTTTTAGTGCAAGGCCTGTTTCTCTTTTGTTCCAGTTTTGTTCCAGTACACCTCACTCTCCCAGACCGTTGGGCATTATATGACCAGGATATATTATACTACATCTATAGAACAACATTGTACAATATTGTTGCATGTGGGCATGGAACTGCCCTGTGATCTGCTTGCCAAGGGATCCCTGTTCCTGCTTTATTTTTCAAGTTTGCTGCCCCAGTTGGTGGCCCAGATGATTCGGGCACCTTACTGGAATTTACCACATAACCTTGTACTTCTTTTTTTTTCTTGTTTGGGACTTATGCTTGCACAAGTTGGGGTATGTGTAGAGCTGGGAGGGTTAGGGTGTTATTTTTCTTTTTTATACTGGTGACCATCTTATATGACTGCATTATGTATTAGACTATGCATATGCTGCTGTTTATATACTATGCTTTATTATGTGTACAAATGCCAATGCATGCTGTTGGGTTTCACGGGACTACCAAGCCTCTACATTTTCTTAAGACTATACCATGGCCAGGTTGAGATTTCTTACGTGGAATGTCTGCGGCCTACGACCATCCGCTACCTGCACGAGCTGCACCAGACCATCCTTATCACCACCAGGGATCCTGTCCAGCCCTCGTGCCCCCCTGAGCTCCTGGGCTCCCTGTCTGCTCTACTGGGGACCCTCGAACCAGGGCCGCAAGAGTGGTTGCTTCCTGCACAAGACAGACTCCACCGCCAGGTACGTGACACCTGGATTGGGTGGGCATTTCATGCTTTGCATACTGCCTTTTCCAGGGGTGTCTCGGTGCTTGTGGCCAAATCGGTGTCCTTTGAACTCCAAACAGTGATCTCGGACCCTCAGGGCATATATGTTTTCTTGCTGGCTAAAATAATGGGAAATCTGTTACTAATATTGGCTTGGTATATTCCCCCGCCCTATAACTCCACTATTCTCAGTCAGTGCTTCTCCCTGTACCCATCTGTACCGACTGTTTGGCTGGGCAATTTCAATATGGTGGCTAATCCACATTTGGACCGAATGGGCCTGAAGTTGCAGTCTCCATCCCAGATGGTGACACCAGGTTTAGTCATCTCCTAACAAATTTTGACCTAGTGGATATCTGGCGACACTTACACCCTACTCGCCAGGACTATTCTTGTTTTTCTAGTTCCCACTCTACTATGTCTTGGATAGACTATGTGTGGCTATCTCGGACCCTGATCCCTTGGCTTTAGGATGTGGGCTTTGGCCCTCAAATACTATAAGACCATTCCCCATACTGGATTGACCCTATGCCATACACAGACCTTCCAACTCGGAACTGGAGGCTAAACCCGTTTTGGTTAATGATTCTCCCTGACAGTGACAAATTTACGATTGAATGGAAGTTCTTCTTTGACAGCAACCCAGATACTTCCTCACCCCTGATAGTTTGGGAAACATTCAAAAAGCATGCCAAGTTGCTACTTACTGAACACATTTATAGATTTAGAAGGAATTCTAAGGCAAACTTGTTCCAAGCCACGGTACAGTTGACGGCCCTCGAGGACCAATATGTGACCTCACCATCACCTAATTCACTGGCACAGCTAAAACTACAGACCAGGGTGATTGATCAGATGTGCCAGGAATGGGCTAAACAGTTATTTTTTTAGTAAACAGAAGATCTTTGAGCAAGGTGAACGTCCTGGTAAATTGCTGACCTATCTGGCACACCTAGATTCCAGACCCCCCATGGTAATAAACCTTCACTCTGACACAGCGGGCATTATCACAGACCCTGCTATGATTACTAGGGAGTTTGAAAATTTCATCCGGGAAGTTTACACATCTAAGGTAAATTTTCCCTCACGAGATCTAGTGACTCTTTTGGAGACCCTTGATCTTCCCAAATTAAATAACGAACAGGTGTATATGTTTGAGGCTCCGATTTTAGCAGATGATATTGTTCTCTTCCTCTCCCACTTTGCAAAGGCCAAGGCCCCTGGCTCTGATGGCCTGCCCATTGAATTGTATGCCCATTTCTTGGATATCTTAATACCTCGACTTCTGGCCCTCTACCATACGCTATATTTGAAGCCACTGCCCTCCCTGAATCTATGCGAGAAGCAACTATTGTCCTTATCCCTAAGCCTAGCAAGGACCCCCATCGCCTAGAATCCTATAGGCCTATGTCCCTATTACAAACTGATATCAAGATACTTGCCAAAAAGTTATTCTCTCCCTAATACATCCAGATCAAACAGCCTGTGCCTATGCCTGTGGAAAAACACAGCATTTAGCACCAGACGCCTCTTTACGAATATTCATACCTCCAATGAACATGTCGGCTTTAGAGTGATAGTCTCTCTTGATGCAGCCAAGGCCTTTGATTCTGTGGAGTGGCACTATCTGTGGCAGTGTCTCCGCTGCTTTGGATTTGGCCCCAATTTTGTAAAATGGCTAACCATACTTTACTACGCCCCACAGGCCAGTGTGGTGGCCAATGGTTGGACCTCTGACGCCTTTCCACTTTCAAGGGGGATGCGTCAGGGTGATCCCTTTTCGCCCATCCTTTACGCTCTGGTTGTGGAAAATTTGGCCGGATATTCAAGGGCTGGCATCTGGACCAATAGTGGAGAAGGTAAAGCTTTATGCAGATGATATGATACTTTATTTGGCAGACTCAGCATTACAGGTTATAGAGCAGTTCAGTAGATTCTCGGGCCTTAAAATAAATTGGAACAAATCCCAGATTCTCGCCATGGATACATTTCTCCCATCCAAAGAACAGGCCGATATGCCCCTAATCAGAGTTAGTACCCTCAAACACTTGGGAATTCAGGTATCCAGATCCATAGCTGATTATGTCTCGCTGAATGTGGAACCCCTTTTTCCTCTGATTATAACCAAAAGCAGACATGGGCCAAATTGCCGCTGGGAGTGATGGGCAGATTAGGAATAGTGAAAATGATACTCCTACCAAAAATTCTATATGTACTCTGGCACTCACATTATATATTCCACTCAGATATTTTAAAATTATGGACACCTTGCTACAATCCTTTATCTGGGGGCCCAATAGACACAAATTATCCTGGAGGGTTCCTCAGACCCCGACCTCCCTTGAAGGCCTTGCAGTACGGGACTTTGCTTCATACTATCTTGCGGCACAGCTCTCACACTTTTACCATATTGACAAGATGGATAAAAGTAGATTCCTTGCTTTGATAGGTGATCCAGTGGATTCGCAACTCCCACATCCATTTTGTGATCTGTTACGTGACCTGCATGGATCTTTGGTGTTTCCGAATTGCTCTGTCCAAAATGCAGTACCCTGGATTTCATAGCAACACCCCTCTATACTATAATAATCTCCTCCTGGAACTCTTTCAGATACCTGATCCTTCTATATGGATTTCCAGAGGAGTCTACTTGTTGTCACATGTCCTCAAAAATGAAGAAATTAAAACCTTTGACCAATTGAAAGCAGAATTTAATCTTCCAAACTACATGTTTTTTTTTGCTTTCTTCAAGTGCAACATGCACTTCACGCTCAGTTTGCAGCTGCTTATCCTAACCTATTGCCTTTGGGTGTACTTGATGTAATCTTTGGTGATGAACCACAACAGCTTATATCTACAGTATATGCTACAATATGACCATTACTCCAGCTGTAATTAAATTTGCCTATTCTGTTAAGAATAAATGGGTGGATGATGTTGGGGAGCTGGAGGACGAGGGCTGGAGTGAGGCACTAGAAATCTGTATACTTGTATCTCCCAAAATGTCAGACAGGCTTACACAGGGGTATACCACACACTGGGCATACTTATCTCCAAATCAATTGGCCAAATTTCGTCCCTCAAATAGTCCCATGTGCCCCAGATGTATGACCTCAGTCGACACCTTTGGCCATCTCTTATTGCATTAGGGGCTACTGGACACAAATTGTCCAGTTCCTACATGACCAGATGGGCTCCCCAATATCCCTGGACCCCAGGCAATGTGTGTTGGGTGTGTTCCCTAACACTGATATCGATTCCCCCATGAAACGCTGTTCATGGCCAGAAAGATTATAGCCCGGAACTGGATTCAAGCAGTAACTCCTACGTTGGCGGCCTGGCTTGCTGAGATAAACAATACTCTACCATATAAAAAGATTATATATACCAATAGAGGATGCCTGGGTAAATACAACAAGATTTGGGACAGATGGCTCCAGTCCTCCTTGACCTGTGTCTCCTAATCTCTCGTTGGACACCAGTGGTCAGCATCAGTTCTGCCTACTCTTGCCTATATGTTTTATATGCAACGTATGGTTGTAATTGTAAATTGGCAATGATTATCACCAGTAACTCAGGGTTTTTTTTCTTTTGATTTCTTTTTTATGTTTTATTTTTTCTTTACGTTTGCTTCCTTTATTGGGTTGTGTTCACCAGACAAATATAAAGATGTACAGTTACCCTGTATACTTTTGCATCAAACTCAATAAAGTTTGTTTCTAATTTAAGAAGGGCATGATCAGTGACTATTTTGAATGGTCTCCCCAACAGATAATATTTCAGGGCATCTGAGGCCCATTTGATAGCTAAATATTCCTTCTCAACAATGGCATACTTTTTCTCATGAACAAACAGAATATAGCGCTCTGAAGGCTGGGCGCCAATGTCTTGAATAATAAGCAGTGACCCAAAGAATACTTAGCCAAATGTTTATTCAATTAAAAATAGTATATATGATAAAATTGGCTTTAATGAATAAAAAACTTGATCAGAGGTAAAAAAATAAAAATCATGACAGCCATCGTGGACTTGAAGGATGAAAAGTACAAATAATAAGGAATAGGATAATGTTGTAGTAACACTTTACTGTGGCTGGCTGTGGGTCATGAGGAGTTAACCAGAGAGACTGCCAGTGCAGCACGGAGGGCGCCTTGTCCGTGCTGTGGGGTGGTGGACGAGATGCACTCAACGGGGATTCCAAACTGCAATGCTGTGCCACGGATGGAGAAGGGTGGACGAGATGAGAGCCAGGAGGACGGCCAGAGATGGATGAGCCTGCCCAACAAGAGGAAACCTGTAGCGCAAGGGTGCACAGGCTCCCTCTTCACCACCATGTGAGCTTCCATCCGACACCACCTGGGCTGTGCACACTCGTGCTGCAGGTTTCCTTTATTTATGTAAACTTTTGATCAGGGTCATTTGGGTCATTTCTGTTGTCATTATGATTTAAAAAGAGTAAACACCGTTGACTGATAATAAATGGCTTCAGCCAAACACTCACCATGAGTGAAAGAAATGTTTTTGTGTTCTCATTCATATTCTCTGAAAAATGGCCAAAAAATCATAAATTCTGCCAGGGTATGTAAACTTATGAGCACAACTGTATGTAGCCAGGTTCATGGCTAGAGAGAGAGAGCAAGTTAGGAATTTAGGAAACTGTGTTTCAGTTGCTTTCTGTGCCCCTTGGATTATTAGCCTGAATGGGTTAACGCTATTCCAAGTCCACTTAGCAGGGGGAGCTGACAAGCAGAAGGAGCTCAGGAGAATTGAATGCTGCCACATTGAACTTTGGAAGATCTAGTCCAAGAGAGTTTTGCAGTGGAAGTCAATGAGTGGTTGGACTACAGTTCCCAGGGAGAAACTGTTAGGAGGAGAGGAGTGATCTACATTTTCCTGGGATGCCAACAGAGCGACTTCCTCTGGCTGTGAGAGGGACTGGACACCAGTGTTAATTTTGGCAGCAAATTTAGATTTCGTTTTAGTCTTTTGACTAAAATGGCATTTTAGTCTTAGTCCCATTTTAGTCTTCTGCAACTGTTTTAGTTTTAGTCATATTTAGTCGACTAAATCTCCAGTACCTTTTAGTCGACTAAAATAATTTTAGTCGACTAAAACTCATTTTAGTCCTCTAAAATTGAATGGGTGTAGTTAAATTGTAATGCATTATTTAAGCATTTCTCTACAATTTCCAAACTCATTATATACTACTGGAGTGAAAAATCAAATATGTTATTATTTATAGTATTAAGGTTTGAACATGCACTGGAGACCAGTGTTAATTTTGATGTCAAATTTCAATTTCGTTTTAGTCATATTCTTTTGTCTAAAATGCCATTTTAGTTTTAGTCATATTTTAGTCATCTCAATTGTTTTAGTTTTAGTCCTATTTTAGTTGAGTAAAATACTATTAATTTAGTAGATGAAACGGCAACTAAATTAACCCTGCTGGACACAAGCCTGCGACCTGAACTAGAGAGTGCGGAGGGTGGACACCCAGTGGACTGAGGACTGGCATCACACTGGGTGGATCCAGAAGTAGACTAATACCTGGACAGTGCAACTAAAGAAGCTGTGTCACTGGGACTGGTGAGAGGACATTGCTGCCATTGACCTCTTGCTGCTATAAGCTGAACTGATCTAATAAAGACCACACATATAAATAGAAGCTTTTTCCCACTACGTGTACACTTTACTAGGACTGTATTTATGGGCACTACTGTAAAGCCTGGGCCCAAATGCTAGCCGGCTGAGGAACTAGGGCAAAGAACTGTCCCCTCAGATAGCCGCCTTTCAAGAATTCTTCTTGTTGTTTATCATAAGAGGTACCTCTGTAGGAAGGTCTGGGTCTTAGTGTAGACCAGTGGTTCTCAACTCCGGTCCTCGGGCCCCCCCAACAGGCCAGATTTTAAGTATTACCTTGGGGAGATGCAGACTAGAATACTGCAATCACTGAGCAGTAAAATTCTATCACCTGTGATGTATTTCAGTTATCCTGCAAACCTGGCCTGTTGGGGGGGCCTGAGGACCGGAGTTGAGAACCACTGGTGTAGACGTTTATACAGAGTATACTCTAAGCCAATGTTTTTCAACTCCAGTTCTCAAGTACCCCCAACATGTTTTCAGGATTTCCCTCAGATGAAACGGCCGTGGTAATTACTAAGCCAGTGAAACTGATCAAATCACCTTTGTAAAATAATGGCAAGCCTGAAAATGATGAAAAACATGATCTGTTGGGGGTACTTGAGGACTAGAATTAAGAAACATTGCTCTAAGCAGTATAGCCTACTGGTTGCAGGAAAGTTATCACAGTACTGGTCCCCATTGTCATTACTATCATTTATGCCATTGCTTAACACTGATTGGCAGATGATCAGATATAGATTAATCTAATCATATAGATTCTTATTCTAAACTGCTACCAGGGCCGGCTGGTGAAATTTTAGGATGGGGGGGAGTGCCAGACCCCACCCTTCCTTTATGACCCCTCACACATCCCATAAGCCCCACCCCTTATAGTTTCCACCCCTTGTGTCAGGAGTATACAGCCCAGCATCACCAGATAGGAATATACAGAGTCACCAGATAGCAGTATACAGAGCCCCAGATAGCAGTATACAGAGTCACCATATAGCAGTATACAGAGTCACCATATAGCAGTATACATAGCCCCAGATAGCAGTATACAGTCACCATATAGCAGTATACAGAGCCCCAGATAGCAGTACAGTATAAAGAGTCCAAGATAGGGTATACAGTCACCAGTCAGGGTATACATGGTCCCAGATAGGGTATACAGTCACCAGATAGGGTATACAGGGTCTCAGATAGCAGTATACAGAGCCCCAGATAGGGTATACAGGGTCCCAGATAGGGTATACAGGGTCCCAGATAGTGTATACAGGGTCCCAGATAGGGTATACAGAGCCCCAGATAGGGTATACAGAGTCCCAGATAGGGTATATAGAACCCCAGATAGGGTATACAGAGCCCCAGATAGGGTATACAGGGTCCCAGATAGGGTATACAGTCACCAGCTAGGGGTATACAGGGTCCCAGATAGGGTATACAGTCGCCAGATAGGGGTATAGGATAGACCCTGACATATATGGGGATAGACCGCTGACATATGGGATAGACCCTGGGACATATGG
>BLSH010110467.1:498369-508871 GCA_018402905.1 Glandirana rugosa | reverse complement strand
CTACCTCATTCACGCCCTGAACAGGGGGTATACAGTCGCCAGATAGGGGTATATACAGTCCCAGATAGGGTATACAGAGCCCTAGATAGGGTATACAGGGTCCCAGATAGGGTATACAATCACCAGATAGGGGTATACAGGGTCCCAGATTGGGTATACAGTCACCAAATAGGGGTATACAGGGTCCCAGATAGGTTATACAGAGCCCCAGATAGGGTATACAGAGCCCCAGATAGGGTATACAGTTCCCAGATAGGGTATACAGTCACCAGATAGGGGTATACAGGGCCCCCAGATAGGGTATACAGGGTTCCAGATAGGGTATACAGTCACCAGATAGAGGTATACAGGGTCCCAGATAGGGTATACAGAGCCCCAGATAGGGTATACAGTCAGCAGATAGGGGTTTGTGCCCCCCCCCCGAAGTTGGGACAAGTCCCGCACTTACTCCATCTAATAGGCAGGCAGGCAGGTTTGCAGAGATCGGCATGCGGCCAGCGGCTGTTGTATGCGGAGGCAACGCTTGCGGTGAGTGTGCTGAAGCCTGGAGACTGGAGTCCGGTTTCTCTCTCCAGTCTCCATGGCCGGAAGTGACGCCGAGGCTCCTCCGAGATCAATCACCACCGTCTATTGGACGGTGGTGATTGATTGACACTACCAGGAGCCAATAGGTGGCTCGAGGCACAGAGCAAAGCTCCTCAAGGCAGGATTAAACCCTGCCACTGAAGCGTGATGCCTGCAATCATGTGATTGCAACGACGTCATGCTTCCCATAGTGCACTGTGTTCGGCGCCCGAACACAGTGTACTATGTTAATTTAAACAAACTTTTTTTTTTTTTAAAAGGGACTTTATTTATTTACTTATTTTAGGGGGGGGGGGGCAGCACCCGGGAGCCCACTATGAGCGGGCCGCCACTGACTGCTACGATATAGTAACTCCTTTGTCTAGAGAATTGTGTTTGACTTACACTCCACACGTTCCTATTTGTGCACATCACCATCTACTTTAATTTGTTACAATATAATGCATCTCTTTATTCCTAATCAGTCTAGTGTTTGCTTCCTGATACTGGACTGTAGTGACTGTATATTTATATTTGTGCTAGTAATATTAGTGCAATATCCTCTTTACTTACTTAACCTGGTGTGTCATAGGGGCTGAGGTCATTCACAGAGTCGAAGCAAAAGATCAGAGAACCCAGTCTACCAAGGCAGCTCCTGTGGAGGAAGAGCTACATATGTATCTAATAAGTGTGCAATATTAATTCATTGTAATCTTACCAGATTACATTTTTGCCATGAAGGGATAATTCCTGTCCATGGATTTCCTTCTACTGTGAAAGATCATTCTGAATTCAAAGGATGGAAAGTAAGAAAAAAAAAAAACAGCTTTGAATAGAAGCAGCTATAGCGAACAGCAATGATGTTTTTAAGCCTAGAATTAAAATAGAAGGATGTGTCATCCCTGCATTGTTCTGAAGGTGACCTCTATTTATTTACTGGCAAAGGCCAGGCAGCGTTGTATGCTTTGAATTTGACAATAAACCCACTGCACTGCATTCCACTTACTAACTAATCTTCATCTGTTCTGTTGCTGACAAACACTCTCTAATTCCTAGTCTATGAACAATGACCAGCAAAACTCAAAAGCTAAAACAACTAAGGAGTAAACATAAAAAGAGTGATCTTGTCTTACACTAAGAACCTGTGGAAAAGTAAAAAGTCAACCAGGGAAACAAACACAGCCCCGCTAAAACCACCAATTCTCCATTTTGGGTGGAGTCACTCCTTTTCATATGGTTATTTTAGTCAATCATTCTAGTTTGGTTTGAGATTTGCACAGTTAAATCAAATTGTAGAAGCTTTCTACAATCAATCACCTTCACTGGTTAACTGACTGAGACAAATTAAAATGGCACTGATTAACTGACAACGTCACCAATTAATTCACTGATTGACTGGTTGAACAAAACTCTAGTTTATTTTTTACTTTGTACCTGTAAAGCCTAGTACACACAATCCGAAAATCGGTTGAAAAATATTGCTTTCGAAGCGACCGTATGATAATCTAATCACAACAGTTTAAGGGACAAATACAATTTTTTTCCCCCGCATGATTTTCATTTAATTAGTACAGAATTTGTCCAAGAAAATCAGAAGAGCAAGACCACGCATGCTCGGAATTTAAAGAATACATTACAATACAATACAACACAGTACATCACTGGCAAAGCTGTATTCCTTTGTACGAGAATTTTCATAAGTTTAAAAAGCCCTTCATTTTGGATATGAGATTAGCATGCAAAAAAAAAAAAAACAGACGATCGTTCGTCCGATATTCTCATTGTGTGCACGAGGCTTAGAGTGATTGTAAAGGCAGAATGTTTTTCATCTTAATGCATTCTAAGCATTAAGATAAAAATCCTTCTGTGTGCAGCACTCCCCTAATACTAACCTGAGGTCCCTCTTGATCCAGCGATGTTGCAGGAGTGTCTCAGCTCCCCTCCTCTTTGGCTGAGACAGCAGTGTGAGGCCTTTGTCTCCTGCTGCTATCAATCAAAGTCAGTCAGCCAATAAGAAGAGAAAGGGGGCAGGGGTGGGCGGTCTGAATGGACACAGGGAGCTGTGGCTAGTCTTGGGTGCCCCCATAGCAAGCTGCTTGCTGTGGGGGCACTCAACAGGAGCGAGGGGCCCAGGAGCACCGAAGAATGACCCAAGATAAGGAGGATCGGGCTGCTCTGTGCAAAACCACTGCACAGAGCATTTAAGTATGACATGTTTGTTATTTTTAACTAAAAAAAAACGAGACTTTAAAATCACTGAGAGAGTAAGGCATGCAATCTCCTTTTTCGATCGATCATCTTTGGCTTAGGGCCCATTCATATTTTTCCATTCTGTAAAGAGTTTTTTGCTAAAAAAGAACTGGACAACTGATAAAAATTATGATTAGGATATGGGCTTGCAGTTGCTGGGCACCTTGTCTGGTGTTTTATAATTTGTTATAGATGAAGTTCTCAAATGTGGCACTCTAAGAGCAAGAAACAGGACACATAAACAGAGCTGTGTTCTTTAACGGTAACCTTGCCTCTGCATAATTATATTTTTGGGTGATACAGTCAGTGCCGGATTTATAAGGGGGCAAAATGGGAAATTGCCCCAGGCCCCTCTGCCAGAGGGGTCCCCAGACTTCCTAAAAATGATACTTATTTTCCCTCTAGACTTGTGTTTGTTAAGGAAATTGTCCAGGTTGCATCATTTGCCAAGCTCCGGTCATGTCTCACTCCATCTCAACAGGCAGTTTTATTACACGATGAAGAGCTTGCTGATACCTTTCCAGGTGTTAGAGTAGCTCTTAGAATACATTTGAACATGATGGTCACTAGCACATTGGCATTGATATAGAATTATCTGAGAACCACAATGACCTATGAACGATTAATTGCTCTGTGCCTACTTAGTGTGGAGAGCAGTGTCCTCATGATGATACAGTTTGATGAGTTAGTTAAAGATTTTGCAGATGCTAAGTGCACTTTTTATAAATATTGTAGTGTGATGCATAACTGTGATGTATGGCTTGGCAGTTCAAATTACCTGTGTGTATTCTAATAATCAATAAAATCGTGGGGGGGGGGGGGGGGAGACAAGTGCCTTCTTCAGAACCTAACTTATATATATATTTTAGAACAAATGTGGTTTATCATTCATTTCAGTTGACTTTTTCTGTCATATAATTTAATTTCTATGTTGAGGGGCCCCCAAACTTGAAGTGCCCCCCAAGGTCTAAATCCGGCACTGGATACAACAAAGACCTCCTATTTTCTTAACACTATAGAACTGCTTTGATGTCTTACAGCTCAGTCACATCATAAGTGCTGTTATCATGATGAAGTACTTCTTGCCCGTTCCTAGCTTTTTCACCCCAAAAATTGCCATGGATGCCAAGAAATAACAAACTTACTTCTCCTGCCCTTAACTGCGTATTGGTTCCGCCAACCAATCTCTTCATCAATACTGACTAATACTAATATTTTTGTAGTGACACGAGGGAAGGAATAGGATATGAACAAGCAGTGAGCGCAACGGGAGGACCAGGAGATCAACACTCCCAAAAAACTCTTCATGCAGAAGAATTCAGAGGAATTTCCAGGATCAAAGCAACCATCGGAAGCACATGCGGCAGAAGAGATAAGTAAGTTTATCTTTCTTTACAAATACAGCATTCATAGGCAGATTTTATTGTAGAGAAAGGGGCACTTTACAGGAAATCTTTGGTGACAGCATATACTTTTTTTATTATAACATCAGCATTGTAATAGTAAAGCAAACAATAGTTACAATCCACACTTAAAAAAATATCCTTTTATGTAGTGAGTGCTGCCTGTCCACTGACTATCTCTTTTCATAACTTCCTGGATTACTTGCATGCTTTGCAGCTTTTTCATTGATGTTCACTTTCAATTTCTAAGAACTACATATTCCATGGTACCTTGCTGCCGGCAAACAGTGATTCGTGTACTGACTCCACTTCCTGAAACTCCTCCTCTGAACATCTCTGTAGTTCAGAAGGCAAGCTCTGTGAAGGGTGTGACACAGCAGTGCCTGCTCACAGGGCATATTGAATATGTGTCAAACAATTCAAATAAGTGTGGATCTTCACAAAGTACATTTCAAGATCGTTTACTTTGATAGCAGTAGGCTACAAATAATTAAAGTAGAACTATAGGCAAAACTTTTTAGGATAGAGCAAGGGAGTGTTATAACCCATGTCAGATTTTTGTCGCCACCTGTGTCCCATTGCAGAGATTTCCCTTCACTTCCTGTTCCATAGCCAAACAGGAAGTGAGAGGAAATCCCTGCAAATTAAGGGAATTCTTGAGGACCCCAGGTCACCATAACTAGTGTCCAAATTGGAAGATTTCCCCTCTAATACTTTTCCGGGGACAACACAAAATTTGGGAGTTTCTCTTACTTTCACTTTCAATGATAATGGTAAACAGGACAATGGGAGAGGGTGTATCTCCTTAACAGCAATAAATAAAAACTGATAGGCATTCTAATCTCTCTTCACCCTATTCAAAACTGCAAAAACAAGTTTTGCATTTAGTTATGCTTTAACCACTTCAGCCCCGGAAGGATTTCCCACTTTAGGACCAGAGCACTTTTTGCAATTCGGCACTGCGTCGCTTTAACTGACAATTGCGTCCTTTTTTTCCCACAAATAGAGCTTTCTTTTGGTGGTATTTGATCCCCTCCGCGTCATTTCTGATCGCCGCTATAAACAAAAGAAGAGCGACAATTTTGCAAACAAACCCACATTTCTTACTTTTTGCTAAAATACAAATCCAAAAAAAAAAATATATAAAAAAACATTTTTTTCCATCGGTTTTGACCGATTTCGATTCTTCCTCATAATTTTGGTAAAAAAAAAAAATCGCAATCTGCATTTATTGATTGGTTTGTGCAAAAGTTGCAGCGTTTATGGACGAGGAGAATTCATTTCTGGTGTTTTTATTATTTTTTTTACTAGTAATGGCGGTGATCTGCGATTTTTAGCGGTACTGCGATATTGCAGCGGACATGTCGGTCCATTTTGACACTTTTGGGGCCATTGGCATTTATACAGCGATCAGTGCTATAAAAATCACTGATTACTGTGTAAATGCCATTGGCAGTAAAGGGGTTAACCTGCAGGGGGCGCTCTAAGGGTTAACTGTGTTCCCTGGGCGTGTTCTAACTGTGTGTGGGCTGCCCTGGCTGGGGGAAGGGGATGATTATGGCTTCCATATAGAGGAAGCCTGTGATCACCGCCCTTCCCCCTCTATGAGAACGGAGATTCGTGTTTACTTACACGGACCTCCGTTCTCTCACTGCAGGGGGCCATCGCGGGTAGCCAGAGGCGATCGAGTCCACCCTACCCGCTTCTTGGCCCCCTGGACACAGTGAGCGCGCGTGCGCTCACAGCACTAGTTATCGCAGCCGCCATTATATGACGGTGGTTTGCGATAACGAGCCACACTGTCGCCGTCAGACTGTGGTCGGCGGTCAGCAAGTGGTTAAAAAACAAAATCAAAAATATGATTTTATATTTTAGCCATAGATACGTTTTAAGTCTAACTCCTTATGACATTCCAAATAATACATTTGTCATACTGAAGCTCTTTCTCCCCAGTTATACCTTGCTTAGATTTTGAGAAATCCCCACAAGCTCTGCTTTCATTTACATTTTTCATTGACAATTTTGTTAGCCAATAATGTATAAAGCTTTGAGTATTCTCCAAAAATATACAAAAAATAAAAAGACCTGATTAATATTAACCAAAAATAGTAAACAAAAGACTAATTAATGTGCACTTTGCACCTGTTACAGAAATAGCATAAATACCTTTGTTAAACTAGCCATATCAATATAATCTGAGCCAAAAAAAGTTAAATATTAAAAAATTTAAAGTCGTATCTGCCACATCTTCCAGAGAAAGTCTAGTATAGTATAATGCACACTCTGTGACAATGGGTAACTATTAACTTCTGCCAGTCTGAAGACCTAGAATATAAATTAACCCTTTTGTATGTTTGCTATAGCAATGTCTAAATAATTTGTATATATACAACATGCATTAAGCAGAGCCGAGCTACAAAAAAGTTTGAGTGGATTGCACTCCAACGAGAGGAATATAGTAAGGCATATCCAAAGCCGCTTGCTGAATCATACAGTTCAATAGTCAAAGGACCTTCCTTCACCCATAACATGTATAAAGAGGCTTAAATACTTAAGGACCGGAAGGAATTCCCACCTTAGGACCAAAGCACTTTTTGCAATTCCACACTGTGTCACTTTAACTGACAATTGCGCGGTCAAGTGACATTGTATCCAAACAAAATTGAGGTCCTTTTTTTCCCCACAAATAGAGCTTTTGGTGGTATTTGATCACCACTGCGTCATTTCTGATCACCGCTATAAACAAAAAAATAGTGACAATTTTGCCAAAAAAAAATATTTCTTACTTTTTGCTAAGATACATATCCAAAAAAAAATATATAAAAAAAAAATTTTTCATCGGTTTTGGCTGATTTATATTCTTCCTCATATTTTTGGTAAAAAAAAAATCGCAATCGGCATTTATTGATTGGTTTGTGCAAACCACCGCGTTTTAACAATTTTTTTCTTTTATTAGTAATGGCGGCGATCTGCGATTTTTATGGGGACTGTGATATTAGGGCTGACATGTGGGACATTTTTGACACTTTTTTGGGACCAATGACATTTATACAGCGATCAGAAATTTGAATATCCACTGATTACTGTATAAATGTCATGGGCAGTGAAGGGGTTAACCTGCAGTGGGCAGTAAAGGGGTTAACTGTGTTCCCTGTGTGTGTTCTAACTGTATGGGGGCTGGGCTGCCAGGGACACCAGAGATCTAACTCATCCTGAGTACAGGGATCATTAGATCTCTGACATGCCACCTGTCAGAATGGGGAACCGCCGTGTTTACATTGGCGCTTCCCCATTCTGGCTCTGCCACAGGCCATAGCGGGTTGCCGGTGGACATCGACTCCACCCGACCCGCGGCCCTGCTCAGGTAGCGTGCAGTGGGCCCCCTAGCCATTGTGCCCAAGAGTGACAATTATAAGCAGCGATTCATGGGACAGAGCCACGCTTATAGTCGATACAACGGTCGGCAGGTGGTTAATCAATGGGGTCTGAGCAGCACCTTGAGCCACAACAGGCTGTGTATCAATCCAGTAGTAGTGTACAGTCCACTTAGAAAGTACACAAACACAGTCAAGGCTCCCTCTAGAGTAATCAAGCATGCAGACATTTATGGGGTTATGGGGATTGGACGATGCAATAATCAAAATCCATACCAATGTGCTCAATATCACCAAATCCAACATCTGTTCTTCCATTTATATAATATTATTATTCTTCATCCCATCCAGTGAACATTGATTCTCAGAGGGTCTGCTTAATAGCGGATCACATAGTCATAATAGTTTCCATGGAACCAAGTTAAAACCAGTATGCATCCTAGGCAAAAGGTGGCTGAAACAACACCGCAGCTATCATAACAAGTTTTCCCCCGTGTGCTTTATAAAGTTACCACTGGTGGCGACAAAACACGTTTTGGTTCATCTCATCCAAGTGCAATCTACACTTAACTTGCTTAATTTACTTAATTTGCTTAGCAGCTCTGTTGCATTGTTGATATACTACACAATCATATATCATATGGGTACTGTATACTCTGCATTTAGGGATTGGCAAGTCACTGATGGACTTTTACATATGATCACTTTACTTTCTATTTTTCCCATGCATCACTGTTCTGTTATATTGCTTTGCATCCAATGGGTTGACCTCTCCCCTGCATAATGCTTGCTGCAAACCCCCCATGAGTATTCTCACGTAAATCCCAGAGGATTCCTGCTTTTCTCTACTCTGCTTAATGCATGTTGAAGTCGTTTTTGGTGGTACTCTGCTTACTGTGGGGGTAATCCACTGTTGCCGGTATACATCCAGTTATTGACTTTAATGATCCACATATGGATCAACACTAGTAGCTATTTTATGCATACAATTAATTTTGACATTGTATCAGCAAATATAATGTATGTAGCACCCTCCTAGTTGGGTGCTAGTAAGAGGCAAAGTTAGTCATTTGGGCTCTTCTGTAAGCAGTAGAGCTTGTGGATTGCTTTTTATCTACTCAGGGTTCTGCAGCTGCAGGTTGCTTGTCTCCCCCTGTCTTTCCAGAAAGCTTTGGAACATAGCGGGTGGAGAAGGGAGAGTCTGAGCTGGCCCTGTATATGGCATCAGCCAATTCCTGTATATATGGGCTGGAGCAGAGAGTAGCAGAGTCCTTTGCCTGCTGACCCAGCCTTGAAGTGCCGTCAAACCTCCCAATGTTAAGAAAAGCTTTCAGAAGTCCTGGATGATTCTAGCTCACCAAAGAGCTGAAGGATTACCTCAAAGTCGCAGGAACACCCGGGCAACATCCAATAAGGATCTTTCTGGGATACTTTTATGCTAGTGTAGCACCCCCTAGTGTGCTAGATGTAAGATAGGTTTTGATAGAAAAAAATGTACTTTAGTTCAGGGCTAAGCCTGAGCTGTGAATCTGGGTCAGGGTTCAGTGACTCAAGGCTAGATGACTCATCCTAGCAGCCTCTCTGGTGCCTCCCACTGTTTTCTGGGACATTGGAGAATGTTCTAGACATAGAAGGTGGCAGTTAGGAGGACCTGCTCGGCATATTTATGAGGGCCTTAGCCAATCCCCAGTAAAGGGCTGGCAGGGGGCGGGCCACCTCATAAATAGTCATGAGTCATGCCAGCAGGGGCAGTCGGGTGGAAGATGGAGATGGAGTGCTGAGGAGGCTTCCAAGTTATTATCCCTCAATAACAAAAACAAATACAAAGACATTGACTGTTCTCTGACTCTGGAGTGCCTGTGAAAATTCAGTGTGCCTGGCTGTACAGGGTGGGGGATCACAGGGGGTGCGCTACACCAGTGTCAGCTGAAGCTGGAAGAAGATCTTCAGATTGCCTGAGTTAGGCCTAAGAGAATTCTTAAGAGAGAGACTGTTGACTCCCCCCCCCCCTTTTTTGTTAGAGGGACTGTTCTAGACCTGCTGCCAGGGCTGCACCCATAGTGGAAGCATCTAGGGAAAAAGAATCCGCTTAGAGAGTACAGCGTTGGGGGCACAGTGTTAGCCAGCACTACAGAAGAAAAAAATTTGGGGGTGCTTATTTCTGATGATTGCAAAATGAGCAAACAGTGTAACCAGGCAGTGGGAAAAGCAAATAGAATTCTGGGATGTATCAGTAGAGGGATCACCAGCAGGAGGAAGGAGGTTCTGATTCCTCTATATAGATCTTTAGTGAGACCTCACTTAGAATACTGTGTCCAGTTCTGGAGACCACACTTACAAAAAGATATTGATAAAATAGAACGAGTTCAGAGACGGGTAACAAAAATGGTGAAAGGTCTTGGGGATAAAACATATCAAGAGTAGAGTTGAGCGAACCTCTGGAAGTTCGGGTTCTGCTGGTCCGTTCGAACTTCGGGACAAAGTCCGGGTCCGGGTCCGGACGGAACCCGAACGATCGCACGGACAACAAACCCCATTGAAATCAATGGGGACCCGAACTTTTAGGCACAAAAATGGCTGTAACAAAGTCCTGGAAAGCCCTAGAGGGCTGCAAAAGGAAGTAAAATGGGGGTAAGGGTAGGGCAAGTGCCCTACAAAAAAATGGGGACAGGGAAATAACTTTAAATATTTAAAAAAAAATAAAAACATAAAAAAAGCAAAAATGGAGGTGAATGTGGATCATCTTCAAACTGTGTCTGAAAAGTATTAATTAACGGTAGAAGCCATATAACTGTTCTAAAATCATCTTCAAACTAGGGCAAGTGCCCTACAAATAAATGGGGATAGGGAAAATAAATTAAAATCAAGTAAAAAAATGGGAAGGGGGGTGGATGTGGAGTCTGTCTCTTAT
>BLSH010110467.1:472759-492639 GCA_018402905.1 Glandirana rugosa | reverse complement strand
TTTATTATGAAAGATTCTAATCAAAACTTGAAGGGGGGTCAATCAAACTCCACTACAGGGGCACAAGAACTAAAACCAAAGTATAACTTTTCTGACGGGAGGACTTGGAATAAGTGGGGGAACTACATAAATTTCCAAAGTTAGTACAGAGGGGAGAGGGAAGAAAGGAGGTCTGACATGTATAATTCAAGGACTTCAGCGAGAGCTAATCACAACTCGCTTGGGCCTGACATTGCAAGCCCAGGCATGGCTTGAAAGCCCACAGGCACCGTGCCTGGGCCTGTAAAGTTTTTAGCAAAGCCAGGCCCCAAGACGATAAAATGAGAAATGTCTCAAATCTCTCCCTCAAGCTTTCAGCTTCCTTTCCCTACACTAACCCAAGGAGCATGTGACTGCAGCACTGTGACTCCAGCTTATAAAGAGGCTTGGTCACATGGTGCACTGGCCAATCACAGCCATGCCATTAGTAGGCATGGCTGTGATGGCTTCTAAGGGCAAACCAGTGAAACGCTTGTTGATTGGCTGCCCTGCAGCTTCTCAACACGTGGAGTAAAATAGCAGAACCCCGGACCGAAACGATTTTTGAAATGTCCGGGTCCGTGCCACGGACACCCGAAAGTTCGGTACGGACCCGAACGTTACAGTCCGGGTTCGCTCAACACTAATCGAGAGCGACTTCAGGAACTTAATATGTACAGTCTGGAGGAAAGAAGGGAGAGGGGAGACATGATTGAAACCTTTAAATACATCAAGGGGGTGAATAAGGTTCAGGAGGGCAGTCTTTTCAATATGAAACCAAAATCAAGAACACGGGGACATGACCTCAAACTAACTGGGGGGAAGTTCAAAACTAATCTTAGAAAGTATTATTTTACTGAAAGGGTGGTTGATGATTGGAATAAACTACCAACAGAGGTTGTGAGACAGTCAACAGTAAATGGCTTTAAACATGCTTGTGATAAACATAAATCCATAGTCAAACAACAAGGTTAATGTAAAAAAAAAAAAATATAAAAAAAATAAAAAATAAAAAGGGGCAGACTCGATGGACTACTCAGTCTTTTTCTGCCGTCACTTTATTATGTTTCTATGTTTCTAAGCCCCCCTGTTCTGAGCTATTGTTACTTTCTGTACGGAAGACTCTGCCTTATTTCAGTTATCAGTTTTAAGATAGTGTCCTCCTTTAAGGTACTAGTTTTGTGTATCCCAATGTTCTTTCCTCAATCCCTATTCCAGTTCTAGAAAAATAAAAAAATAAAAAGACACTACCTGCCCGATTAATGTGTGAACACTGAGCGGGACTTGATGTACTGGCCATTTGCACCAACAAGAGATCAGAACCTTGGTTAACAGGGGGACCATCCAACAGAGGGTCAAAACTATGTGTACATAACAATTCATTTATATGCTAGGTCTTCAGACTGGTAGAAGATAATTGTTGCCCATTGTCACAGAATGTGTATACTATAATAGGTCTTCTCTGGAAGATGTGATAGAAATCAGTTTTAAACGTTTTAATATATAACCTTCTTGGCTCAGCTTATCTTGGTATGGTTCTTTTAACAAAGGTATATTTTCTAATTCTGGTGGAAATGAGTGGCAGATGTATACTACAGTATCTTTTTTGTTTACATTTGGAGGATACCTGAAGCCTACAAGCACTATATTGAAACTCTGTTCATCATATGGTGAGGATACTCTTCTTGCACACCAGCCTTTCTCCACTACCTCAATAACAATGACTGGTGCCTACCACCTTCTCAGACTATACTCAATCCACTGCTATTAGCTATTTAGGATTTACCCCCAACAGTACCAGAGATGGCATGAATACAAACAGAAATGACTTTAAAAAAAGACTGATAGCTACAGATGCCTTGAGTTTTACAGTACATCTACCTCTAAAGACCTTGGCTGGTCAAGATCTCTTTGGCTGGGTAGAGGGCTCCAATTTAATTTCATCTCAACTGAAGAATGTATCAGGAAAAGATTTTTAAAACCAGAGTTATTGCCAGAAGCTATCCCCCTGGTTGGGTTGAAGATACGTACCATAAAACCAAGACCATTTCCAACACTGAGCAAGGGGAAACTGTGAACAAAATCCTTTATCAGATATAAAAGCCAACACAAAACAATTAAAAACACATTTTACTTCACAATCCTTTTTCGCAAAGCAAGATTTGACTCCAAGGATCTTAAAAATGATTTTTCCCCTATAAAATATGGGTAAACCTTCAAGATAGAATGAACATTTCTTTTTCTATTGCAAAAACTCAGATGATACTGCAGTGAGAATATCACGCATAGTGCCTTTTCAGTGATCTCAAGTAGTGCAGGTACCCCTTGGCTTATCACCTCATTCTTCAAACAAATACATTTCTTGTTATCACTTGTAATATGACGTATGTGGGCTATTAATTAACATTTACAACATAGCTTATCCTGCAACTATTTCACAGTCACACAGCACGACCCTACTGTAGGTGTCTCAGTAAGACAATCACCTTAATGATTCTAATAAACTCTCTAAATTCTGCAGTTTTATGCTCTGCACTTCTGATAGCCCAAATGAAGCAATTAACAATTTTTCCAGTTGAAAATGTATTTAGTACACTCACTTTGAAGTCAGTTTTGTCATTAATATCCACCTACAGTATGTACTTAGCTATCCAAAGGATGATTGTGAATTGGCATTTATTTCCATACTTTTATTTTTTATATCAATACATTAAGTTGTTTTACTTTGGTTTGCTGGGATATGTTCACCTATAATCTCTTATATCAATGATAATCTGCACTCACAATTTTATTTGTTTATGTATCATTGTGTTTAAAGTGTTTGAGTTGCTGTGGATTAAGCTGATCCTCTTTAATAATACATGCTAATACCGAGTTACAATAAAGCCTCGTACACATGGGACGACGATCGCACGTACGATCGTGTCAAATCGTATGTTGGCTGTTGTATGTAGCATACTGACGTGCACCCGACGGTTGTACAAACAACATGCGTCCGGCCGAACGTAATGACGTGAACGAGTGTATAAAGAGGAAGTGCTGTTATCGTGGCGCCACCCTTTGGGCTCCTTCATCTAATTTCGTGTTAGTTGAAGTTTGGTGTGTGTTGATTCGCGACTTTCAGATCGTTCTTCAGATCGTTCTTTGGATCGTTCTTTGGCTCGTTTTTGGACGCTCGTTCGTCAACGATGTTGCCTTCTCGAGAGAGAAATCTCGCTACTGTTGGCCTAGGAGTTCTGGCTTGGACCCGAAACCAACGTAGGAGAAGGAGGGAGAGGAGTTGTTGGACCAAAAATTGGTTAACTTAACCGTGATCAATTTGGTCATATGGCTTTGGTCAGGGAGCTCTAGGAGAATAATCCTGATGATTTCAGGAATTATCTCCGGATGACGGACCCCTGCTTCAGCCACCTCTTGGCATTGGTGTCCCCCTATATCCAGAAGGAGGACACATGCATGCACCTTGCTATCACCCCAAAGGCTCATTGCTACCTTGCGCTACCTGGCGACAGGAAGAAGCCTCTAGGACCTGAAGTTCACCACAGGCATCTCCCCTCCCCCCAGGCTCTTGGAGTGATCATTCCTGAGACATGCTCAGCCATCATACAGGTGCTGCAGAAGGACTATATTAAGGTATGTTTCATGTTAATACCACAATTTATATGTTTCTGTTTGATAATATAGTATTTGCCCTTTTTGCCAATACCTAATTAGTAACATTACAATATGCTGTGAATGTCTTCTTTGGCCTCATGCATGCTCTAACCTTTTTTCACCTCCTTTATTTCCTCTACATGCCTCCCCAGCATGTTGTCCAGTGTCCATACACACTCAGAGGGTAGGGTTGCCACATCATCCCTTTAATCCAGGACACATATGAATTACACAGGTTCTGAGGCTGATTTAATGCAGATAAGGCACCAATTGAGTTTAATTACCACCTTAATCAGCCACAGAACCTGTGTAATTAGTATGTGTCCTGGATTAAAGGGATGATGTGGCAACCCTATCAGAGGGCCGCCATCAGGGGGTACAGGCAGTACTGTTGTAAGGGGCCCCAGTGTCTCAAGGGGCCCTTACAACAAAGACTTTAGCAGTCTTTAACATTGGAGTCTATGGGAGGGGGGCATCCAGTTTGGGGAGACCATTCTCCTGAACCCTAGGCGACAAAAATAACAAACTTTGCCCACAAGGAGAGGACCACCTGGACCCCAACTGGTTCAAGTTTGGGACCTGCAGCACCTATGCTTTGGCACAAGGTCTTATTGCAAGCATTGAGTGAGGCTGTGTTGCCTGTGCACTGCTTTTTGAAGCCCTTGGATTTCACACTAGCATGCATTGCACACTTCACTGGGTCATGTTTGGCAGGCTACATCTCTCAAGTGTGACAGGGTGTATTGTTCCTACTGGGGCTGCAACATGTGTACACCCCTGGCCAGTGGGCAGATGTGGTGGAATGGCCCAGTGTGAAGGTCATGGGTAAGGTTGGTGGTCAGAAGGGGGGGCAGGTTTAAAGCTGTGTAAGGGGCTCCCAAATTTCTGATGGCTGCAGTGCCCACTCAGCCTGGTAATGCCACAATTATTTATGTGAGATGCAGTTTAGGCGTTCCCCCCCCCCCCTCCCAAAACGCACACTTTTGCCACATTATTTTTGGCTTTCCAACCAGGCAGAGTGCTTGAGGTGTTCTTATTATGTGAAACCTAAGCCCCATGCTCGCAAAAAGTTACATCATTTAAAACTACTATATCTCCAGAAATGTAATCTCCTATACACACTCTCCATCTTTTGCTGGTGACATTTCCCTACTATTTCCCCAAAACATGTAGTGCAAGGGCCTGCTTGCTTTTCTACTTATTTTACCTCATGTGATCTCTTTTGTTTGAATATGGTTGGAAAAGCGTAATTAGCCAAGTCTATTTTCTGTAGGTTATGCTTCTCCCATGTCTTTACATCTTGACTGAGCTGGGAATGGAAGTGTAGCCTTATGTTGCCCTTGCATTTGTATGTTGAATAACATTTTTGTTTGGCAAAGTCTAATTTTTTTTTTTATCTACAGTTTCCTTCAAATCCCCAGCAGTGGCAGGAAGTTGCTGCCCAGTTTATGCAGCAATGGGATTTTCCTAACTGCGGGGGTGCCATTGATGGCAAGCATGTTCGGATTGTACCACCACCCAACTTGGGCTCTTATTACTTCAATTATAAGGGGTTTTGCAGCATTGTGATGCTGGCCATAGTGTCTGCAAACTACAAATTTTTGTACCTGGATGTGGGGAAGAATGGCCGCAACTCTGATGGAGGCGTCATCATGCAGACGGAGTTTTATAGGCGGCTTCAGAATGGCACCCAAACCTGCCACCAGCAGACCAAAATGTGGAGGGTCTGAACTTTGTCTTCATTGCAGATGAGGCGTTTGGGCTTGGTGAACATGTCATGAAGCCATTTCCGCAACAAAACCTGACCCCTGACCAGCGGATTTTTAATTACAGACTATCACGTGCTCGAAGAGTGGTGGAAAATGCGTTTGGCATTTTGGCCAACAGGTTCCATCTGTTTTTAACACCCATAAACTTGGCCTTATATAAAATCAACCATGTGGTACTGTGCTGCTGCATTCTGCATAATTTTTTTGCGCAGGAATGCAACAAATTATATACAAATTGGACCCACTGACCCTGATGCAACCCTGCCAGCCCCAAGTACAGCAACATCCACTGAAGGCCGTCCGTCATTGGATGCAATGGGAGACCTTCAAAGTAGATGTGCTACCTTGGCCACCCAGAACGCAAGAGATTTGCGGAACAAATACATGGAATATTTTGTGGGGAGAGGGGCTGCGTCCTGGCAAAACATGATTCCAGATCTTTAATCTTACCCTTATAAATGAATCCTTCAGTTTAACTACTCTTGTCTGTGTTTTTTTGATGTGGAAAAGAGATGTTCTATGTGTGCTTAATTTTTTTGCTCTTGCTCCAAGTGAGTAATCTAGCCTTCATTTCTCCATGAGATCCAAATTTCACCTTCTGAAATGTATTTTGGTGTGCAGGGGTTGTGCTACATATACACAGACACAAACTGTTGTTGGTGTTCATGCATTCCATGCATGAAGACCAAAAACATGATGCATTAACAACTGTTTTAAATGTTAAGAGATGAACTACATCTGTGTTGACCACATAGAAGAGCACATTTGCTGTGTAAAGACGTAAACTTTATGGAACTCACAGGCATACATAAAGTAAAGAAGAAGCCACACACTATTATTTGCACATTCTGAGGTGCTTAGCAACATTTTAAAACCAGATATAAAACATATTAAAAATGTTAGGCTACAAACAAAAGCGTGTAAACATGTACTCCATCTAATCAGGGGTTGTCAAGTGTCATCTTTCTGTGTGGGCAAACCCCCTTCCTCCAAACTGTAGTTTCTGGGAGAAAGGGGTGTTGCATCTGAGAAATGTGTGAGTTGATCCCATCATGGGTTCTGAGCTGACATGTTTTGGGGGTGGGCACCTTTAAACAAACTCCACTATCTTGCATAAAGGGGGGCAACTCTGAAACGCGTCAGCTTGGAACCACTGATGTGGTGCACTCACACATTTCTCAGATGCAACACCCCTTTCTCCAATAAACTCCAGTTTGGAGGAAGGGGGGTTAGCCCAAACAGAAAGATGACACTTGACAACCCCTGATGAGATGGAGTATATGTTTACACGCTTTTTCCAGAGCCCCTTTAAACTGGGCAATATGCCCTAAAATGGGGTCCACCAAACCAGCCCTATTGCAAGAAGAATTGCCTTAAAATTTGGCATGCATGTCCCCAACATCCCTCAGTTGCTGCTGGAGGTTCTGCGCTGCCCTCTCCTGTTCCTGCGCGACCCTCTGCTGTTCCAGCGCAACCCTCTGCTGTTCCAGCGCGACCCTCTCCTGTTCCAGCGCGACCCTCTGGTGTTCCTGTGCTGCCCTCTGGATCTTCTCGAGCTCCACACAGCACCATTGGATGTCCCTGCTGAGTCGGCCAATTGTGCAGTGTGGAAGCTCATGACCTGTTAAGTAGAGGAAAATGCATTAGGGCAATGATGTGCAGCATAATAGCTGATTATGCCTTGGATGGGCCTATTTTTTGGGAATTGTTAGGGGGGGGAGAGGGTGCACTTTCAAAACACTTTAACCACTTCCCGACCGCCTGCCGTGTTTTCACAGCGGCAGTCGGGTTGCTGTGCGCGAATCGCCGTAAAAAGGCGGCGATCTGCGAACGGCCGGTAGGGGGCGCGCGCTCGCCACACTCCAATGTCCGCCGGCGAGCCGTAATGAGCGGCCACAGGCAAAGTCATTGGTCCCAAAAAAGTGTCAAAATTATCAGTTAAAGCGACGCAGTGCCAAATCGCAAAAAGTGCTCTGGTCCTAAAGCTGGAAAACCTTCCGGTTGGTAAGTGGTTAAAGGCAACAATAATAAAGGCTATGGGCATACTTTAGAAAAAAGTACGGTGTGTTGGTTATTAACTGCTGTCTGCTGTCCCGTGTACCAATAGGCATGTCAATACACAAGAAACAATAATAGAACAGTACTTACAAGGGCAAACAACAGGTTCCCTCGGGGACTGGGGATGTTGGGGCAGCTCCTGGCAATCCGGTTCGTCTAAAAAAAAAAAAAAAATGCATTCATTGAGCATCCCAAAGTCACTACAGGTTCAAAACATACATTGTGGGATATGTTTCAAGTGTACCAACCTTGCAATTGGGCTGGGCTGCCCACATCTGGTGGACTTGCACCACCGGCTTGGGGTGCCTCTGGAGTAGTTTCTGAAACAAAACAACGACAAACGGACAATGATGCCATTTGCCAGGGCCAAAATACTTGACAAGTGGCAACATTCGTCAACTCCTACAGCTGCCCCCCCCCTCGCTCCAAAGGGATGTGGGCTATCAGTCAGCAGCCAGTAAAGTGATACTTATCCTTTAATTTAGGCCTGACACCCCCGCCCCCCCCCCCTTTTGGCCACCTAGCAGCACCCCTGTCTGTGGCACAATTTGTCTAATTGTCATTTAGCACTTACCTTCTGGGCATGAAGGTGGGCTTACCGCCACCTCTGCTGATGGGCCAGGGGTGGGCTCATCTGTTGGTTCCTGAGGGGGGGGGGGGCCCTTTGCTTTTTTTGTTTTCCTGTTGCAAAATACAAAAAGAACATAAGTGCAAAAGCTAAAGGAATGTCTGAAAACAGTCTAAAATGCTATTCTTCATATACAGTATGCTTGATTTGGAAATTAAATTAAATTTGGGAACCCCAAGGCATACAAACCAAGAACAGATCCACACACCGAATTTACACATCTACATACTGGTTACCCAAAAAAATTGCTTACTTTTTTCCAGGATCCGATGGATCCGGCGCAGCTGGTCGGGCTCTCTATATTTTAGATCTGACCAGCGCTTGCGCAGCTGATCCTTGCTCCGCTGGACCCCATATTTGGCAGAGAGCCTCGCAATCACCCTCTCCAGAATAAAGTCTTTATGACTGTTGGGCCTCTCATACTCCCCCCTCCTACAGTCATAGTCCCTGGCCTTCAGGATTGCCACCATATCTACCATTTCTGGCCTGGTCATGGGGGTGGCCTTAATTTTTCTGTGCCTTCTGCGGGAATCCACCATACTTGATTGATCGATCGTCATGGTGTTGTTGCGATCGTTCGTTCGTTCCATGGAGGCGTTGGTACGTGTCACGCCCCAGCGTCACGATGCACCTGAGAGTGGTACACATGCGCAATGTAAAGCAAGGTATAAAAGATGAACTAACGGTCACGGAAACTGCTGTGGGTAGGAACGCTCTGTGGAAACGACCGCTGTGGAGGAACTCTGTGGGAACGACCGAAGGTTCACCTGGATTTTCAGATATAGGTAGGTAGAGGCCTATACTGTTATGCTTGGATTGCAGGTACATGGGGGCCCCATGATAATCTCTCATACTTGACAATTGTCCCGGATTGACCAGGAAAGTCATGCTTTTTACTAAGCTGTCCCAGGATATCCATGTCCTGGGCAGCATCCTGGAGCCTGTATTGTGCCCTCCTAAACCCCCCCTGTACTGTGCCCTTCTGCTCCCCCCTTTGTGTTGATTAGTCTTTGATTTATGGCATGTTTTAAAATCGATTTGATTGAAAGTAGTAATGAATATATGTTTAATTCCATCAACAATTTATGCTTAAATTCTTGAGAGCAGGTGCATAAAACGGGGGAAGGTTGGTAGGGGCCCTAGTGCCTTACTTTGCCCAGGGGCCCATGGTGGTATTTCCTGTTGGGAAGAATGGCTTATACTGCTTAGGGTTGCTACATCATCCCTTTAATTCAGGACAGATATTAATTACTCATGTTCTGTGGCTGATTAAGGTGGTAATTAAACTCACTTGGTGCCTTATCTGCATTAAATTAGCCTCTGAACCTGTGTAATCCATATGTGTCCTGGATTAAATGGATGATGCAGCAAGCCTAATACTGCTTGGCTTGGGGCCTAGATTTGGTGGGGCTTTTATAGGGGTATGCTGGGTGAAGTTGCATGATGCTTTGTCTTCTGTCTTGCAGGCATAATGAGTGACAGTTTTTTTGCCCAGGACTTCCTGCCCAAATTCATAGAGTCCTACCACCAGCTACCCTGCCTATGGAACATACAGCTGAAGGAGTATTTTAACAGGACCCGCAAGGAGGCAGCTCTAAGCCAGCCGGTTGACCTCTGTAAAGAAATAAACCCCGAGGCAACCACCAAATATGTGCGGCAAAAAATTGCAAACCTTCGCACAACCTTTGGCAGGGAGAAATCGTAGAGGTCTGGAGCTGCAGTATCTGAGGTGTATGTACCTAAACTGTGGTACTTTCACAGCCTGCAGTTCCTACATAATGTATCTTAGGATAGCCCCTCCATTTCCACCCTTCCCTTAACTTCAGGTGAGGTCATGTCTCCTAGACATGAGAAGGAGGAGGCCGTCTTGACCCAGGTATAGTGTTGGTGAACATATTGTAAAGATAAAATACAATGATAAGAACTAAACATTATTGTCCAAACATTGGAGTCTTAACACATTTGTTTCTAGATCCAAACCCAGTTGTGGTCTAAAGTCATTTTAAGGATAAATCAAAATGCTGGTGCCAGAATGCTAGTGTTTGTTATTCCAAATCATTCAATAAGCAACAGTAATGAAATGTAAATTTGTTTGTATTCATCACCCACACAAACAAACATATTCTAATAATGTCACTTTTTTATACACAGGAAAGTGTCACCGACATGGTGACTGAGGAGGAGGCAGCTGGCACATCACAGGCATGCCAGTCCCGGATTCCTCCACTGGACGTTGGGAGGAGAAGGAAGAGGAAGGCCCAGAATGCCGACAATGCTGCTGCTGCCTTCTTCCAGCAGGCAACACTAGTCCTCCAAAGAGAGCCAGAGCAGGAGAAGTCCTTTGCTGCTTATGCAGCAGCAAAGCTGAAGGGGATGGAGGAGTTCCAGAAAATAAAAGCAGAGGAGCTCATGAGCCAAGTGCTCTTTAAGGGGGCGCTGGGGCTCCTCACACATCACACAAAAATCCTGGAAGATGTTCCTTCACCTCCACCACCTCCCCCACCTACCCCATCTCAACAACCACCACAACTGCCACAACAGCATGCTGCCCAGTGGCAGTTTTATCCCCATGGCCCCCAACAACCCTGGTCTGGGGATTATGGGCAGTACCCCCATTGAGGGCTTTATTTTTTTTTTCGTTTTTTTTGTAGTTGTTTTTTTTTGTTGCTTTAATTTTTAACATATTTTGTTATGCTTACACATTTGTTTTCTGTTATATTTTCTTTGCTGAAAAATTACTGTCATAATTTAATTTTTATTCTTTATGGCTGAAAAATAAAGAATATTTAAAATAACAATACTTGCCTAAGTTTATTAAAGAAAATGACAGGTTTGAAGTAGGCAGTTACATTAAAAAGTTAGAACAAATGCAAGGGACCACAAACACGTTCAATTCAAGGAATTCTCATATTTCAGAGATTATAATATTGGGGAAATGGTAAATAGAAGAAAACAGATTAAAAATAATGCAAATTCTATTAATATCACTACAGAACAACTGTCTTTTATTACATTAGTATCATGTGTATCACTAGCAATGTGCATCTTCATTATTATCCCATTGAAAAAGATGCTAATGTGCGCTGCATTTCCCTTTTTGAACTGAATTGCCAATAGACAAACGAATATGCATTGTGAAACAGAAACCTAGGTTTACACGAACGGACACTTCCGGCCGTTCCTGACTTGGAGCATGCGTGTTTTGCACAATACAACTTGTTGTACCAACTTCTCTGTACACACGATACAACGGTCGTATGAGAGCTTGTTGGTACGACCAAGTTTTATAGTCTGCTCATACAACTCCCTTGTACGGCCGTCGTATGTTTGGCTGTTCAAATCGCGCATACGAACAATCGATTACATATACGACGGTCGTAAGTACGACCTGTTGTATACAACCGTTGAACCGTGTGTACGAGGCTTAAGTCTCCAAGGTTGCCATGTTCATTCAGTTAACCACTTAAACTCTGAAAGATTTTACCCCCCTTTATGACTAGGTCATTTTTTGCTATTCAGCATTGCACTACTTTAACTGGCAATTGTGCAGTCATGCAACACTGTAGGCAAATTAAATTGATATCATTTTTTTCACATAAATAGAAATTTCTTTTGGTGGTATTTGATCACTACTGTGTTTTTTTATTTTTCATTATATAAATGAAAAAAGACTGAAAATTTTGAAACCCCCCCCCCCCCCCGATGTTTTCTATTTTCTGTTAGAAAACATCCAAAGAATCAAATTTCTTCATGTCTTTGGTAAAAAAATCGCAATAAGTGTATATTAATTGGTTTGTGTGAAAGTTATAGCATCTAGAAACTATGGTATATTTATTTAAAAATTGATCAATCCTGATGTACTGATGGCCTGTCTCATTTCTTGAGGTCCTTAAAATATCAGGAAGTTGTAATTTTTTTGTCACAATTTTTTGAAAAATTAAGAAATTAAATAAAATTTGTTTTTTTTCCCACAATTCTTTTACATACCATCACCAATGCAGTACAGCATCATCATATGACTGGTGTGGTGGTGATCAGGGACACTGGTGACTGTATGTTAAAATAATAAAAAATAAAAAATGTTTTTTGAATAATTTTTATATTGTAGCCAGTACACAAATGCAGCCAGCCAGTACACAGGTAGGGATATATTGCAGCCAGTACACAGTATGCAGCCAGCCAGTAACACAGGTAGGGGTATATTGCAGCCAGTACACAGTATGCAGCCAGTACACAGGTTGGGGTATATTGCAGTCAGTACACAGTATGCAGCTAGTACACAGGTAGGGGTATATTGCAGTCAGTACACAGTATGCAGCTAGTACACAGGGGCACAGTGTTGCTCTGGCCTGGGACTCAGAAACACTATACTGAGAGAGCTACATATGGGGAATTGGTTGCTCTAAGGATTCAAAAGAAAGGTTTGCATTTGTTTTGTTTGGTGGTGTCTGGGACGAGCCCGACGCCGTATAGTGAGGTTCCTGTTCTATTTAGTTTAGTGCCGGACGGCAAGGTTTAATTTTTTCTATTTTGTTTGTTTATTTGACTTGCAACCTTTACCAATGAAACTGTCAATCCACCAAACTTTTAAGAAAGTTTGCCTGCACGCTGCCTTTTCCCTAGGAAAGGTGATCCCCACGAGCTAATCTTCCACAATATATGTATATATATATATATATATACGTTTTATTTTTTTCTATTTTTCACATACTTTCATGAGAGTAGTTCAGTGTCACCATAGTAACACTTTACTACCCTGGGGGGGGGGGGGGGGGGTATGGATTTCTTTTTTTTACACTTTGAGTTTCATTCATGACAGCTGTGATTACTAGTGATACGTGATTGGCTACAGTTCATCACATGGTACAAGGTGCTGTGATTGGCCCTCCTAAGAACAAGCAGGAACAATAACGTACATGTATGTTATTGTGCCTGCACGTTCCGCAGCAGTATATTAACCACTGTGTTGGATTACTTTGTGTTTTATGAACTGTCCTTTGTATTCCCAATGTCACAAGTCACCCCATACCCTACACTCTATACCCTGACTGCATCCAACACCTTACATTTCAGTTTGCTTTAGTTTTTATTATTCTTAGATTCAACATGCTCCATTATCCTTGATTTTTCTAGCCATCTTTTTACCTTCCATCTCAATGAGCCCCCTCCGTTTCTCCTTTCTTGCCTGCAGCTGTAATCTTATTAAGTCATCTGTATATTGCACCCTTTTTTATTGTTTCCCTGTGGTCCTTTTCCCACTCTATTTCTACCATCCCAGCCTTTTTGGCATTCATTTTACATCCTTTTCCCAACCATTGCTTTTTCCCGTTGCTCACTACCCATTCTTTGCCTTCCATTTTCTCCTTCAACTCTTTTTTACCTTTAGTTCAGTTGCATGCCACTTTTTCCACCCCTCCCCATTTATCTTAACACCCCCCTGGCCTTCTTGGCTTTTTTTGACATGGGTAAATTACCGATAATTGCCCCAGCTTGTTGATGTTTTTTTTTGTAATTCCTTTACTTTTTACGAAAGATACAGTGTATAAACAGTGGTAAATACAGTGTATGACATATATAACGGAACAGTACAAAACAGTAGTGTGCCACATCCCTTCAAAAGTACAGTGGCTCTACAGTATGCCCAAGGAAGAGGGGGGGGGGGTCGACCGGACTGCTCGTGGATGGGCCCCAAGACTATGTGCCCCTGGGCCTGTAAAGAGTTGTATCTTGTATTCCGGTCGCCCCCTCCTCCACGGGAATGGTTTGTGGCAGTACTCACAATCCTTTCGCCCCGTCATATAGCTTTTTACAGTTTGAATAACAAAAGAAACTCAACAAGTTAATGGAGAGGGGGGGGGGGGGGGGTCTTGGTCTCAGATGGTCATCATCTCATTGAGAGATCTTTCTCTAGACCAAAAATATAGATATTCAATAAAAAAAAAAGGGGGGGTACAGTGGAATGCGGGCCCGGTGTAGCAGCATCTGGGGGGGAAGAACCCCCTACCATTTGACAAAACTGGTGAGGATTGAGTCCCAAAATAAGAAAGAAGGGAGAAAGAGGACAGGGGAGGAGAAGGGGCAGGCAGAGCCCAAGAAACAAAGGGTTGGAGAGAGCGGGATAAAGAGATAGCATAAGGTGGAAAGGGACAAAAACAGGATACACGAGAGATTAGGGAATACGTTGCCCGTGTCCGGGACCCCCGCCTGAACAGGTGTTATCAGTCCTTATGTGCAAGCTCCTCGCGATAGGCATCTGTGTAAACAAAATATTGCCACGGTCTCCAGGAAAGTCTCCTCCCTATTGTGCAGAGTAGCAGTTAGGTCCTCCATGTCTCTCAGTTCATTTACCTTGGAGAACCACAGGGCCAACGAAGGAGGGTGTTCTGACTTCCAACAGAGAGGGACGCAGGATTTGGCCACATTCAGGAGGTGGATGGTAAGTGAAGATTTATATTTTTTGATGGGCCGCTCCGAAAGATGAAGTAGACAAGCCGCCGGCTTGTCCTCCATATCCACACTCGTCAGGTGTTTAATGGTGCGGGTCACCCCCCGCCAGAAGGGCTGTAGCCTGGGGCAGCTCCAGAAAATGTGGAGCATCGTGCTTTCCTCCCTACCACAGCGCCAGCACAAGCTAGAGGCCTGCGGGAATAGACGATGCAGAGTCGAAGGGACTCTGTACCACCTGGTTAAGATTTTTTAACTTGTCTCCTGGATCTTGGTGGCAATGGAAGATTTGTGTGCAAAATGCAGTATTTTCTCCCTTTGGGAGTCTGCAAATTGGATGCCCATGTCCTCTTCCCACCTGAGGAGAAATGGGGCACAAAGCCCTCCGGAGGTGCGGTAAGGGCAGAGTACATCAGAGATAGACTATGGCGGATAGGCTCACCCCGGTGGCATATGTCCTCCAGGACTTAGCTTGTTGATGTTTAATTAATCATAGGTGGTAGTCTTCAACACCAAGCTGGACATCTAGCTTCCATCTACTTACCTCAAGTTTACCTCAGCCATGGGGCCCTGAGCAGTATAATATTATCTGCTTTGTTCCTCTATGGAAGCCCTACTTGTGACTACTATACCTGTTTCTGGATTGCCTGTTTGTGTGGAGCACCGAAGCATCTATTTGAATAAAGTGCTCATACTGATCCTGCCATGAAAGTCCTTGTTCAAGCACTTCCTGTTGAATGGTGACCATGCTCTGTCTTTGTTCCTTAATTGTGTTCCTGCAATGTCAGCCTGTCATACAGGCTTCTAAGAGAGACTACAAGTGGGCGGCACAGTGGTGTAGTTAATAGCACTTTCGCCTAGCAGCAAAAGGGTCGCTGGTTTGAATTTTAAACCATGACACTACCTGCCTGGAGTTTGCATGTTCTCCCTGTGCCTGCACGGGTTTCCTGGGGGTACTCCGGTTTCCTCCCACACTCCAAAGGCATGCTGGTAGGTTAATTAGATCCTGTCTAAATTGGCCCTTGTATGTGTATGTATGAATGTGAGTTAGGGACCTTAGATTGTAAGCTCCTTGAGGGTAGGGACTGATGTGAATGTACAATGTATATGTAAAGCACTGCGTGAACTGATGGTGCTATATAAGTACCTGAAATAAATAAGTGACCCTTCTACATTAACACTGCTTCTGAAATCACCAAATTGTGTAAGAACAGGTTTATGCCCCCGTCCCAGCTACATCATATCTTACTCCTTACCTTTGTCAAATGTCAGTTACATCTGGAAAGACATTAGGGCAAGGGGGGAGGTTTCAAAGCTTCACCACACCAAGTCTAATGGACCATAAACTGGGGAAGGTTTAGTGGTAGATTATTTATTTTAGACTGTGTGATATACAGCATATTCCCAAGACACCTATTACTTTATTTTACTGAAAGGACAGGAATTTGTTTCTGAAAGCTTTACCAGGGCTGTCTGAAATAGCCTCTTTTCTTACACAGCTAAAATTGATTCCAGAATGGTGTTTGAAATTGTCAGCTATACGTTTTAAGCCTAACTCTAGGCAGCATTTTATTTGTAGAGTGGAGAAGAATTAGAACAGCTGTCAGCATTCCAAAACTGTCTGTGACCCCTGCAGGAAGTTTTTCCTTAGTTTCCTTCCCTGTAGTATCAGAACAAACATTTTGAGAACGGGTTTCAGGAAGATGCAGAAAGAAATAAAAAATGTGCAATATACACTGGTCAGCCATAACTTTAGAACCATTCACCTAATATTGATTAGGTCCTCCTTTTGCTGCCAAAACAGCCCCTTTTGCCTCTAAGACAGCCCTGATCCATTGTGACATGGAGGCGACTAAACCTCTGAAGGTATGCTATGGTGTCTGGCACCAAGCTGTCAGTAGCAGATTCTCTAAGTCCTGTAAATTGCGAGGTGGGAACTATATGGAATAGACCTTTTTTTCAGCAATCCCCACAGATGCTCCATTGGATTGAGATCTGGAGAATTTGGAGGCCACATCAACACCTCCAACTCATTGTTGTGTTGCTCAAACCATTCTGGAACTATTTTTGCAGTGTAGCAGGGAGCATTATCCTACTGAAAGAGGCCACAGCCATCAGGGAATAGTTTCCATAAGGTGGGGGACTTGATCAGCAAAAATGTTTAGTTAGGCACTACATGCAAAATAACATCCACATGAATGGCAGGACACAAAGGGGTTGATTTACTAAAACTGGTGCAGCTATGAATGGTAGCCAATCAGCTTCTAACTTCAGCTTGTTCAATTAAGCTTTGACAATACAACCTGGAAGCTGATTGGTTTCTATGCAGAGCTGCACCAGAATCTGTACTACCCAATTTTAGTAAATCAACCCAAAAGTTTCTCTACAGAATATTGCCAAAAGCATCACACTGCCTCTGCTGGCTTGCCTTATTCCCATACTGCATTCTGGAACCATCTCTTCCCCAGAGATTTAAAACGTGATTCATCAAATCAGACCACCTTCCTTCACTGTTCCATGGTTCAGTTCTGATTCTTCCATGCCCATTGTAGACGCTTTTGGCTGTGGGCACCCATACCAGTCTGTGCACAGCAAAGTGAAATGCCCATATTTTCTGCTTTCAGCACATCAGCTTGAGGGACAACATGATTACTTGCTGCCTAATATATCATATGGACTGTCATATGCCATTGTAACAAGTTCATCAATGTTATTTACTTAACCCGTCAGTGGTCATAAAGTTATGGCTAATCGGCTTTATTGAAATGAAACAACACACACATAACGATGATTGAAATCACCATACCTAACTAAGTCAATGAATAGTCAAATGATCAAGGTGCTCACATAGAGCCCCATTCTTTCTGACATGATCTGAGTCATACAAATGCATAGAAACTGATATGTATCCTCCATATTTCCATGAAGGGGATTGTGAGTGGCACTATATGCACATCTCTGATATTGAATAGAAAGTATTTTGTGAAGAAATACCGCATGCTGATAATTTATATGTCCACTTTCTCCATGTGGTGCTATTGCTTTCTTGTGTGAATTAGCACCCCTCATAGCTGGAGACCAAGTTACTTACCTGGGCTGCACACCAGAAGGATAATGTTTTTTCACTTGCCAGTGACATCTGTCCTGGCATTGACTACAGAGACATTTTGAGAGATACCTCACTGAGCATAGATTTTCCCTACCAGCTCTACACACATTACATTATACACTAGGGATGGTTACCCCTTGGTTCAGCTTGCAGCAGAACATGCAAACAGGCAAAAATTTGTGCAAACATTCGAACACTGTTAAAGTCTATGGGACCCGAACATGAAAATTCGAAAGTGCTCATTTTAAGGGTTAATATGCAAGTTATTTCCCTAAAAAATGCATGGGGACCTGGGTTCTGTCCTAGGGGACATGTATCAATGCAAAAAAATGTTTTTAAATTGACTGTTTTTTCAGGAGCAGTGATTTTAATAATGTGCCTTGGGGGTCCCTTAGTCTGCCTGTAAAAGGGTGCAAAAGGGCGCCCCTCTGTGATGTTAAAAACATAGCCAGAGCAAAATTACATTTGTGAAGGAAAAATTGTCATTTATTATCGTGGCTGTAATGTATTGCCAGCAATATACAGAAAAATCACAAAAAAAATTGGGCTGTGGTTGTGGGGGTCTGCGGGCAGGGGGCTTATTGAAATCTGGAATAATAATGGGGCGCCCAGATCCCGACCCCTCCCTATGTGAATTAGTATCGGGTATATTGTACCCCTACTACTTCACCAAAAAGTGTCAAAAAATAAAAAAACCACAGGAGACAATTAGGGACAAGTCCTTTATTAAAAAATAAAAATAAGTGTCCCCCCCCCCCCCCCGTTGTAATCCATCGTCAATCATGGCACACGAAGGACCAAAGAAAAAAAAAAAAAAAAGCTGCAACAGCTCCTCCTTCATGGGAGGGCTCCCGCCGACTGAGCTCGGTTTGTTGTGACAGTTTACTTATATGGCAGGGCGGGGCCACTCGGTGACGTAAGAGCATGACCCACCCCTCTGACATCACATTATGTCAGAAGGGAATGGGTCGCTCGCTTACATCGCTGGGTGGCCCCGCCCTGCCATATAAATAAACTGTCACAGCAAAAAGCGCGCAGACAGCGGGAGCCCTCCCAAAGGGGAGGAGCTGTGCGCGCCTTCTGCCCACAATGCATTATGAAGGCGAAGTCGCTGCGAACACCCCATAATGTTTTAAATTTGACAAATACTCGAACCGCGGGCCCATCCCTATTTTATCTGCCAAGGGGTAACCCCACTCTAGGCGCAACAGTACTTCTCCACATGTATGGCCTTTCCAACTTGCATGGCAAACAATTTTTACCCCAACCCCCTATTGCTGTATATATATATATATCCTCCCTCCATGAGACCCACCACAGGCGTAAAGTGCCCAGCAAAGTGATTTAAACTTAACAATGGTTCTAATCCTTCCCACTTTGTCCTCAATTAAGTAAAATGTTTTGGCTTGAGTTAAGGTTTAATGATTGGTATGTCTGATTGGTATTCAATATATATATATATATTTAAATTTCCTTGGCAAGGCAGTTCAAAGATGATTTATACTGCAAAAGTACAGTAATCCAAAGCAGACAACTAAATTTCAACACATCAGATTAGTTAAGAGTTAAGACACGAACTCTAACTCATGGCTGTGTTTTTTTGTGCTTTGCACATCACCGTTGCACTACTTATAGCTTATTAAAGCCATATAGCTCACTAAAAATATGTGGCAGAGGACTACCACGTTATCAGGGTCAGACCACGCTCTTTAATGTGTTAGTGATCATCTTGTGTATGGGAAAGCGTTTTAACTATATATAACCACTTCCTTACCGGGCCATTTCTGACACTCCTCTCCTACATGTAAAAATCATCATCTTTTTGCTAGAAAAATACTCAGAACCCCCAAACATTATATATGTTTTTTTAGCAGGGACTCTAGGGAATAAAATGGCAATCATTGCAACTTTTTATATCACACGATATTTGCGCAGGAATTTTTCAAACGCGTTTTTTTTGGAAAAGAAACAGTTTAGTGAATTAAAAAAATACAAAACAGTAAAGTTAGCCCAATTTTTTTGTATGTTGTAAAAGAGGATGTTACGCCGAGTAAATTGATACCCAACATGTCATGCTTTAACATTGCGAACACTCGTGGAATTGCGCCAAACTTTGGTACTTAAAAATCTCCATAGGCGACGCTTTAAAATTTTTTACAGGTTACATGTTTAGAGTTACAGAGGAGGTCTAGTGCTAGAA
>BLSH010110467.1:432550-457842 GCA_018402905.1 Glandirana rugosa | reverse complement strand
GTAGGCACCAACAGCAAGCAGTTTTTAAGGAGTCCGTCCTCGAAGGGGGTAGTCTAGGGTCTCATCCTGGTTGACGTAAGGCTGAGGTGTAGTTAGACGAGCCAATTACGTGGAGATTGGAAAATGTACCTTTCAGGTGGGGGGGGGAGTCCTGGTTGCTGACACGTATATGTGGCTAGAGGGGGAGAGTAGGTAACAAGTCCTTGGCGTCACACCCTTTGGGAATAGTGGAAGGGGGATCTGATGAAGAAGGAGTGTTGGTGAAAGGATTTAGGAAACTGGGTGTAAGAAGGGTAGTGGATCATGGTCACCCATTGTCCGGAGGTCCTGGGATGAGGACATAGGGGTCCTGTGGGCCACAGACTTTGGTGGTTAAGGCTGTCCATGTTTTGTAGAAGTTGCGGGGGCTGCCTCCATTCAGTGAGAGGTCCAGTAGCTCTTTGTGTTAGAGACCCGTTAGCTGGGTCTTTACCATGGTTATGGTGGGAGGGGAGTTAGAGGTCCATTGTTGGAGAATAGCTCTTCTTGCCACCATGAAGCAATAAGTAAGCCAGTACTTTTTGTGGATGAGTTTGTTCCAATTGTTCGGTGCTGGGGTAGAGTTATCCATGAATCCGAAGAGCAGCGGAAGCGGGTCTTTACAGGTGGCATAGCCGGAGACAAGGTTGGCAAGATTTTCCACTTGTGACCACAAGGTGGAAATAAAATGGCAGTCCCAAAATCTGTGTTTTAGACATGGTTTATGGGCAGAGCACCAGGTGCATTGAAGAGGTGATGTGGTCCTCATATTCGCTGAATAGGGCATATAAGCCCGATGCAAGATTTTGAGCTGCTGTTCTCTCCAGAATTCGTTCTTTATGAAAGCCCGTGTAGTGTTGTAACCTTGTAGAGCAAAGTCTACGCCCGCCTGCCCGGGAAAGAGTCTTGCCCAAGGTGTGGATGGGACTTGGGGTCTTGTTTTCCGGAGGCTAAGGGAGAGCGGTTTGTAGAGGTCTCCGATTTTTAGTGTATTATTCCTTAGCAGATTGTCAATGAAGGAGGGTTATAATCGCTTCATTCTGTCACAGCAGAGACTAGTGGCAAAACTCGTAGCTTGCTGGATAAAGAGAAAGTGACTTTTTTGGGTAGATTGAATGCTGCTTGAACCTGGGAAAAGGGAAGCTCTTTGGATCTCATATTGAGAGTTGACAGCAACAGATTCCAAATGCAAATAGCACACTTGAAATGAACTCTGGACCTTTTATCTGCTCCTTGTAAATGGGACAATGAGGGAATAACACACGCCTGGCCATGGAACAGCTGAGCAGCCAATTGTCCCATTACTTTTGGCCCCTTAAAAAGTGGGAGGCATATATACAAACTGCTGTAATTCCTACACCGTTCACCTGATTTGAATGTAAATACCCTCAAATTAAAGCTGAAAGTCTGTAGTTAAAGCACATCTTGTTTGTTTCATTTCAAATCCATTGTGGTGCTGTATAGAGCTAAAAACATTAGAATTGTGTCGATGTCCCAATATTTATGGACCTGACTGTACTTCTGTGCATTACTGCAAATTTAACAAGTTTTTGTTTTGTTTAATTCTTTTTGGGTCCTTTCACATTCAGCCATCAAGTATTATTGTTAGTTGCGTTACTGTGATATTGTAACGATTATGTAATATGACAATTCAAATTTAATATAACTATTTCACCTGTTTATGGTTGTTAATCGGATTTGTGGTCCCCCTGTAGCACTGCTGTATACCATTTGGATGATGAGCTCATAATTACCATTTTTGATGTAAGTTTTTATCCAGTATTTAATAAATTGTACCAAGGATTTTATGGTATGGCGAGACCTCTGTTCTTTTGCATGGGTGAATGAGTGGCCCTTATACTGTGATTCCTGGTTGGCTTGAAGACTCGATTTATGGTGAACAAGCACCGAAAGGTTATTGCAGATTATGGTCTATGCTGGCTACTACTGGTTTCCGGTAAGTGTTCAATCTGTCTGGTGGTGGATGACATCCGATTCACTCGCCTGCGGCTTTTAGTCACCTATGTGATAGTCATCACTTATATTGCCAAGATCACTATTTGGGACTTCTCACCAACTCCATCTTCCTATTCTATTGAATCTGGTTGTCTCAGCTTGGTACTATTATTGGATACTTCTTTGTATTATCATCATGTAGTAGGTTTGGTTTACCTTGTTGTGACTAACTATATTTTGCCCATTGGCATATTTTGGTTTGCACTGAGTCAACCAACCTAAAACAGTACCATTTAGCTGAGTTCACAACTCTCCTATGTCTTTGAACTTGAATAAGCGCTGCACTAATAATATCTATCCATTTCGCTATCACCAAATCCATCATTATATTGCCTCTTTATGGAAGGACAAACCTGCTCTGGAGGGCATCACCCACTACGAGAAGTGGTGCTCCGACATTTCCTCACAAAAGGGGGGCATTTCCATTATATATGCATCATTGACCGATTTTTCTCTGAAACCTCCATACGCGAAACATTGGTAGAATGATCTGAACCGTTCATGGGATGCAGACAGATGGTTTTCCATCTGTCTGAAGTCCACTAAGGGGATGGTTAACACTTCCATGATGGAGGCCAATGTAAAAGTAATCTCCCACTGGTATGTGGTCCCTACTCATCTCTCCCTAATGTTTCCAAACTCGTCTCCTTTATGCTTTAGACTAGAGGATGTGAGCTAATGGGCTCCTACTTTCATACATGGTGGGAGTGTCTAAGGATCAGGGGATTTTGGAACAGAAATTTTTCATTGCTGAGGAGGGTCACGGGCCTAGCTATAGCCCAGGACCTTAAAATAGCTTTTTTACATCTTAGGCCAGATGGCCTCTCTAAGCCATACTAACAAACTGTACAAACTAACTCATTTCATATTACTAGGCGCAAAGATCACTTTGGCGAGGGCTTGGAAGAGACCATCTGTCTCCTTTAATGCAGCTAAAAAGAAAATTACATGGATAATGATCCAGGAAAAATTCACCAATGTCCTCCTAGATTCCTCAGACAAATTTGAGTTGGTATGGGAGCCGTAGCAGAGATATCTCAATCTCTCTACATGATGGGGCCCATCCTCCTGTGAGGCCTAGCTCTCTTGGTGCTTCTTTCTCTTTTCCCTCCTCTTTCTCTTCTCTGTCTTCTTGTCAGGAAACTGGTGTGACCAGAAATGTGTGGACTGCACAGAAAATACCAAACAAAAGCGTAACTAAAATAAGAGGATTTATTATAAGGTGTTTTAGTGAACTAAAACGCACAACCAAAATAGAAATAGTGAAGCCAACCAAAAGCATATAACTAGAGCAGTAAGGAAAGTCCAAACCATAAACTTCAAGCCAGGCCAGGGTCATCCACGGGAGATCAGTCAGAGGGAACTGGGGAGCAGGACGATGCAGGTTTCGGGATACAGGTCTCAGGATACAGAGGCACGAGGAACAATACCAAGGCAAGCAAGCACAGCACTCCCAGGTTTAAATACACTTCCTGCAAACAGTCTCAGGTGATGCTTGATTGCAGGAGATGATATCAGGTCCTGACTGCGAAGAGACACCTGCTGGTGGATACTGGAACTGCAGCCCCTAGGCGTGGGGGCTACAGTGCCACCAACTGGTGAAAGCGTTCCTAACACTTCTGCTCTCTAGCTCTCCTCTCTTTTTCTTTTGTTCTCATTTTAGGATATTTTTGGGATGTTATTATTTTGTTTTCCATTGGGTAGCAGTGGGTGGGTGGGTCCATTGGGCATCTGGAATGTTTCACGACTGCAGCTATCAGCGGAGGGACAATTGAGATATGCCCAGGAGTGGGGGTCCTGGGGGTTGGTCCGCCTCCCCCCCTCTGGTCGCATGCTTGATCCCGAAAGGGGCGACCGGGGGTGGGTGCAGGCCGTGCCCAGGGCCCCTGCTTCTCTATGTCGAGACTGTTTATAATTTTGTCTGCCCTGGTAACTTTCAATGGCTTGTATTGTCTCTGAAACTTCGAGTAAGGCCTACCCTTAACATCTGTTTCTTCCCATTGTTAGATTGATTCTGTATTTTTTAAAACTTTTCAAAGAAAATAATATCTATCCAGTTACACAGTACATCATTGTGTTGTGCTGTGACCTGTTCAATCCAACTTTTTAGTGAGCACTGTATTTTTTGCTTCTTTATTCCATTGTTGACGCTTGATTGCTTTATTGTAAAATCAGTTATACAATTAACATCCTTTCTAACCATAACTGTGTGTGTATATATACCAGTATGTGTGCATATGTATCCTTAGGCTATGATTAAGCACCCGTTGGTGTGAAACGCGTCAGCCATCCATTGTGGTTCACCTGTACACTGTATGCTGTATATTGACCAAGAATAAAGTCATTGCACAGGAGTGCGGCCATCCAGTCCGTTTTTTTCTGTTTCAATGCACCTGCTTGCAGGCAGTGCCGCACCCACACTCTGGGGATAGAGGTTGAAGCAGCAGGGTCTTGAGTTACCTGGAGCAACTCTTATCTCTTCATTTCTTCAAGTTTAATGCCATATATTTAATTGCATTACTGCAAATTTAACACCATATATTTAATTGCATTACTGCAAGTTTACCGCCATATATTTCATTGCATTACTGCAAGTTTAACACTATATAGTTCTGTGCATTACTGCAAGTTTAACACCATATATTTCATTGCCGTACTGCAAGTTTAAAGTGGCTGTCAACTCATGACAACCACTTTAAACTACAGGTAATCCTATAACGAAGCTTACCTGTAGGTCCTGGGAATATCTCCTAAACCTGTGCGGTTTAGGAAATATTCCCTGTATCAGCATGTGCCGCCATCATCGGCACATGCGCACTGAAGAATCGGCCCCCGGGGTAGCCCAGGGTGCCCTTTCTTCTTTTGACATGCCGTAAATGACGGCTCCCGAGCGCATGCGTGGGAGAGACGTCAGCGCGGCTCCGCCAATCACATTGCTGGAGCCCCCGCAGTGATTGGACAGAGCAGCGGATCCAGAAACAGCATGTCCCCGGTCACAACGGTGTGCCGAGACCGCTACAACCAGCGGCGACTGGTGTATAAGGGGCTCTACCTCCCCGCCGGCTAAAAAGTAAAAAAAAAAAAAGTCAGCCTTTACCCCCACCTGTGATACTGGCTGCAATTTGCCCCACCTGTGATACTGGCTGCAATTTGCCCTACCTGTGATACTGGCTGCAATTTGCCCCCACCTGTGACACTGGCTGCAATTTACCCCCACCTGTGATACTGGCTGCAATTTACCCCACCTGTGATATTGGCTGCAATTTACCCCACCTGTGGTATTGGCTGAAATTTACCCCACCTGTGATATTGCCTGCAATTTACCCCCACCTGTGATATTGGCTGCAATTTACCCCCACCTGTGATATTGGCTGCAATTTACCCCACCTGTGATATTGGCTGCAATTTACCCCACCTGGAATGCTGGGGCTGTATACTGTGTCCCGTGATGCTGAGCTGTATACTATGTCCTGTGATGCTGAGCTGTATACTGTGTCATGTGATGCTGAGATGTATACTGTGTCCTGTGATGCTGAGCTGTATATTGTGTCCTATGATACCGAGCTCTATACCGTGTCCTGTGATGCTGAGCTGTATACCGTGTCCTGTGATGCTGAGCTGTATACTGTGTCCTGTGATGCTGAGCTGTATACTGTGTCCTATGATGCTGAGCTGTGTACGCCTGACACAATATGTGGAATACAGGGGACGGAGTGGGTGGATTCTATAAGTGGTGGGGCTTATTAGAGGTAGAAGGGGTCTGGCGTTTCCCATCCTAAAACTTCACCAGCCACCACTGGCTACAACAGCTTTGTTCTAAGGTATTTCATAATGGGCTTAGAACAAAGCTGTTGTAGCCAGTGGTGGCTGGTGAAGTTTTAGGATGGGGGGCGCCAGGCCCCGTCCGTCCTTTTTGACCCCTTCTACCTCTAATAAGCCCCATCATCAGGCACAAGTGACACAAGTGTTGTCCAAGCCAGAAGCCAGTCTTGCAGACCCTATTGCGCAATATTTTGTCAATACGGAGCAAGCCAACCCATCACAGTACGCAGAAAGAGCAGCACAAATGCAACAGCCCAAAGTGAGCTTAGATGATACACAGCTCTCAAACATTAGAAGAAGTCAACGTACACGCACACTCATCGAAAAGGGTAAAGCACTGCAAGAGGTTAAATGAAATTCTCTAATAAAGGATTTCAAATAGAAATTTAGAAGATGGAAATATATCAATGGTTTGAAAAGAACCCTTGAGAAAAGTGATAATGCAGAATCGATTATTGAAGTTGTGAGCACAATCAATGCCATTCAGGCAGTGGTTGACCGTATTTATGGTGACATAAGAAGCATCACAAGCCCTGATGTGATATTGGCTGCAATTTACCCCACCTGTGATGCTGGGGCTGTATACTGTGTCCTGTGATGCTGAGCTGTATACTATGTCCTGTGACGCTGAGCTGTATACTGTGTCCTGTGATGCTGAGCTGTATACTGTGTCCTGTGATGCTGAGCTGTATACTGTGTCTTGTGATGCTGAGCTGTATACTGTGTCATGTGATGCTGAGCTGTATACTGTGTCCTGTGATACTGAGCTGTATATTGTGTCCTATGATACTGAGCTGTATACCGTGTCCTGTGATGCTGAGCTGTATACCGTGTCCTGTGATGCTGAGCTGTATACTGTGTCCTGTGATGCTGAGTTGTATACAATGTCCTATGATGCTGAGCTGTGTACGCCTGACACAATATGTGGAATACAGGGGACGGAGTGGGTGGATTCTATAAGTGGTGGGGCTTATTAGAGGTAGAAGGGGTCTGGCGTTCCCCATCCTAAAACTTCACTAGCCACCACTGGCTACAACAGCTTTGTTCTAAGGTATTTCATAATGGGCTTAGAACAAAGCTGTTGTAGCCAGTGGTGTCTGGTGAAGTTTTAGGATGGGGGGCGCCAGGCCCCGTCCGTCCTTTTTGACCCCTTCTACCTCTAATAAGCCCCATCATCAGGCACAAGTGACACAAGTGTTGTCCAAGCCAGAAGCCAGTCTTGCAGACCCTATTGCGCAATATTTTGTCAATACGGAGAAAGCCAACCCATCACAGTACGCAGAAAGAGCAGCACAAATGCAACAGCCCAAAGTGAGTTCAGATGATACACAGCTCTCAAACATTAGAAGAAGTCAACGTACACGCACACTCATCGAAAAGGGTAAAGCACTGCAAGATGTTAAATGAAATTCTCTAATAAAGGATTTCAAATAGAAATTTAGAAGATGGAAATATATCAATGGTTTGAAAAGAACCCTTGAGAAAAGTGATAATGCAGAATCGATTATTGAAGTTGTGAGCACAATCAATGCCATTCAGTCAGTGGTTGACCGTATTTATGGTGACATAAGAAGCATCACAAGCCCTGAATTTGAAATTGTGAGAAAAAAATGACACTTGTTTTGCAATCACTAATACTGCAAATGAAAATGTTCAACACTTTCTCAATGAAGGTCCAGAAGACATAACCTGGCCTTATTCAGAATCAGTGTTTGAAACTACTGTGTCCAGCATCATTTCAGCAACCTCCAGTAAGTTAAGGTCTGTTTCCCAGATGTCCAGTCAGTCTTCTCAAGAGTCATTGCAGAAAAAAGCAAGAAGCAGCACCTGAAGTAGCAGCCGCACCAGAGGTGATCAAAATAATGAAGACACAACATCAATATGAAAAAGAAATTAGAATACTTGAGGCAGAGGATGTGAGGTTAACAGCAGAGAGAGAGACACCCAAGAAAGGGAAATAGAAGCAGAGAATGCAAGAAAAAGAGCACAATTTATATCAGAAAGCACTAGTAGGAAAATGAAGTTGGAAGAGATGAAGAAAGAAGTGGAACAATTGGAGGAACTAAAAAGGCACAATGTAGCACAAGCAAGGGTACAAGTGTATGCTGGAAGCATCAAAAGTGAGGATGATGATCAACATTCTGCTCCTTTTCCTCAACGAACACAGCAAAGTCACGTTTCTCAACCAAGTACTCCTTCTACTCCTTCTCAGCCAGTCCTGCTTACTAAAGTCACACCTCCTTTATAACAACCCCTTGTTACCCCTCAAAGGGTTCCATTCACCCAAGGTCTGGTTCCTCATTCAGCTATATTTACTACTTCCCATGAAGCTTCTAATGACCTTGTGAAAGCACTCGCTGAAGCAATTACGGCCAATACGATTACAGTTCCAGAACCTGCTGTTTTCTTTGGAGACCCTCTGAAGTATAATGACTGAAAGATGTCTTTTCAGATATTAATTGACCACAAGAACTTGCCAACCCAAGAAAAGCTTTTCTTTTTCGCAAGTATGTAAGTGGCCCAGCAAAGAGAGCCTTTGAAGGACAGTTTTTGGTTGGAACAGAAACCACTTATCAAGCTGTCTGGGACATTCTTGATGACAAATTCGGTAATCCGTTTGTAGTAAGAAAATCCTATTGTGACAAAATACAAGCATGGCATAAGATTGCCACCAAGGACAGTAAAGATCTCCGTGAGTTTGTAGATTTCCTAAGCAGGGTTGAATCAGCCATGCCTTATGTTCAAGGTTTACAAGCTCTAAATGGCTGCATTGAAAATCAAAGGATAGCAGCCAGGCTACCAGAGTGGTTGAGTTCACACTGGAACAGAGCTGTCACAAAGTTCCAAGATGAATACAGAGCATTTCCCGATTTCAGGTACTTTGTCAAATTCCTCAACAAGGAAGCTAAAATTGCTTGAAACCCGATTACCTAGCTGCAAGCAATAAAGCCAACAGAACAAGAAAGATGTAAGCAAACAGATCAAGATTATTTTAAATCGCAACGCAATCAAAGTTCAAGTGCCAAAACCTTTAATACTAGTTCTAGTGAAAAGACTAGCATTGTGTGTAACTTTTGTAAGAGACATGACGACACTCTTCATAAGCGTCGCAAACTTATGGAAAGACCAGTGGAAGAAAGAGTGATGTTTGTACAGGCAAAGAATTTGTGCTTTGGCTTCCCTTAAAATCGGTCATAACTCCAAAAGATGCACCTCCAGAAGTGTGTGTGATAAATGTGAAAGACATGTCAACATTAAGATTGAGAGAATAAAAATCAAGAACAAAGAGTAAGAACCAATCCAGAGCAGACAAAGACCAATCATGGACCCGCAGAAAGAACAGCTGATTCATAGAAGACACAAGAGTCTAGGCAGGTAACTTCCAATAGTTGTCCAAGAAAGAAGTAACACTCATACCTCATCGATTATTCCAGTATATGTCTCAACAATAACTGAACCAGGAAAAGAAATCCTAGTGTACACTTTGTTTGGCACCCAGAGTGACACTACTTTCATCCTAAAAGATATAACTGAAATGCTTGATATCAAAAAGGAGCCAGTCAAAAGATTTCCATCATAACTTCTAAAACAAAGGTTGTGTCCAGCCAGAAATTGATTGGTCTACGAATAAGAGGCATCAAGTCTGAAATAAAAATTTTACTTCCAACAACTTATACCAGAGACTACATACCTGCCAATAGATCCCATATACCCACATGTGACACTGCAAGGAACTGGCCCCATCTAGAACACTTAGCAGATTAAATGTTTCCTGAACTGGACTGTGAAGTAGGGTTGTTCATAGGCTATAACTGTCCTTAGGCCTGTGATGTTATGCGAGGCATGACAATGGATGGGCAATAGTTGTCGCCTCACATGCGATCATTTTGAGTCCGACCTGGGTTTTGCCGGCCACCATGGCAGAGCTGGTTCTGGTCCGGACTTTCTGGTCCACTCAAACCCCTCTCCACCTGCATTTAATGATCAGGAAGAGAACACAGGAGAGCTTGATCCTGGATCTCAGAGGGAGAAAGCTGAGAGAGCTCTGTGTACTAATTTGGACTCTAAAACAAGGTTTGCAATGTGCTTTGTGGGTGTCGGGGACAGCCCCACACTGTATAGAGAGGAATCTCTTTGTTTAGTGTAGCGCAAGGTTTTGTTTTCTGTTTATGTTTTGATCTGGCAAACCTGTAAAAATAAACCTGGCAAGCCACCAGACTTTAAAGAGACTGACATCCATGCTGAATCTTTTCCCCTGAAAAGTGATCTCGACTAGCTAATCTCCCACATGTGATGGAGAATCAGCATGGCAACTTTCAAAGATGGAAGAAATGCTGAGGGCCCTGCTACAAGCCAATGCAGCCCAGCGGGAAACCAACTGCCAGGTCGTAGAGGCCGCTGCAGCTCATTGAGAGGAGAGTCACCAGGCTATTGCAGCAAAGCAGGCGGCTCAGCAAGAGGCAACTCGCCAGGCTATCGCAGCACAACAGGAGACAAACTGGCAGTTTGTGGAAGCCCTGCTGGAGTTAAAAAAGGGTCCGCACCTCCCGTGACAGGAGAACCAAAGTTGGTACGCGCCTAGTACCACATGCAGAAGATGACAACTGTGGATGACATGGAGGCGTACCTCATGACCTTTAATAGAGTCGCGAAAGATGGCCAAAAGAGCAGTGGGTGGGACTGCTAGCACCATTCTTGACTGGGGTACCCCAAAAAGCCTACTTTGATCTGGAAACAGATAAGGCCCAGGACTATGAGACTCTAAAGGCAGAGATACTCGCATGCCTGGGTGTCACCACGGCAGTCTGGGCCCAACGCGTGCATCAGTGGACCTATCACACCAACAAGCCACCCCGTCTGCAGATGTTTGACCTAGTCCACCTTACCAGGAAATGGCTACAGCCAGAGACTTTGCCAGGTCCCCAGATTGTGGAGCGCGTGGTCATGGACCGCGGGCGCTCCCTGCTGCTTTAAAGAAATGGGTCAGCCATGGGGACCCCAAAACTGCAAGCCAACTGGTGGACCTGGTTGAGAGATACACGGCTGCTGAGGACTTGTTGTGCCCATCTGCGCCCCACTCCAGTGCCTCTAGAGGTGAAAAAGATTGCCCGGCGGTCCCGGTAAGACTGTTCCAGGGTTCAGGGGCGAGGGTAAATTTGATAAAACTGATACGGTTAAAGAGACTGGGGGCTCTAGACCTAGAGACTGGCCAAAGAAGCCAGGAAGGTCTTGGAGACCCTTGAGAGGACTGGGTATAGAATACATACAGTGCTACTGATGCCATGCATTGGGACATATTGCTGCCAATTGTCCTTTGAATGATGAACCCATGCAATATGATAATGCTTATATGAAAAGAAGCATTTCTCTGTTTTCACAGGTCGCGTGTATAGCATCATGCTCAAGTCGCATTGAGAAGCAAATGTGTGTGATTGTTATTGACCAGAAACCCGTCACTGCGCTGCTTGACTCTTGTAGTCTGATGGCGTTGGTCAAAAGCAGCTGTGTAAATCCAGCCAGTTTACACCCTAGTAGAGTGGATCAAACCCCCCGATGTTCGGGTTCGGTGGGTTTGGCCGAACTTCTGGAAAAAGTCCGGGTTCGGTACCGAACGTTACCCGAACTTTATCCAGGACCCCGAACCCCATTAAAGTCAATGGGGACCCGAACTTTTAGGCACAAAAATGGATGTAACAAAGTCCTGGCAAGTGCTAGAGGGCTGCAAAAGGAAGTAAAATGGGGGTAAGAGTAGGGCAAGTGTCCTACGAAAAAATGGGGATAGGGAAAATAAATTAAAATCAAATAAAAAAATGGGAAGGGGGGTGGATGTGGAGTAGGAGCCTAGAGGTTGACTAGGCCGTGACCGTGGCAGTGTAGGTGGAAGTGGCGGTGGTGGAGGAGTGGGAGGAGGTAGCCAACACTGTTTTTTGTTTTTTTTGTTTATAATATGGGTAGCCCCCAAAATATTGAGGCATATTCAAAAAAACAAGTATACAAATGGCTGTGTGAGTTCGGTCTAAATGTTTATTCTGCACAAGGTACAGACAAGTCTTGTGGGATCCATGCCTGGTTCATTTTAATAAACGTTAGCTTGTCCATGTTGGCTGTGGACAGGTGGCTGTGCTTGTCAGGCCAGCACCTCCAAGGCATAAACGGTAAGCTCAGGCCATGTGGCCAATTTGGAGACCCAGAAGTTGAATGGGGCAGACCCATCAGCCAGTACGTGTAGGCGTGTGCACACATACTCTTCCACCATGTTGCTGAAATGCTGCCTCCTGCTAAGACCTTGCCTATCAGCTGGTGGTGCTGTTTGTTGTGGCGGGCTGCTGACAAAGCTTTGCCACATTTCGGCCTTGCTAACCCTGCCTTCTGAGGTGCTGGCAGTGCCACAGCTGCGTTGGCGGCCTCTTCCTCCTCCTCCCCTGCCTTCGCCTTGTGCTTCCACTGAGCCCCCGGTGTCATTTGGGAATGCCCTCAGCAACGCGTCTACCAGTGTGCGCTTGTAGTCACGCATCTTCCTCTCACGCTCCAGTGAGGGAATTAAGGACGGCACGTTGTCCTTGTAACGGGGATCCAGCAGGGTGGCTACCCAGTAATCGGCACACATTACAATATGGGAAACTCGGCTGTCGTTGCGCAGGCACTGCAGCATGTAGTCGTCCATGTGTGTCAGGCTGCCCAGAGGCAAAGACAAGCTGTCCTCTGTGGGAGGTATATCATCTGTGTCCTCCGTATCCCCCCAGCCACACTCCAGTGATGCCCACGAGCTGCATTGGGTGCCACCCTGCTGCGGTTCCTCCTCCTCCTTATGATCTTCCTCGTCCTCCTCGTCTTCCAGAACTGTGCCCTGGCTTGAATATTTTTGACCTGGCCTATGCTGGTGAAGGAACCCACCCTCCGAGCCACTTGCGAATGACTGGCTTGATAACCGTGGAAATGACCCCTCTTCCTGCTCCTCCTCCTCATCCTCCTGTGCCACATCCTCTTCCATCATGGCCCGAAGTGTTTTTTCAAGGAGACATAGAAGTGGGATAGTAACGCTGAGAACAGCGTCATCGGCACTGGCCATGTTGGTGGAGTACTCAAAATACTGCAATACGCTACACAGGTCTCGCATGGAGGCCCACTCGTTGGTGGTGAAGTGTTGCTGTTCCGCAGAGCGACTGACCCATGTGTGCTGCAGCTGAAACTCCACTATTGCCTGCTGCTGCTCGTACAGTCTCTCCAGCATGTGCAAGGTGGAGTTCCACCTTGTGGGCACGTCGCATGTGAGGCGGTGAGCAGGAAGGCCGAAGTTCCGCTGCAGCGCAGACAGGCGAGCAGCAGCAGGGTGAGAACGCCGAAAGTGCGCACGGACGGCCCGCACTTTATGCAGCAGCTCTGACATATCCGGGTAGTTTTTTTTAGAAAATTCTGTACCACCAAATTCAGCACATGCGCCAGGCAAGGGATGTGCATCAAACGGGCTAGGCCCAGAGCCGCTACAGGATTTCGGCCATTGTCGCACACCACCAGGCTGGGCTTGAGGCTCGGTGGCAACAACCACTCATTGGTCTGTTGTTCAATGCCCGTCCACAACTCCTGCGCAGTGTGGGGTTTATCCCCCAAACATATCAGTTTTAAAACAGCCTGCTGTCGTTTCCCCCTGAATGTGCTGAAGTTGGTGGTGAAGGTGTTGCGCTGAGCAGATGAGTAGGTGGTCGAGGAGGAGGAAGCGCAGTAGGAGGAGAAGGCAACAGGAGGCAAAGAGAAATGCCCTGCAATCCTCGGTGGGGGAAGGACATGCGCCAAATGGCTAGCCGGCTCAGGCCCACCCGCCACTACATTTGCCCAGTGTGCAGTTAGTGAGATATAGCATCCCTGCCCGTGCTTACTGGTCCAGGTATCAGTGGTTATGTGGACCTTGCCACAGATGGCGTTGCGCAGTGCACACTTGATCTTGTGCCCGACTTGTTTGTGCAGGGAAGGGATGGCTTGCTTGGAAAAGTAGTGGCGGCTGGGAACCACGTACTGTAAGACAGCCACCGCCATCAGGTTTTTGAAACTGTCCGTGTCCACCAGACGGAATGACAGCATTTCAAAGGCCAGGAATTTTGCAATGCTGGCATTCAGGGCCGGGGATTGCGGGTGGGTAGGGGGGTACTTCCTCTTTCTCTCCAGTGTTTGGGAGATGGAGAGCTGTAAGCTTCCATGGGACCATTGTGTGGAAATGCTTGGGGACGGTGGCGGACATGGTGGTGTTGCTGTCATATTGTCTGTTTGCTGGGTGGCAGGTGACACTGTCACAGTAGAGGTGGAGGAAGAGGCCGAGGCAGAAGAGGAAGCAGGAGGAGACCTTTCTTGGATTTTGAGGTAATTATTCCAGTGCAGCTTGTGCCTTGAATTTAGATGCCTGATCATGGGGGTTGTGCTCAGGTTGAGAACATGTATGTCCTGGCTTAGGCTATCATTGCACAGCTTGCAAACCACTCGTGTCTTGTCGTCAGCACATTGTCTGAAGAACTGCCACGCAAGGGAACGCCTTTGAGTTGCCTTTGGTGTGCTAGGTCCCTGGGTGCGGTGGGTAGTAGCAGGCATACTATCTAGGGGACGCTCGCTCCGCTTTTGCAACCTGCTTCCTCTTTTGCTGTGCTGGTGCCTCTGTGCAACCACCACCTCTTCCTCCAAACTGCACACGTCACTTGCATGACCCTCAGTCCATGTGGGGTCTAGGACCTTATCATCCTCCTCCCCATCATCTTTCACCCACCCTTCACCACTGCCCCCCTTGTCAGTCTGCACACTGAGGAAAGATGCAGCAGTTGGCACCTGAGTTTCGTAATCATCAGAGATGTGCTGCGCTGGTGTTTCCATGTCCTCAACCTGCAACAGAAGTGGTTGGGCATCAGTGCACTCAATGTCATCCGCTTCTGGGGCAGCGCTATGTGGATGGCCCACGGAAAGCACACCAGGAGAGTCATCAAAAAGCATAAAAGTCTCTTGCATGACTTGGGGCTCAGACTGCTTGGCTAATTTACAAGGGGCTGAGGTGAAAGACAGATGGCCATGGGATTCAGGTGCCAACTCTGAGCTTTCATCAAGGGACCGGGAGGGAGACAATGTGAAGGAACTGGAGGCATTGTCAGCCACCCAATCTACTATTGCCTGTACTTGTTCTGGCCTCACCAATCGTTGAGGGGCATTCGGGCCTACCATATACCGGTGAAGGTTCTGTTGGCTACCTGAGGAAGGTGTTTCCCTTGTGCGTGTAGCTGGCACACATCGACCACATCCTCTCCTTCCAACAGGGGGTTCACCAACACCAGCAGCACCAGCATCACCAGCAGCACCATGACCACGTTCCTTATATGCTCTCCTCATTGTGCCCGCAAATGTACTATGTAGCCCTATGTAAGTATTTATTAATACCAATTAATACTTTCTTTTTTTTTGAAAACACCAACGTAGACGGACTTTTTATTTTGGTGCAAGAAATGCACCGCTCACCCAACAGCTGGAACCTCTCCCTTTAGAACTAGGAGATGATTTTTGAACAATAATCTGTCCCTCTAAGCAACAGCTGGAACCTGGCCCTATAGGAGTAGCCAATGATTTTTGAACAATAATCTGTCACTTACAGCAACAGCTAAAACCTCTCCCTTTAGAACTAGGAGATGATTTTTGAAAAATAATCTGTCCCTCTAAGCAACAGCTGGAACCTGGCCCTATAGGAGTACCCAATATTTTTTGAACAATAATCTGTCACTTACAGCAACAGCTAGAACCTCTCCCTTTAGAACTAGGAGATGATTTTTGAAAAATAATCTGTCCCTCTAAGCAACAGCTGGAACCTGGCCCTATAGGAGTAGCCGATGATTTTTGAACAATAATCTGTCACTTACAGCAACAGCTAGAACCTCTCCCTTTAAAACTAGGAGATGATTTTTGAACAATAATCTGTCCCTCTAAGCAACAGCTGGAACCTGTCCCTATAGGAGTAGTCAATGGTTTTTGAACAATAATCTGTCACTTACAGCAACAGCTAGAACCTCTCCCTTTAGAACTAGGAGATGATTTTTGAACAATAATCTGTCCCTCTAAGCAGAAGCCTCTACCTACTGCAGTCAGATCGTTGTGTAATGCAGGGTTTGATCTGCAATCTGTCACTCAAAGCAGCAGTATGTGAAATCTCAAATTACTCCACAATCAGATCGTTGTGTAATGTAGGCTGAGGTCTGGAATCTGTCCCTCAGAGCAACAGTAGTAGTAATCTCAGGATGCAGGATGAGATGTTAAAATGTCTGCAATCTGTCCCTCACAGCGCCGGCAGCTTCCTCTCCCTACACTAGTCAGAGTCTCAGAGAGCATGTGACTGCAGCATCAAGTGACTCCAGCTTATAAAGAGGCTGGGTCACATGATGCACTGGCCATTCACAGCCATGCCATTAGTAGGCATGGCTGTGATGGCTTCTAAGGGCAAATCATTGAAACACTTGCTGATTAGCTGCCCTGCAGCTATTCAACATGCGTGATCAACTACCTGAACCCAGAACCCGAACGTTTTTTTTAAATGTCCGGGTTCGGGCCCGGGTCCCGGACACCCCAAAGTTTGGTACGGACCCGAACGTTACAGTTCGGGTTCGCTCAACACTACACCCTAGCACTGTCAGGGTTATTTACATCCATGGGGACACTCGTGACTACCAGGCGGCGCTGGTCAAGATTGACACCCCTTGCGGCAGAGTGACCCATTTAGTGGGAGTGGTACCTTTTCTGCTTCATGAAGCCCTAGTGGGGAGGGATTTTTCCCATTTTTGGAGGTTGTGGGAAGGCACAGAGAGCCTGGAGGTAAGAGCTCCCCCTGCTGAGGAGGCACAGGAGTTCTCACCAGACCCTTTTTCCCAACCGGAAGGAGAGATTGGTGGCAGAACCGAGGAAGAGGGAGACTCTCTTCCTTTTCCTGTAATGGCTGGGGAGCTGGAAGCTGGCTCCCAGGAGATGGCTAATGTCCCAGACCATGTCTCTGTCCCTGACCGTGAGAGTGAACCGAAGGTAGTCCCTGACTTAGAGGTCCAGAGAGAGGTCTTCTGTACAGAACAACTACGGGATGTCACTCTCCTCAGAGCCAGAGAAAAGGTTATGAATGAGGAACCGGTGGACCCTAATTGGGGGGTGTCTTTTCCTTACGCAGCGCTTAAAAATGATTTGTTGTATCAGGTGGTGAAACACGGAGAGGGCGAACTGAAACAGCTAGTGGTTCCCAAACCCTTTCCCTGGATAGCGCTAGATCTGGCCCATGGTCATGTAATGGGAGGACATCTGGGTATGGAGAAAACCAGGGAGAGGATAACCCAGAGATTATTCTGGCCTGGGTTGTATGTAGATGTCATAGAATACTGTGAGTCATGCCCTGAGTGTCAAATGACAGCCCCGTCACCCCATTTTCGTCGTCCCTTTTTCCCACTTCCCATAATTGAAGTGGCATTCAAGCGAATTGGCATGGATCTCATGGAACCAGTACTAAAATCTGCCTGGGGCACCAGCACATCCTGGTGATACTGGACTATGCGACCCGCTATCCTGAGGCCATACCCTTGCGGAATACCTCTGCTAAGACTATCGCTAAAGAACTGGTCCAGGTGTTTAGTCGGGTGGGGATCCCTAAAGAAATCTTGATGGATAAGTGTCGTTCATGTCCAGAGTGACCAGGGAATTGTGTAAATTTTACAAAATCTCCCATCTCCATTCCTCTGTTTACCATCCCCAAACTGACGTTCTGGTGGAAAGGTTTAACAAGACCCTCAAGAGTATGCTAAAAAAAGGTGGTGGATAAAGATGGGCGAAATTGGGATTTTTTGCTGCCGTACCTCATGTTATCCATACAAGAGGTCCTGCAGGTGTCTACGGGGTATTCCCCCTTTGAACTCTTGAAGGAAAACAACAGCAGCACCTCTAAGTGCAGTATATCCCACTTTATTGAAATAAAAACAAATATACATTTGCACTCACATGATGGGCTGTTAGAGAGCACACAGGAAAGGAGGCAGGGCCATCCGCTCAAATCCTGGGGAGAGAGACCAGTACTAACATCCGCTTATGGCGTCCAGGGCCAGGCGCACTGGTGGCTTTCAGCGTATCCAGGAAACCAGAGCAGACAGCGGAGACAGAGGCTGGTATAGGAGACAGCGTCACATCCGGGTTCATCACAAGCAGGGGTCGCGCGCGTTTGGATCATACATGATCCTTCATCAGGCGTGACTCCCCCCTCTGAACTCCTGTATGGTAGACATCCCCGGGGGCTGCTAGATGTCACAAAGGAGACGTGGGAGGGAGAGGCTACCCCATATAGAAGCATCATAGAGCACGTCTCCTTGATGCAGGACCGAATCGTAGCTGTCCTGCCCCTTGTACGGGAGCATATGGAGCAAGCCCAGAGAAGGGTTTACAATCGGGGTGCCAAAACCCGAACTTTCAACCCCGGGGACAGAGTGCTCCCCACGGTCGAAAGTAAATTCCTGGCAAAGTGGCAGGGTCCCTTTGAGATTAGGGAAAGAGTATGTGAAGTAAACTACAAAGTTTACCAGCCTGGGAAAAGGAAACCGGAGCAGATTTACCATGTTAATCTCCTAACACTATGGAAGGACAGGGAGACTTTATTGGCAATGCCCACGCCCCAAAAGGACAGGTTACCCCTGACCATAGATGTCCCCATAATGAAGTCTTTGTCACTGATGCAACAAAATGACATTAAGGTATTAGTCAGTAAAAATAGAGATTTTTTCTCTTCTCTAACTGGACTGACCACTATGCTACAACATGACATAATCACGGAACCTGGGGTCCGTGTAAATGTAAAACCCTACCCAATACCTGAGGCTAGACGAGAGGCGGTGGCAAGAAAAATAAAAACCATGTTGAAGTTAGATGTGATAGAGGAGTCCCATGGCGCCTGGTCGAGCCCTATAGTACTGGTCCCAAGGCACGATGGCACTATCCGGTTCTGTAACGATTTTAGGAAGCTGAATGAAGTGTTTAAGTTTGACGCATACCCGATGCCATGGGTTGACGAACTTGTGGATAGGTTGGGAGGGGCTCAGTACATAACAACCCTAGACCTAACTAAGGGATACTGGCAGATCCCCCTAGCGGAGTCAGCAAAGGAAAAAACATCCTTCTCTACCCCAAGGGGTCCTTCCAATACAAACGAATGCTGTTTGGTCTGCATGGGGCCCCTGCTCCCTTTCAAAGGATGATGGACAAGACTTTGAGTCCTCATCGGCCCTATGCTGTGGCCTATCTGAATGATGTTGTCATCCACAGCCCAGATTGGGAATCACATCTGCAGGCAGTAGTAGATTCACTGAGGGTAGCAGGTTTAACAGCCAACCCGAAGAAGTGTGCCATAGGTCTCGAGGAGGCCAAATACCTTGGGTATGTGATTGGTCAAGGTCTGATTAAGCCCCAAACCGATCGAGGTCATTCAAAAGTGGCCCCAACCGGTGAACAAGAAACTGGTTCAGGCCTTCCTGGGGATTACAGGGGATTACCGACGGACTTCAAAAAAGAGTTTGTCGTTCACACCGACGCCTCTGAGGTGGGACTAGGTGCTGTTCTGTCCCAGATCAGAGACAGTGAGGAGCACCCGGTCGTATACTTAAGCAGGAAGCTTAATAAACATGAAAATAATTATGCCATTGTGAAGAATGAGTGCCTGGCCATCAAGTGGGTCATTCAGGCTAGTCACCGACCATTAAATAGGTGTGTATCAACCGGGAGAAAAATAACCGGGTGACTAGGTGGTTCCTGGCCCTACAGCTGTTTAAGTTCTCAGTGGAACACCGGGCTGGAAGGCTCCAAAATAATGCATGGTCGGGACAGTTGTTCCGCCCCAGGGGCTTGAGCAGAGGGGGGGGGGGTAATGTAACATTATGTGAGGCACGACAATGGACAGCGATACTTGTCGCCTCGCATGCAATCATTTTGAGTTAAAAATGTAAAGGAATTGGCGCTAGTGCTTGTTATGTGCAAATCATGTTGAACAAATAATATTGTGCATATAATGAATGAATTAAGATCCTTGGTGACAATCCTCAATTACCAAACTTAATAAATCAATAATGTTGAATAAATAAATAAATATATGTGTCCATAAAAATATAGATGCGTGCTGTGTCGTTTCCTCCACTTTGCATACCACCATTTGAACTAGTGAAGTTAAACGATCATTCACTTTATCTTGCTGGTGTCAGCATTTGCTGATTATACTGCCTGTGTTGCATACACTTCCCAGTGCAAGTCTCTCTCACTGTTGCAGCTTGTCAGCCCACCCAAGAAAAGGGAAAAAGAAGCTACATGGTGTAATATTTACAGACAGCAAACTTGGAACATGGCTATGCAATTAATCCACTCACATTTGTTGGTACCATGCCTGGTACTAGGTGTCTACAGCGTGAGTGGATGTATACTGTAACAGTCAATGTGCATTTTGAGGCGACCAGCGGGAGCCCGACCTGGGTTTTGCCGGCCACCATGGCAGAGCTGGTTCCGGCCTGGACTTTCTGGTCCACTCAAACCCCTCTCCACCTGCATTTAATGATCAGGAAGAGAACAGAAGAGAGCTTGATCCTGGATCTCAGAGGGAGAAAGCAGAGGGAGCTCTGTGTGCTAATTTGGACTCTAAAACAAGGTTTGCAATGTGCTTGTGTTTTGTGGGTGTCGGGGACAGCCCCACACTGTATAGAGAGGAATCTCTTTGTTTAGTGTAGCGCCAGATGGCGAGGTTTTGTTTTCTGTTTCTGTTTTGATCTGGCAAACCTATAATAGTAAACCTGGCAAGCTACCAGACTTTAAAGAGACTGACATCCATGCTGAATATTTTCCCCTGAAAAGTGATCCCCACAAACTAATCTCCCACAGGCCTCACTGCCCAGGGAGGCTATTAGTGTTAACAAAGACCAGCCATTTGCACAGAAATCTGCATTGGGTTGGAGCATCATCGGATATCATAACTCTGACAATGGCTATGAAGATGAAATTGGATTATCATGAAGATGAAATTGGATCATCGTGAAGAAAGTTTCACCTACCGTCAAACCATCTCTAAAATTAAAATCTGAAGTCTACTTTGTGTGTAGGAACAAAGTGAAGGAAATGATCACTCCAGCAGATATACTGAAGTTTTTTTAAGTCAGATTTAGTGAAAGGATTAGGGAAGAAGTTTTTGTGTCACAAAGGGACTTACAGCTTTTGGCAATGTTAAAAGAAGGAATTAAGCAAAAGCAAGATGGACACTATGAAATAGCCAAACAACAGCGCTTGTGCAGAACATAGACTCAAATGTCTAGAGAGATGTCTGAAGAAAGATGAGCAATGCTACAAGGACTACATGGCTTTCATGAAGGACATAATAGTAAGAGGCGATGCTGAAAAGGTTCCAGAGATGGAGAAAAGCAATGAACCAGCATGGTATATCCCTCTTCATTGGGTTTACCACCCCCAGAAACCAGGCAAGATCCGCATCATCTTCGATTGTTCTGCTAGATTTCAGAATACTTCCATAAATGAACATCTATTAACTGGACCTGACCTCACAAATATCCTTTTTGAAGTCTTGTGTCTTTTTCAGAAAGGCAAAGTGGCCATCATGTGTGATGTGGAGCGTAGGTTCCATCAGTTTCATGTTGCTCCAAGGGATAGAGACTACCTTTGATTCCTGTGGTTGGAAGAAGGCAACACAGAATCCCCACTATCAGTGTATTGCATGAACGTTCACCTGGTTGGTGCTGCTTCCTCGCCTGGATGTGAAAACTTCGGGCTTATGTACCTTGCAGCACAAGGTGAAGAAAAGTTTAATCAAGCTACAGTGAAGTTTATACAACACAATTTTTATGTTGATGATGGTCTGGCAAGTGTACACACAGAGGCAGATGCTATCCAGCTCGTGAAGGAAGCCAGAGATTTCTGTGATACCGGGAAACTTGTGTAGCGCCCCCATAGTGAAGGTGTGTTTTCTAGCAGGGTTTTGCTAGGTGAGGTAAAATTTAGTCAGGCCTGACTGTAGGTGCAGGCCTGAATGCTTTGGTCTGGGCTGGGAGGAGTGGCTCAGGGAGGATTGAGTGGACTTGACAGATGAGGTCACCAGAACCTTCCACTTCTTTCTAGAAACCTGGAGGAGTGTTTCTGCTCAGAGAGCTGGGACATAGGTGGAGCCATCTGGAGTATTCTAAGGAGCCCTGACCAATCCCCAAGCAGGATTGGCGGAGAACAGGCATCCTTAAATACTCTGAGTCAGCCAAATCTGCAAGGAGAAGTGTCGGATGGAAGTCTGGAGATGTAGCAGGTGCGCTGTGGAGGCCCCTACCCGGGAGGTCACCGCAGTCTGGGGAGGGTGACCTTGGGGCCTGGAGGTTTGGGTGCGGCCTGGAAGGTGGTGATTCCTGGAGTCGCACAGGGAACAGGAGACAGCGGAGGTGCTACACAGTGAGAGACTTTAAAGAGATCCACCGGTTTGGTGAGTGACAGTCCCTGCGAACTGCAAGAGATTGTGCTGGAGCAGGCTGGGAGAGTAATAGTGTACAGTCTGTGGGAGCCTTGGGAGCCAGTTCAGGGAAAGGAGAGTCACTAAGGAAAAGCAGGTTCGGTGGGACTTGGAAGAAGGATGGACTGGGAGTTGTAGTCCAGCAAAGGCTAGCACTCAAGTACTTTTTGCTGCACATTCAGGGGTGTTAGGAACTGCTATGATAACCCTCGGCTATCATCTCTCTGTCAGTCTGTCTTAAGCTTGGGCGCCCAAGGAGAGACCGTCTTCACCCAAGCCCCAATGATCACAAGCGAACACAAAGCATGGTGAAAACAGACTCTAATTTTACTGGCATGATGGGCGGTTTTATACACTTTTTAGACAAATGAATACATAATTCATACAAGGGAGGGGATATGTAATTACGTGTCTTATAGGAAAAAAGAATAGTTGTCTTGTATAGCAGTTATTAATATTTTCTCATACGCTTTCTCATGTAGAGACATCATTAGCAACTTCTTATCTGGACAATAAGTTCTCTTCAAGGTCTGTTCCTTCACACACCAGCCAGATGGCACATTCTTTCAATGTGGCGTGTAGAGGAACAAAAAACTTTGTCAGCATAAACTTCTTAAAGCAACATTTACACAAACAAGATGGAGTAACTAAGGATAATAGGTTCATTACCATCTACAGTTCCCCTCTTAAAACCAACACTATTGGTTTTCTCCATACTTCCATGACCATACTAGATCTCTACTGGTTTTCTCCATACTTCCAGGACCATACTAGACATTGTCAGAAACATATAGTTTCCTAGGGAAATTAGTGGACATAGAACTCTTGGATCTTTTGTTTCCTTACTGCAAAGAGAGGACCATGTCCATCCTTCTTTAAATAATAAGATTCTTTCTCTTTTGTTTATGTCTTTTAATGTAAACTAGTGTATTGGCCGGAATCTGAGAGGGTTGTCCGGTTAGGAAGTAGGGAGAAATACTTAGAGAGATTGTCAACTCCTTTACTAAGCATTTTCCTAAAACATGGAATGACACAGCATACCACTATACCCATAACTATGAGTATGATGAATATGATAAGACCTAGCTGAATAAGGGCCTGCTTCCAGCTAGTGAACCACCCAAAGTATTGATTCCAAGGACTATCTATGCCCGAATTCTTCTTGAGTTCTATTGACAGGTCTTCTAGTTTCTTTATAGCTAGTGTGACTTTCCCATTTGGTCCAGTGTTATCTGGAATGTATGTGCAACAACCTTCTACCATGTCAATAAATTTACATGTTCCCCCTTTCTCAGCAAGGATCATGTCTAGGGCCATTCTATCCTGAAATGTCATCTGGGGGGTGGCTTCTAACTGTTCTGCTATTCCCTTTAAAGCATCCCTAGTGTAATTAACAAACCTCTTTTGATTATAATACATGTAGTTAATCCAGTCTACATTCTTGTTTATGGTCACAAGAGGGAACAAAGATTCAAAGCCTGCTGCAACTTGGTCTCTGGCTTTGAACTCATCTGGGACCCCTCTTGGTACCCCAATATATGTGAGTCAAAGTTACCTGCAGGGGCTCCTCTTTTCCTCCTAGAGAGGGGGCCTGGGCTGAATTCTGACTCCTCTTCAGAAAGGATGTGCATAGGCATAATAACTTTGGCCAGTGCACATTCTCCCTTCAAGGGAGTGTCTAGCTTAGTATCACCACATATCCAGTAAATATCCCCCAATGATTGTAAAAGAATGAACTAGGGCTTATTTCCACCCGGGGAGCCACCCAAAATACTGATCCCATGGGTTGTCTATACTTGAGTTATTATGGGGATAAGGAGTTCAAATCCAGCTGTTACTTGATCTCTGGCTTTGAGTTCACCTTGAACCCCTCTTTGAACATCTATATACACTGTGTGCAGAATTATTAGGCAAATGAGTATTTTGACCACATCATCCTCTTTATGCATGTTGTCTTACTCCAAGCTGTATAGGCTCGAAAGCCTACTACCAATTAAGCATATTAGGTGATGTGCATCTCAGTAATGAGAAGGGGTGTGGTTTAATGACATCAACACCCTATATCAGGTGTGCATAATTATTAGGCAACTTCCTTTCCTTTGGCAAAATGGGTCAAAAGAAGGACTTGACAGGCTCCGAAAAGTCAAAAATAGTGAAATATCTTGCAGAGGGATGCAGCACTCTTAAAATTGCCAAGCTTCTGAAGCGTGATCATCGAACAATCAAGCGTTTCATTCAAAATAGCCAACAGGGTCGCAAGAAGCGTGTGGAAAAACCAAGGCGCAAAATAACTGCCCGTGAGAAAAGTCAAGCGTACAGCTGCCAAGATGCCACTTGCCACCAGTTTTGCCATATTTCAGAGCTGCAACATCACTGGAGTGCCCAAAAGCACAAGGTGTGCAATACTCAGAGACATGGCCAAGGTAAGAAAGGCTGAATAACCACCACTGAACAAGACACACATGCTGAAACGTCAAGACTGGGCAAAGAAATATCTCAAGACTGATTATTCTAAGGTTTTATGGACTGATGAAATGAGAGTGAGTCTTGATGGGCCAGATGGATGGGCCCGTGGCTGGATCGGTAAAGGGCAGAGAGCTCCAGTCCGACTCAGACGCCAGCAAGGTGGAGGTGGAGTACTGGTTTGGGCTGCTATCATCAAAGATGAGCTTGTGGGGCCTTTTCAGGTTGAGGATGGAGTCAAGCTCAACTCCCAGTCCTACTGCCAGTTTCTGGAAGACACGTTCTTCAAGCAGTGGTACAGGAAGAAGTCTGCATCCTTCAAGAAAACCATGATTTTCATGCAGGACAATGCTCCATCACACGCGTCCAAGTACTCCACAGCGTGGCTGGCAAGAAAGGGTCTAAAAGAAGAAAAACTAATGACTTGGCCTCCTTGTTCACCTGATCTGAACCCCAT
>BLSH010110467.1:405379-425762 GCA_018402905.1 Glandirana rugosa | reverse complement strand
GTAGGGAAGACCTGGGGGCCCATTCGAAATGTATTAAAACAAATAGATAGGCCCACAAGAGCCCGAGACTAAATCAAGGTCAGAAACTTGATACCGGGTGAGGCCCTTCATCGGTATTATTCAGAGGTCCTCTGAATTACAACCCCTTGACGCCGAACGAGGCCCATCGTCGGTAATATACTTTAATGCGTGAGACCCATCAACGAATAAAGTACCCTTTCTCAGAGGCCCTTCTGAGTCTTTTCATGACACAATCTGTATCACATGAAACTATTAACAGTCAGACAGTAATTTCATATAATGGCTGCTACCCGGAGCAAGCCGCAGTTCCCCAACATTAAGTCTCCTGGAGACTTATTATGGCTACTTCCCGGAGTGGGCCATAGTTCAAAGACTGGAACTAAATCAGAGCCCGAGAACACCCGGATAGATAAACAAAATTATGTAAAGCTTACCCGGGGGTCCAGAAGGGATGATCATCCGGTCTCGGTGGGACCTCCACTTGTTAGGAACTGCTATGATAACCCTCGGCTATCATCTCTCTGTCAGTCTGTCTTAAGCTTGGGCGCCCAAGGAGAGACCGTCTTCACCCAAGCCCCAATGATCACAAGTGAACACAAAGTATGGTGAAAACAGACTCTAATTTTACTGGCATGATGGGCGGTTTTATACACTTTTTAGACAAAGGAATACATAATTCATACAAGGGAGGGGATATGTAATTACGTGTCTTATAGGAAAAAAGAATAGTTGTCTTGTATAGCAGTTATTAATATTTTCTCATACGCTTTCTCATGTAGAGACATCATTAGCAACTTCTTATCTGGACAATAAGTTCTCTTCAAGGTCTGTTCCTTCACACACCAGCCAGATGGCACATTCTTTCAATGTGGCATGTAGAGGAACAAAAAACTTTGTCAGCATAAACTTCTTAAAGCAACATTTACACAAACAAGATGGAGTAACTAAGGATAATAGGTTCATTACCATCTACAAGGGGCCTGTGATCCCTGGCCTGTAATGGGTGTTCTGGAGGTTCTGCTGAGAGTAGGCCTCGCCATGTGCTAGCTGCGGTGAAGAGAAATGAACAGAGAAGCTTGATAAATTTACTTTTAAGTTGGAAACTAAGTGCAGTGCTGGAGAGAAGTAATGGAGTAAAGATTTAATAAGTTCAGTGCTGGAGAGAGAGCAGTAGGAGAAACGGTCAGCAAGTTGAGTGCTGGAGAGTTGTGAGGAGTAACAGTCTGCAGAGGGACAGTCTGCAGTTAAGTGCGCATATACAGAAGTGTATATGGACTTAGTATACTATAATTCTTTGGGCATCCCACAGTCATCCCTTATCCCCATCCAAGTAATTTCCCCTAAATAAAACAACAAAAACAAGAGCCAGCCTGGTCAGTGTCTACAGATGTGTGAAATATGGTGTGACTGAGGGCAGCTATAAGGTGAACCACTACTACCAGCCACTCTCAAGGGAGCACAGGGCTACATTTGCGTGCACAAATTTGTCACTAAGAGCAAGAAGGTGAAAGAGAATAGAAAGGGCACAGGGGTCCAATAGTGCGTAACTGCAGACAAGTTCCATTTCAGAGTCTTAGTAAAAGAAAATCCTTTCACTAGAAGAGGAGTGCTGCCTACAGTTGCTTCGATTTTTGATCCTCTTGGATTTGTTGCTCCCTTCATCTTAGTTGGTAAAGGGATACTACAGAAGATGTTTCAAGACAAGATAGGATGGGATGAACCACTTCCTGATGACCTCAGGCTATGTTGGGAGGCTTGGCTTCAAGACCTTCATAACCTGTCTTCAGTAAAGATACCCCGTTGTTATGTGCCAACACCATTTAAAGATGTTGAGCAATATGAGCTCCACCATTTTTGCTAGTGTGTCCGGCTATGGAGTATGTTCATACCTCAGAACTGTGTCCAAGTCTGGAGAAGTCTACTGCACGCTTGTTATGGGTAAAGCAAGAGTTGCCCCAAAACGAACAATAACAATTCCAAGAATGGAGCTCTCAGCTGCAGTTGTGGCTCCAAGAATTGGTGATTTGCTCAAGAATAAACTAGACTTGTGTGATAGCCTTGAATACTATTGGACTGACTCCAAGGTTGTGCTTGTTTATATTAATAATGATGCTCCGTGTATTTGTAGCCAACCAAATTCAGCTGATCAGGTCAAACACTAAGCCTTATCAATGGAGATATGTTGCTTCAGAACATAACCCAGCTGACCACGCCTCTTGTCGACTCACTGCGGAGCAACTTGTAGAGTCAAACTGGTTCACTGGGCCAAGTTTCCTATGGCAAAGAGATTTCTCTGAAGAAGAACAAGACATTAAGGTGGGAGAGATTGATGATGGAGACCCGAAACTCAAGGTGGTACAGATTCATACTGAGTTATTTGTGATAACTTTGGTTCCAATAAAAATCACTCATTGCGTGATGGTGGGAGTGTAATAGCAAGCACAAAGTTTCTCTGACTATAATGTTAATTGCCTCTAGATGGCACATGTGTGCTTACTTGCAATTGAAACTGCTGCGTTTTTTGCAGCTCTCTATGTTATTCAATGGCCCCATACAAACGCTGACGTTTATGAGCTGTAGATAGAGTCGGCGCTTGTGAGCTGAAAGCAGAACCCACGGCCAGCACGTTCTAAAGCTGCACCGTTAGAACATTTTTGACACTGAGCTGACAAAACGCTCACTAACGCACATTAACGCTGTAGCGATGTTAACCAGTGTTTTTAGCACCGACGTTTTCAGGTTCAAAAATAGCAGAGGGATGTCTATTCAAACAAAACGCAACGTAGCACTGACACTCAAAAACACGCATTAACGCCAGAAATTGCGTTTTTGACACCGATTTTTTCCTGACGTTGGTCCTGACGCTACAGCTTATTTTTTTAATACGCCCGTGTGTATGGCTCCCTAGAGTGTTTTTTTGTGTCTAAAGTCAGTCATCTACTAAGAATCTTCAAGCTACAACCCCCACTTTTAGCTTACAAGCAGGCAAAAATGTTCTACGGTGTTGATGTAAATGTCGGTGTAAGAAGTTGATATTTATTGTACATTAAAGTAGTTGTCAACGTGTGACAACCACTTTAACCTACAGGTAAACCTATAATAAGGCTTACCTGTAGGTTCCCTGCATATCTCCCAAACCTGCATGGTTTAGGAGATATACAGTGTACTTACATGTGCCGACGTCATTTCGGCACATGTGCAGTGAAGAAACGGCCTCCGTGCCGTTTCTTCACTGAGATCATGCCGTGACTGGCGGCTCCCACGCGCGGGAGTGACGTCATGCGACTCAGGCCAGTCACAGAGCCGAAGATCGCGGCCCCCGAAGGAAGAGGGGCTGAAGATGGACACTGCCTGCACAGGGGACATCGCTGGACGTCGCAATCTTGGTTTGCAGGTAAGTGCAGATAGTAGCTCATTATGCTTCTACTTTGCAGGGGAATGTAGATTAAGTAAACCCCATCAGGGTTTACTTCCTCTTTAAACATCAGTGAAACAAGAACCTCAGCCTTCTTATTGTGACTAAGGGCGGCATAGCGCAGGGTGTCCCAGGTCCTTGCAGCACATTTGCCAGCAGCCCACCACCAGCTATAGACTATAGCCAGCAAATTTCTCTGCCCCATGTGCTGCAGTGGAAAAAAAAAAAATACAGTCCTTACCACCTACATGCCCAGCATCTAAATGCAAGCTTGTCAAAGCTGTTGGATCTCCGACTTCTGCCTTTCCGCCTGGTGGATTTTGCCCCTTTCCGTGAATCTGCAGAATGTGCTGTATGACAATGGCAGGTTCCCAGTCACTATTTCTTTTCATGTAAGGCCATTTCATCTCTCTACCATTACATGGAAGCCAATGTTGTGGCATCATTGGGCAAGGCAGTCAACCGCAAAGTCCACGGTACTGCTGACATGTGGCCCAGCAAGCATGGGCAGGGATGATATATTTAGTTCACAGCACTCTGCTTGCAACTCGGAAGGATGCGGGACAGGGCTCAGTGCTGCAGCTTGTTGTTTCCCCATGTCTCCTTTCAGATGGTGATGATGCAAGATTTGTTAGCTCTACCCCCTCTTCTTCCTCCTCCTCCTCCATGCCCTCCTCTGCTGAATTGTCCTATGAACCTCAAGTACCCCCTAAGCGTTCAAAGGGCTATTCAATGAGTCAGGCTAAAAGGTGCCATGCAGTGCTTCAGCTGGTGTATCTAGTGGACAGAACCACACTTGAGCAGAGATTCTTGCAGCTCTGCAGGGACAGACCCAGAGGTAATTCACGCCACGCCAGCTGGAGCCAGGAATGGTGGTGTGCGATAATGGCACAAATATTCCTGTCCGCCCTTAGACAGGGAAAGTTGACACATGTGCCATGCCTGGCACATGTCCTCAATTTGGTGGTGCAGCATTTCCTAAATAGGTACCCAGGTTTGGAAGATCTGCTAAGGCAGGCCAGAAGAGTCTGTAGCCATTTCAGGTGGTCATACACAGCCAGTGCTCGGTTGGCTGAAATTCAGTGGGATTTCCACCTGCCAGTAGACCACCTGATTTGTGACATGCCCACCAGGTGGAGCGCGACTTTGGCAATTCTTCAGCGGCTGCACATGCAGCAGAGGGCCGTCAATGAGTACCTGTGTGAGTATGGCACAACGACAGGCTCAGGCGCGCCAGGCTTTTTTCTCCCACGGCATATAAAGGATGCATGTTCTGTACTGTTACCATTTGAGGAGGTCACAAGGATGGTGACCATGACAATGCATGCATCAGTGACACAATCCCTGTTGTGTTCCTCCTGGAGCAGACTCTGCGTGGCATTATGGATAGGGCATTGGAGTCAGAGCAGTGGGAGGAAGAGGAGGACTTTCTTTCCTCTCAAGGCCCACTTTATGCAGACACCATCATTCCTATACCACAGAACACACAAGAGGAGAGAGAGGAGGAGGAGGATTCTGATTGTTTTGGAGGCATTGAAGCAGAGGAAGATATACGTCAAACAGCATATTTGCATGGACTCCCTTATGCTTCAAAGCCTGCAAAAGGACCCAAGAATACGTTATAAGGGTAAAGTCTCAGAACTCATCCCGTCCCCACAGAGAGTGCAGAAGATGAACTCTCTTGAGGGCACCATTAAGAGGAGTTTATCAAACAATTTTCCTGAATCTGGTAGGTTACAGTGTTGTAGAAAACTTAGTTTTGAGGCTTCTGTTGGTCAAGAAGGGAGCAGTGGAGAAGATGGCCACCTAAGTGATGCATTTCTCCATTTTTTTAGTCCTTGCTGCCCAGGGCTGTCAGCTTCCACATCCCATCGGCAGCGTCTGCATCACATGGCTGAAGATTTTCTAGGGGCGAAAACAGAGGTGGAGAGATTTCCAGTCGATGATCCACTGGCTTACTGGGTCATGAGAATAGACCACTGGCCAGAACTTGCTCAGTATGCTATTGAGCTGCTGGGCTGCCCTGCATCCAGTGTGGTTTCCGAACAGGCATTCAGTGCTGCTGGAGGTTTTGTTACTGATCATAGAACGCATCTGTCTACAGACTCGTGGACCATCTGACTTGTATCAAATTGAATCAGTCCTGGATTACCAGCAGCTATGAAGCCCCTGATGCAGATGTCGCTGATTAAGTGTTTTTGGTATGTGGAATCTCTGCACTAGCATTATGGGTGTTGATTTCATCTGGAAGAATGTTTTTGGTGTAGGTTTCGTGGCCACAATTAACCCCCAAAGACCAATTTTTCTGCACCTGTTTGACATGTGCATATCATTGCAATTTTTCACAGCAAGGCCAATTCTTGCTTTCATCAAGAGTACCTCATATAGGTTTACTGTGTGAAGGCACCACCGACACCCAAAGCCCAATTTTTCCAAACCTGTTAATTCTACCCAAAGTTTGTGGAAGAGACACAAGAATGTATCCAAAAATTCTCTAATCTTGTTCCCAGTGCACTACATTGTGGCCTCATCATACAGACTGTCCTCCCTAGCTGTTGCTTACAAAATAAACAAAGCTTGCAGGAAAAATTTCATCTTTTTTACTTTAATTGCAGGTTCTATGCACGGTACAGATGTGCCACTTTACAGGTAGACTAAGGGGACCCCTCAGACACTTGACTAGGGTAGTTCAGATAACACCCGTCATTCCAATTACCTTGACACCTCCCATTCCTTTACTCTTAACACCTCCCCTTATTCCTTTAATAATAAAGACACCCGAGACCAGGCTAGGGTTAAATGGCCGATTAGGCCTTTTATTAACAAAACGTAACTTAATTTTAATTAACATACATTAGAATAAATTAACCGTCACTGTAACATTGAAAACTTCCAACAATAAAGAAAGGCTGCAGATCCTTGACGCCACCATCTCTCACAACTTTTGGAGTCTGTGATACCCCTTTTGTTAGTTTTGGTCCCCAGCTGATATCACCGCCTCGAGGACTATACTAACTGACCACAGGCTCCTACCACCTTAAGTAAAACCGGTCAGTCTGAACTTGAACCAGACCAACCCGAGGACTCCATACCTGAGATAGATCCCACCGTTTGTCACAACACACCTCTTATTTTAACCCTCGTCAAGGACCTCAAACCGCCACAGCAGCACAAGTATGACCCTTATACTTGGGCCTGCCGCCACACCTTAACTGCTCTCTGGATCCCATCCTGTAAACCCAGGCTCCACAGGTCAATGCCCACTGCATTGAGGTGAACCCCATCCCCTCTCAAATATCTCCATGTGTCCAATTCCAGCTCCCTGTGCCTGACCACAAACCCCCCATTCCTGGTAAAAAATCTTCCCACCTCCTTGCTGATTTTGATACGGGCCTTATTAATCCTGTCCACCGACCTAGCCCCTCTCCACACTGTCCTGGCCACTATATCCGACCACACCAACAACACCTCAGGGAAAGACGACCTTATCCTTAGAAAGTCCCACTGAATGTCCTTGATAATCTGCCGCATGGGCAGTAGTCCCAAATCGTTGCCCCCAACTGCAACACTAAAATATCCGGTTGCCTGTCTAGCCTAGCATATCGGTGTACCTCCGGGAGAACCCTGTGCCAAAGCATGCCGGGCAGCCCAATCCATCGCACTACTCCCGTGTCCTCCTCGACCCCTAATTGCCTCCCTTTTGGTCTGACCTCCGCCCTCTTTGCTCCCCAAAAAACGTATGAATGCCCCAATATCCATATCAAATATCGGGGAACATCTGTAACGACAAAGGTGTAACACATAACCTTAACCATACTGCCCCCCACACAAACACAGGGACATATAACAAGACAAACAGGCAACAACCCCCATCTTACCACTGCCTTTAAATTAAATGTTCTCCCTATTTTTTGAATTGCTTGTTCTGGCAGACCCCACCTGGACGCTTCCGTAGCTGCCCCTATCCGAAACGAATGGGATGCATACTCCCCAGGTGACAACCCCGCCCTTTCCAGACATCTGCGGAAGACCGCTGTAAATTGAAATGTTGACAAACCAGACCCATCCCCGTGCACCAAGAAAGCCCCCGCACCCGCGGGACGAATGGCCATAAAGTGCTCTACCGCCATTACTGGGCAAAGCTGACTGGCTGTACCTGCAAATAACTCCACCTGCACTCCCTTACCCTTCTGATCAGTCTTGGAGCGCCTAATCTGTATCTGTACCGACGAACCTGTGCAGACAACATCCCCCGTAACAACCCCCCCGGTTTCCGTTTTGAAGGGCTGACCAATTCACTAATTCTGAAAGCCCCGAAAAAGGCCAACAAGAATGCGGCCCTGAACAAAACTATCTCAAAACGAGAAGAACACATTTCCCTCAACGTTCCCAACAACAACCCCAGCACTTCAAAGGAAACTGGGTGCCGTGAATCCTCCTTACGTTTTCCTTTTCGGTATCCCTTGAGCACCATGAATGACTTCGTAACGTCTCCCAAACCTCTCAATTTAAATAATAATGCCAGCCCCGCCATTTTCCTATCCAAGGCTGACACCGAAATGCCCTGCTCCACGTTACGACAGATAAAATACAATACCAACGATGTTCTGACCTGGTTCGACTCAACCGTACCTACCTCCGTCACCAAAGAAAACCATTCTCCCCATACCTTGCAATATGCCGTCCAAGTCCCAGCACTGAGCGAATCCCTGATCAGTCCAGCGGCGAGTCCAATGCAATCCCCCACATCCGCTGAGGACAAGGCACTCCTTCCTGGTCCACTTCCGGTGCCAATCTCCGAAACTCTTGCCACTGGAAACGAGACAAAGCATCTGCTAATTGGTTGCTCACACCCGGTATGTGCATTGCATGCAAGAATGCATTAAGTCTCAAGCACCGTAAAACTAAGTATCTCAGCAACCTAACAACAGGAGGTGACGACGCCGAAACACTGTTAATAGCCATTACCACCCCCATATTGTCACAATGCAATCTAACTTTCTTGTTCCTGAAATCCTCCCCCCATAAGTCCACTGCCAACACTATAGGGAAAAGTTCCATCAAAACCAGATTTTTCAAAAACCCGGCCTCCCTCCAAACTTCCGGCCAAGGTCCCGCACTCCACTGTCCCTGAAAATAAACGCCATACCCCGCCGAACCCGCAGCATCCGTGAACAATTCCAGATCCACATTACTAACCGGGCCTTCTTGCCATAACGCTCTACCATTGAACGATTCCAAAAACAGCTCCCAGATCCACAAATCCTGCCGAAGCTGTTCGGTAAGCCGAACGAAATGACCCGGGGCTTTGATCCCTGCTGTGGCTAACGCTAGCCTCATGCAGAAAATGCGCCCCATCGGAATAACTCGACAAGCAAAATTCAGCTTGCCCAATAACGATTGCACCTCCCTCAGCTTTAACTTTTTCTTGCCCTTGGCCCTCCCCACTTCTTCCCGTAGAGCCCTCACCTTGTTCTCAGGTAATCTACACTCCATGGCCATAGAGTCTATCGTGATACCCAAGAACTCCATTTCTGTGGCCGGTCCCATCGTCTTGTCCGCAGCCAATGGGATGCCAAAGCGGGCCGCCAAATATTGCAGCGTTGCCAACAATATTGCACAGACCCCGGCGGACCAATGCATAAGAAATCATCCAAATAATCAATGATAGAGTTCAGTCCCGACACCTCCCTAACCGCCCATTCGAAAAAGGAACTGAATGTCTCAAACAGTGCACACGAAATGGAACACCCCATCGGCAAGCAACGATCTACGAAGTACGACCCGTACCAATGACAACCTAACAACCGACAACTCTGCGGATGCACAGGGAGCAGCCAGAACGCCACCTCCACATCCGATTTAGCCAAAAGGGACCCCCTACCGTATTTGCGCACCCAATACACCGCCGCATCGAATGATGTATAGGTAACCGCACAAGCCAGCGGATCAATACCATCATTCACCGAGCCCCCGTCCGGGTAAGAAAGATGGTGAATCACCGGCTCTTTTTTGGGAACCACCCCTAACGGCGAAACGACCAGCCTGTCCACTGGCGGAACAGGAAATGGGCCACTCATGCTGCCCAACTCCACTTCCTTCGCCAATTTTTCGGATACCACCTGCTGATTCAGCAGCGCCTATCTCAGATTCTGCACCATAGGCGGAACCTCCTGTAAAGAACTGGGAATGTGAAACCCCTCCCTAAACCCCGATTCCAATAACTCAGCCGCTGCTCGGTCCGGATATCTACTTAAGAAAGGTAGCATCCTTTCCAGCTTCACTGGTGTCCTCCCTTTTTCCAACCCCCTCACCGCCCCGCCCCTTTCCATGCTTGAAACACCGGTTAAGGGAGTGGGTGCTGCCGCACCCTGAACATTCATGTCGGAATCGGCAGGAGCTGCCAAAACGGCATGTCCCTTCATTGAATTGCCAGCACACCCCCTTTTTTCGGATGGCCGACAATCCCGAGGCAGCTGCACTGCCGGCCCCCCCAAGAAAAGACTGTCCCCTAGGCTTGGGAGAAGTCATCCACTTCATCCACAAGCTTATATCTTTATGGTCCCAACGGATCGACGGTCGGATAGCCTTGCTCTGACGAAATTGTTCGTCATACCGCAGCCACGCCAGGCCTCCGTAAACTCTGTGTGCTTCGCTAATCGCCTCCAGATAACAAAACAAGGCCGAACAATTGTCCGGGGCCTTCTCCCCTATCACACTAGCCAAAATAGCGAACGCTTGCAACCAGTTTGCAAACGTACGCGGTATAAGTCGATACCTCCTCTTTTCCTCCTCTTCCTTCTTACTTTCATATGGTTTCACCCTATCCAAATGGAACTTTTCCAAAGGCAACAGTGAAAATATTTCGATGTACTCCCCTTTCCATATTTTTTCGCGAACGTCCACCTTGAGGTGCGCCCCCAGAGGGCCCTCAAAACACACATACACCTCGCATTTCGCTGAATCCGCTAAACGTATCCTGTCCGCCTCCTTCTCACCCTCCTTCGCCGCTGTTGCCATAGGTGTGCCCACGTTGTCCTTATCCGTCTTGGTGCCCACGACGACCACCTGCCTTGCGCTTAATGAGGCCGCCCCCCCACCCAAACCCACCGGATCCCCAACAGGGACCCACGGCGTGACTGGCGTGGCCTCTCTGTCCTCTCCTGCCTCCAATCTCCTTAACAATGCCCTCAAACACTCCAAAAGCCCCCTGTCCCCATCTCTGCCCTGCAGCCCCCCAGGCTGCCCCCACTTGCTGCTGACCCCCACCCCCCCTCCTGTCCTAGCCCCGCAGACAAGGCAGAAACACCAGGCTGCTTGGGGTTGGGCGCCCTCCCAGCTGTCTCCTCCCGTTCCTCAGCCGCCTCCAGGGTCTCCATTCCCAGCCCACCGTCCTCTGAGCTGCTGGCTTCTCCTTCAGAGCGACTGGCCGCCTGCCCGTCACCAGCGTCTGTCCCCATCGCCAGCCGTCCGGACACAGCGCGCCCCTGAAGAGTGCTTGACTCCCCTTGAGGGCCTCTCCGATCGCCGCGCCTGCTCCTTGCCGGTGCCTCCACCGTCCGGTCCGCCATCCGGAGCTCCACGCTCTCCCGACTCCCAGGCCCCGACCTGGACCTGGAGGCGTGTCCCCCCGACTGACGCATGCTGCAGGCCTCCGCACCGGCTCCAGGCTGCCGCTCTCTCCCTGCAACATGTGAGCCGCCGGCCGCACCCGGAGACAGGCCGGCGCTCGCCGACAGTTCTCTCCCACGCCGAGCTGGCAGGCCGACCGGAACATCGCCGGCCCTGCCAGCCGCCCTAGCCTGAGACCTCACTGACGCAGGAGGGGGTGTGCGCCTGGCACTGGTAGTGTCCCCCCCGAGGGCTCTGCCGAAGACGGGGATTCCTCCCAGAACCCCCGCCGGCTGCGGCAGTCGGTACCTTCGCCGGGGGGCCTGAAGGTTCCGCACTTGGGCTCCCAAGCCGGCGCTGAGCCCTAGGGGCGATCTCCGGGCTGAGGCGCTCCGGAGGCCTAGACCTCCGAGCCCGTGCCGAGGCAGCCCTCGTCCCTGCAGGGACCTGCCGCACCCCTTGCAAGGATGCCTCCACCTGCTCCTGCATCCATGCCGAACCGTGCACCTCCGCTGCCGCTCTAATCTGCTCCAACAGCTGCATGATATCTGCCATGCTGCCACTAAGCAGACCCGCCTTCACACACCTACACTTCTTCTCCTGATCTTTTCCTCTCAACTAACCCCCTTCACTTCACCTCCTTCCTCTTTTCCCCTTCCTGCTCCACCCCCTCTCTGTGTTCACCGAATCACATCCCTTATTCCTTATTCTCAGCTCCCCCTTTTGACCCACACATTTTCTTTCCTGTTATTCCTTCCCCCCCTGTCATGCCTGTACTCCGCTTCCATTTCATTACACCTCCGTCCATTTACTATCGAAAATAATTTTTCATTTTTATGCTTTCACTTTAAGCATCAATAGATCACTGCTCATTTAAAAATGACTTTTTTTACAAACTTTATTTTCATTGATACATGTCCCCCAGGGCAGTACCTATACCCCCCATAACCATCGTATGCCCAATTACTTGCATATACGCCTTCAAAATAGGCACTTTTTGATTTTTCACGTTTGGGTCCCATAGACTTCAATGGGGTTCATTATTCAGGTCTGATCTTTCCCGATGTTCGAAAGTTCTGGTGCTAACCGAACAAGGGGGTCGTTTGGCCAATCCCTACTCATATACAGTGTGCCCTCAATGACTCTTGATCATTATTGGATTGAATACAAGTCCCTAGACATCTATTGCTGGCTCTGGAAGTTAGTGCAGAACTTCAAGCGTGAAGATTTTGATGCTGTTAAAGAACCCGTTCACTAATTCTACTGTATAATCCTCCTCCCTAGCACCCTAAAAATCCTTTCCAGCATAGGTGCACGCTTACCACCTTTGATGGCAGCGCATTCCCGTGTTGTCTGCATCCAAGCTGGCCAGTAAAAATCTAGAGCCCCATACATTTGAATGGAACATTTCTCCTGCAGTATACTGTACATGTGTCCATTAAGGTTTATGAAACCTTAGTATGCATGTGGGAATATCCCAGAACCAGATTTTTACTGGCTGGGATGTTGACAGTGTGGGTGTCTGCCACTGCCAGAGGGCTAGCAAGGGGGATTGTTGGGGTTTACATAATTAGTGAACTTAACATTTAAAGTGTTTTAACATGTTTAGACAAAGCAATTAACCACGTGCTTACTGGGCACTTAAACCCCCCTCCTGCCCGGACCAATATTCAGTTTTCAGCACTGTCACTATTTGAATGACAATTGCGCGGTTGTGCAACGTTGTACCCAAACAAAATTGACGTCCTTTTTTTCCACAAATAGAGCTTTCTTTTGGTGATATTTGATCACTTCTGCAGTTTTTATTTTTTGCGCTATAAACAAACAAAGAGCGACGATTTTGAAAAAAGAACAATATTTTTTACTTTTTGCTATAATAAATATCCAAAAATAAAAAAGAAACAAATGTATTCATCAGTTTAGACCAATATATATTCTTCTACATATTTTTGGTAAAAAAAAAAAAAAATCGCAATCAGAGTATATTGATTGGGTTGCGCAAAACTTATAGCTCCTACAAACTATGGACATTGGTTTATGGTGTTTTTATTAGTTATCTATTTTTTTACTGATAATGGCGGCGATCTGCGATTTTTATAGGGACTGCGATATTGCGGCGGACTTGTTTGACCTTTTTGACACTTTTTTGGGACCAATGACATTTATACAGCGATCTGATCTAAAAATAGACACCGATTACTGTATAAATGGCAATGGCAGGCAAGGAGTTAACACTAAGGGGGCAGTGAAGGGGTTAAATGTGTTCCCTGTATGTGTTCTAACTGTGGTGGGCGGGGTTAACAGGGACATAACAGATCTAACTGATCTCAATCACAAGGATCAGTAGATCTGTCATGCCCCCCCTCACAGAGCGGGGAACCGCCGTGTTTACATAGGTGGTTCCCCGTTCTGGCCCTCTGTGACCAGATTGCGGGTCTCCGGTGGACATTGAGTCCGCTCGACCCGCGGGCACGCTCACGCGGCATGCGGTGGCGCCGGCGAGAGCGTGCCCAGCACGAGCAGATCCGCGTTGTAGCCGTCAATCTGCTATAGCGTGCATCTGAAGCGGTTAAATAATGCCCATTGTAATGTGTTTGTAACAATTTTAGACTTATTTAAAGTGGAACTAAACTCTATCCATCAAAATTAATTATTTTTAATCCTTCTGTTGCTAGCATTAGTAAATAGATAGAAAGGTGTAATATATTGACTAGTTTTAGTTGCTTCCTGGTTTCTGTCCTAGGCCAAAATTATGTTATACATTCCAGGAGTCTTCAGGAGGGGAGGAGGGCTGCAGGCTATACCCCGGTACCGTTTTTTAGAGCTGGCGGGTGGCCTTCCAGTGATAACGGCTGATCTGGCTCGGGAGTTGCTCGGTCGTTAACCCAGGGAGCGGGAGGGGACATCCCCCCTCCCGCCACCGTCCGGCGCTCTTCTCTGGCCTCCCGTCCCACAGGGAGACCGGAGCTCCAATCCAGCGTGTCCGCCGGCTGTGTGGAGTCCCTGTGGAAGCCGGAATCAGCTCTGATCGGGACTCCTTTGTATATTTCCGGAAGTGACACCACAACGTCACTTCCGGTTTACTTGGCGGCTAACGGTGCCGGTTTTAAAAAAAATGACAGTATGCAGAATTGCCATTTTTGGCGATCTGAATACTGTGAAATGTAAAGGAGGGATGGGGGGTCTTTTAGATAATAAAGAGTACCTGTCACCATATATTACTATCACAAGAGATGTTTACATTCCTTGTGATAGCAATAAAAGCGATCAGATTTTTTTTTTTTAAAACGAACAGTGTTAAAAAAAATAACATAAAACAAATAAAAAAAATAGTAAAATTTTTTTTAAAGCGCCACAGTCCCTGCGAGCTTGCGCAGCAAAGAAAACGCATACGTAAGTCATGCCCACATATGAAAACAGTGTCCAAACCACACATGTGAGGTATCACCACGATTGCCAGAGTGTGAGCAATAATTTTAGCAAAAGACCTCCTCTGCACCTCTAACCTGGTAACCGTTAAAAAATTTTAAGGAATCGCCTATGGAGATTTTTAAGCACCGGAGTTTGTCGCCATTCTGCAAGTGTACACATTTTCAAACGTAACATGTATGGTATCTATTTACTCAGCGTAACATCCTCTTTCACAATATACAAAAAATTGGGCTAACTTTTTATGTTGCCTAATTTTTTTAGCTCAAAAAAGTGAATTTTTTCCAAAAAAATAGCGCTTGAAAGACCGATGCACAAATACCGTGTGACAAAAAGTATTGCAACAATCTCCATTTTATTCTCTAGGGTGTTTGAAAAAAAAAAAAATGTTTGGAGGTTCTAAGTAATGTTCTAGCAAAAAAAAAAAAAAAAAAGATTTAAACTTGTAAACAAGTGTAAAAAAGGACTCCGGGGGTGAAGTGGTAAAACAGCACTTTCAGTTTGTGGTACTCAGATACAGTTTAATTATGCTTTAATAAAACAGTCCAAGGAGTTATTATATAACAATCAATAAAAATGTAACCTGTTTAATTGCTTCGGTTACTCTTTTTTAAAGTGGTTGTAACGGCAGAAGGTTTTTTTATCCTAATGCATTATATGCATTACGATAAAAAGCCTTCTGTGTGCAGCAGCCCCCCTCAGCCCCCCTATTACTTACCTGAGGTCCATCTAGATCCAGTGATGTTGCACGAGAGACTCGGCTGTCCGGGACTACCTCCCTTAGTGGCTGAGACAGCAGCGTGGCGCCATTGGCTCCCGCTGCTGTCGATTAAAGTCAGTGAGCCAATGAGGAGAATAAGGGAATATACCGCGCTAGAAATAGCAATATGTAACAAAGCAGCAACAATGTAGGGTGCGATACTTCACCATAAAATAAGCAGATATTCAATATGATTGTTGCGCTAGCTTAACCATCAATACAAATACAAATATGAATCACCAAAATAGATTAAACCATAAAGTGACATAATAATAGGGTGAGGACTTATGAAATCATCATAACCCATATACCATATAACTGTGCAAAACATATATGAAAAAAAAATTTTTGGTGTATATAATAATATCAAAAAAATGTCCGTAAAACATTCAATTGAGAACACATTAATTGTGACAGTCCAAAATTCCGTGAGCTTTATGAGGGACAGTAGTCATACATCCGGTGTATATTCAAAGGAAAAAAGAGGCTTGAATCCACTTATCCACCACCACCGATCACACAGGCACCTCAGTGAAAAATTTAAGGGGTAAACACCCTTACCAGAAAACCAGACCCACTATCTCTAGTAAGGGTCAGCAGTGCTTGCAGATATAGCCCTCTGCAGGGTCTAGAGACATATATCTTCCTCTGCTCCTATGGGTTCATCGGATCAGCTGGGATGATGTAGAAAGCCAGGCCAGCAGTATCACTCACCACATATTTAAAGAAAATAAGGGCCACATAGTGTAAAACTGTATGGTGGTTTATTTAAAACATAAGCTAAAATCCAGGGTACTCACATTTGAACATCAATAAAAACGCATTGAACAGCCGGCAGATACAAACAAACAAAACCCGTCCTCCTCAGATAGACTGTATGGCGTGGTGACGTCAGCACGTAAGCTCCGCCCTACATGTTTGCCAGATAAATAAAATTGAGAATAGGAAAACTACTACGTTTAGACCTAATACTACCCTTCAGAATTTCACAATAAAGTCCTTTATTACCTGCAATACCACGCATGTGGTGTATCTCATTACTTGCCCATGTGGGCTTCACTATGTGGGGAGGACTGTAAGGCCCTTGCAAGTGAGGCTCAAAGAACATATAGCAAACATCAAAAAAGGGTTTAAAGATCACCCCCTTTCCAAACATTACCGTGATAAACATGAGAGGAATCCGATGGGAACTTCCTTCCTAGGGATTGATGTACTGCAGGTACATTGGAGGGGAGGGGTTAAAAGAAGGGAGATATCCAAGCTCGAAATGAGCTGGATTTATAGATTACAGTGTTTAAGACCCAAAGGATTAAATGCTGATATTGAAATAAATGCATTTATTGACAACTCCTAACTAGCTTGGATAAGTGATACTACTCCCAACCACCCCCGGTCTGGTAACTAGAAAGAAAAGGATATTATCTGGTGTTTGTTTCAGGGAGATACAGAACCTGATATATAATATGACTTGAATATGTGGTTATCATAATACAGGACTGAGATGGGTTGGCATATAAAACTAAAAATGGATAAGATTAATTATTTTTGAGGGAATAAAGAGGTGGCGAATGGGTATGCTTATATTTTCTACCTAAGTATGATCCCTGAGGAAATTATAATGTGTCTGCAGAAATATACTATGGGTTATTTATAGGGCTGGAATTAATTATATATAATTAATTGTATAATGTTTATTATATTTTTATGTTTTTTTAAATATTTTGAATTTTTAGAGACCCCCGCTCATGGTAGGTCCGCTAAATGTAGTATGAACATGTAGAAGTCAATTGCCGATCAGAATGGCAATTTATAAGTAAGATTCTTTATACAAGGGTAGGGCACGAAAATGTTGTTGCTCGCTGTCCTTATGTATTCATTTATTTGGTATGCGGGCAGTGATTATATACATTTTCCCATGTCCTTACCCCTGCATTAGTATTTAGCAGAGTATCGCTCTACACCTAATGACATGTCAATCCGCCCCGAGAAGAGCCCACTGGTGTCACTGAAGGGTTACAGCTTTGAGATCTCAAAGTGAGGCTTGGGATAGGGCGGGGGACATGCCGAGGCTTGGAGCGCATACAGCAGTATATAGCGTGGTGACGTGGAACGTTGCCCGTGCCCCAGGAAGACGTGACCTATCACGAAACATGTAGGGCGGAGCTTACGTGCTGACGTCACCACGCCATACAGTCTATCTGAGGAGGACGGGTTTTGTTTGTTTGTATCTGCCGGCTGTTCAATGCGTTTTTATTGATGTTCAAATGTGAGTACCCTGGATTTTAGCTTATGTTTTAAATAAACCACCATACAGTTTTACACTATGTGGCCCTTATTTTCTTTAAATATGTGGTGAGTGATACTGCTGGCATGGCTTTCTACATCATCCCAGCTGATCCGATGAACCCATAGGAGCAGAGGAAGATATATGTCTCTAGACCCTGCAGAGGGCTATATCTGCAAGCACTGCTGACCCTTACTAGAGATAGTGGGTCTGGTTTTCTGGTAAGGGTGTTTACCCCTTAAATTTTTCACTGAGGTGCCTGTGTGATCGGTGGTGGTGGATAAGTGGATTCAAGCCTCTTTTTTCCTTTGAATATACACCGGATGTATGACTACTGTCCCTCATAAAGCTCACGGAATTTTGGACTGTCACAATTAATGTGTTCTCAATTGAATGTTTTACGGACATTTTTTTGATATTATTATATACACCAAAAAAATTTTTTTCATATATGTTTTGCACAGTTATATGGTATATGGGTTATGATGATTTCATAAGTCCTCACCCTATTATTATGTCACTTTATGGTTTAATCTATTTTGGTGATTCATATTTGTATTTGTATTGATGGTTAAGCTAGCGCAACAATCATATTGAATATCAGCCAATAAGGAGAGAAAGGCGGCGGGCCGGGCCGGGCCACGGCTCCCTGTCTGAATGGACATCTGGCACTACCCCAGCAGAAGCCGCTTAAGTATGTTCAGTCCCGTACTCTGTCTCACAACCCCAAGAATAGCCTCAGCCCTTCTGGCACACCTGGCAATAGTGTAAGTGCAAGGACCAATGAAATCACAAACGTTATGATAAAACACAGAAATTATCTTTACTGCAATATTTCTGTGCCCGTATGGTACCAATAACTTCAGTCTCTTGGAAGGAAGAAGAGGCCTTGAGTCTTCAGCTAGAAACTCTCTTTGGTGCACTTAAACTCCTGAATAGCAGGGCCAAACAACACAACTGGCCTGGATTATCAAGTAAAGAAGTGCAACAACTCTGTCTGTGTGCAGTGTCCTTGTTTCCTGCAAATGGGCAAATGCCCCCACACCAAGTCCTGCGGCCAGGCCCAAACAAACGTCCTGGAACCAGGCAAGCTCTTCTGGTGACCTGACTGGTCACCTCACACTGGAACGCTTCACACCGTCGATGCAGGTGCCTCTGGATATGCACCTGGGATCCCATACACTCAGGCTGGATGTTCCCAAACGGCTGTGAACTGGAACGATGCAGTGGACTGACCTGGGAGGCAGAACCTCTCCCTTGAGTCCTGTCTCTTCCTTTGCCTCATGTTAACTAAAAATCTCCTCAGATCAGCAAGATGGAGTCTTTGGATCCTCTTTCCCAGAGCATGCTGGCTCTTGTAGTTCCTACCCCCATACAAGGCTATGGGGCCGTTTGTAATAAGGACTACATATCCCAGTATCCTTTGCAGCAGCTGCTGCTAAAGTCCCTCATTTGCTCCTGTACTGGCTTCTTTAACCACTTGCCGACCGCCAACCGCAGGTTGACGGCGACAAGGTGGTTCGATATCGCAAAACGCCGTCATATAACGGCGGCTGCGAGATTGTGCACTGTGAGCGCGCGCCGCCGGAGGTGCGCTCGCACTCTCACTGTGTCCGGGGGGGGGCAGGGAGCGGGTGTGGCGGACTCGATCTCCGCTGACTACCCGCGATGCCCCCCCTGGAGTGAAAGAACGGAGGTTCATGCATGTAAACATCTCCGTTCTGTGAGATGGGGAAGGGCTGTGAACACAGCCTTCCTCTATATGGAAGCCGTGATCATGCCCCTTCCCCTGCTAGGGCAGCCCACACATAGTTAGAACACGCCCAGGGAACACAGTTAACCCTTAGAGCGCCCCCCCTAGGTTAACCCCTTCACTGCCAATGGCATTTACACAGTAATCAGTGCATTTTTATAGCACTGATCGCTGTATAAATGCCAATGGTCCCAAAAAAGTGTCAAAATGGTCCGACATGTCCGTCCCAATATCGCAGTACCGCTAAAAATCGCAGATCATCGCCATTACTAGTAAAAAAAATAAAATAAAATAAAAACCCCAAAAATGAATTCTCACCATCCGTAAACGCGGCAACTTTTGCGCAAACCAATCAATATACGCCGATTGCAATTTTTTTTAATCTCAAATATGAGGAAGAATATAAATCGGCCAAAACCGTTGAAAAAAAATGTTTTTTTATCATTATTTTTGGATTTGTATTTTAGCAAAAAGTAAGAATTTTGTCTTTTTTTGCAAAATTGTCGCTCTTCTTTTGTTTATAGCGGCGATCAGAAATGACGCAGCAGTGATCAAATACCACCAAAAGAAAGCTCTATTTGTGGGAAAAAAATACGCAATTTTAGTTTGGGTACAACGCCGCACGACCGCGCAATTGTCAGTTAAAGCGACGCAGCACCAAATCGCAAAAAGTGCTCTGGTCCTAAAGTGTGAAATCCTTCCAGGGCTGAAGTGGTTTGCATTTTAACCACTTGCCGACCATGTAGCGTAGATACACGTCGGCAAGTGGCACCCATTGTTGTGGGAGGACGTTATATAACGTCCTTCCACAATCGCGCTCCCGCGCGCCCCCTGGGGCGCGCACCTGGGAGCATCCGTGACCGCCGGGTCTGTGAGACCCGGCGCATCACGGATCACGGTAAATGGCCGCTTGGAGCGGCCGTTTACCACGTGATCGCTCCGTCAAATGACGGAGCATCACATGTAAACAAGCCGGCGGAAGAGAGGAGATGCAGCGGTGCTGTGGGCAGGATCTGAAGTGCCCACAGCACCGCTATGTGACAGGCAGGGACCCCCTCATCACCCATACACCCTCATACATGCCCACCCATCCGTCACCCATACATACAT